>JAKSZT010038955.1:354534-417344 GCA_026826555.1 Tolypeutes matacus | reverse complement strand
CAAGAGTGGAAGGGTTGTGACAAAAGTTGGAGAGGGGTTTCATTTCTGTGGATTTGGTTGCCTGGATCCCCTCATAGCTTTGGGTAACAGATAAGCCAGGTTGAAGCAGCACCAGGCTGAGGGGAGAGGTGAATCTCCTGAGGAAGCCTGATTTACCCCAGTAGCCCAGTGATACTGAGGCTTGGCTCCAGAGGGGGCAGAGTCAGCCATTTTTATCATTCTGAAGTGACAAGCATTAGAGCTTCAGCTCCCCTGGGGAGGCCAGGAAGTGGGAAGTGCTAGGTTAGGGTCCACAAGCCTAGTTAGGGTCCCTTCGGTGAAGGAGGTGGTTTAGAAGAGGACTTCCTTTGGGTCCCTTATTTTGCCAGAAGAAATACAGTCACTTTACAAAATAAAAAATGAATTTTTCTTTTTAATTTAGTTTAATAGCTAAAATCTGCCACAAAATCTGCAGATAGAACCTTGCAGGGCAATTGATTAATGAATACAAGCAGGCTGAGAGGTTACACAAGGCCAAGAAGGAACAATGTTCTTCCTTAGCTTTGTTTGACTGCTTGCTTGTGTGGTTGTTTGGTTTTTCTTTGTTTATTTGTTTTCTCTTGCTTTTCTTTCCTCTTTCTTACCCCCCTTCTTTTTTCTTTCTTTCTTTCTTTCTTTTTTTTTTTAAATTAGGTGCTGCTAGCTTGTCTCTTCTTTGCTGTGCTTCTTCTTTGGTGATTTCCCATTCTCTGTCTATATTGATTTTGTCCCCCAAGCTATCTCTTTTCCTTCCATCATCTTTCTGCCTTCTGCTTTCTGTTGTGGTTCTTATATTACCACATTTTATATTACCCCACAACTTAAGGGTGTCAGTTACTCTTGCATCTATTCTGTTTTTAATTAATAATAACTTTTTCCTTTCAGCCTTTTCTTTACTCTTTCTCTCCCTCCTCATCATTATAGCCTTCTAAATCATTATATATATATATATTCCTCTATTTGGCTTCCCAGTCTATTGCAGGTACTCCACTTTTTTCCCTATTACCCTACACTGCCTATATGAGTTAAGTATTCACTTCACTAAGTCTTATATGGCCCCTCTTCTAACTTTTATCAATATTACCATTACCCTTCTTCCTTTCTCACATCTTTCAATTCCTCTGACCCTAATTTTTTGCCTTCAAGGGAATATAGAAAGAATCAAGGAAACTAAATAAGAAGAAAAAGTGTCAAAGAGAAAACTTAACACACACACACAGACCCCCGGCTAAATAAAACTCTACAGCAGAGAGTGAAGCTAATCAACTGAATAAACTCATCAAGATAAAATGAAGACTAGAGGGCAACAAAAAATTACAAACCACACTGAGAAACAGGAAGACATGGACCAGTCCAATGAACAAACTAAAAACCAGGACAAGATGCAGAACATTAAACAATTAAACAAAGTGTTCCAAACAAATATCATGGACCAATTAATGAAGTGAAGGAAGAGATTAAGGATATTAAGAAGACACTGGGAGAATATTCTGAAGATATTGTTAACATACATAAAAAGATAACAGATATGAAGGTGATCTTTGGCAAAATCCAAAAATGAAAAAGATGCTGGATTCACATAACAGCAGATTTGAACAGGCAGAAGAAAGAATTAGTGATGTGGAAGACAATACAGCTGAAATCAAACAGATAGTAGAACAGACAAAAAGATATTTAAAAAATCCAGCAGGGACTCAGGGATTTAACTGACAACACAAAATGCACAAACATACGTATTAGGGTATCCCAGAAAGAGAAGAGAAGGGAAAGGGAACAGAAGGAGTGTTGAAGGAAATAATAGCTGAAAACTTCCAAAACCTATTGAGAGAGATGGATGTGCAGATTCATGAAGCACAATGCACCCCGAACTGTATAAATCCCAACAGGCCAACTCCAAGACATATACTTGTCAAAATGCCCAATGCTCAAGATAAAGAGAAAATACTCAAGGTAGCATGAGAAAAGAGAACCATCACATACAGGGGAAGCACAATAAGATTAAGTGCTGAATTCTCTTCTGAAACCATGGAAGCAAGAAGATAGTGGTATGACATAGTCAAAGTTTTAAAAGAAAAACACTTCCAGCCATGAATTCTCTATCCAGTAAAACTGGCATTCAAAAATGATGGAGATTTCAAAATATTCACATATAAACAGAAATTAAGAGTATGCCAATAAGAACCTGCACTTCAAGAAATACTAAAGGAAGTTCTACAAGTTGAAAGGGAAAAACAAGGGAGAGAGACTTGGAGGAGAGTTTAAAATCAACTAAAAATAAAAAACAGAAACAAAACAACACATGACATACATTAACCCAAAGAAAATATAGCTGAAGTAAGAAATTCATTGCGAATAATAACCCTGGATGTTAATGTATTAAGTTCACCACTGAAGAGACGCAGATTGGCAGAATGGATAAGGAAATAGGATCCATCTATATGCTGCCTGCAAGAAACCCACCTTCGACCCAGGGATTCAAGGAGGCAGAAAGTGAATGGCTGGAAAACAATTTTACAAGCTAACAATAGCCAACAAAGTGCAGGAGTATCTATCCTAATATCAGCCAAAATAGATTTTAAATGCAAAATTATTGTAAGAGACAAAGATGGACACTAAATATTAGTAAAAGGGGTTATCTCTCAACAAGAAAGAACATTCATAAACATTTATGCACCTAATGAGGGTGCCTCAAAATACATGAGGCAAATTCTGAAAAAACTAAGTGGAGAAATAAATGCCTCTACAATTACAGTGGGGTTTTTAATACACCATTATCATCATTAGACAGAACATCTACACAGAGAATCAATAAAGAAACAAAGACTCTGAACAATACATTAGAGGACCTGGACTTAATGGACATATACAGAACACTACATCCAAATACAGCAGGATTTACATTCTTCTCGAGTGCATATGGATCATACTCCAAGATAGACCACATGCTAGGCCACAGAACTATTCTCAATGAATTCAGAAAGATTGAGATTATACAAAGTAATTTCTCTGACCATAATGGAACAAAAGTGAAACTCACTAAGGGCCAGAGAAACAGATTAGGCATGAAGATATGGAAGTTAAACAACACACTCTTAGACCAATAGTGGGTCAAGAAGGAAATCTCAAAAGAAATCAGTATCTACCTTGAAACTAATGAAAATGACAACATAAAATATCAAAACTTAAGGGATGCAGTGAAAGCTGTCCTGAGAGAGAAGTTCATTGTCCTAAACACACATATTAAAAAAGAAGAAAGAGCTAAATTTGAAGACCTAACTGCACACTTGGAGGAATTGGAAAAACAACAACAAACTAAACCTCAAGGAAGTAGAAAGAAGGAAATAACAAAGATTAGAAGAGAGCTAAATTAAACAGAGAATAAGAAAGCACTAGAAAAAATAAACAAAGCCAAAAGCTGGTTCTTTGAGAAGATCAATAAAATTGACAAACCCTTAGCCAGACTAACAAAGAAAAAGAGAGAACAGATGCAAATACACAAAATAAGGAATAATCGAGGGGATATCACTACTAACCCCACAGAAATAAAGATTATCATAAGGGAATACCTTTAAAAATTATATGCCAACAAGAATGATAATTTAGAGGAAATGGACAAATTTCTAGAAACTCTCAAACAGCATACATTGATGAAAGAAGATATGGATGAACTCAACAGTCCAATTACAAGTAAAGAGATAGACTCCATCATCAAAAATCTCCCACCTAAGCAGAGCCCAGGACCAGATGGCTTCACAGCTTAATTCTACCAAACATTCCGGAAAGAGCTAACACCAATTCTGCTTAAGCTCTTCCAAAATGTAGAAGTAGAAGGAATATTGCCTAACTCATTCTACGATGTCAATATTACTTTAATATCAAAACCAAACAAAGATACCACAAGAAAGGAAAATTACACAACAATTTCTCTAATGAACCTAGACACTAAATTCCTCAACAAAATACTTGCTAATTGCATTCAACAACATATCAAAAGAATTATACACCATGACCAAGTGAGTTTCATCCCAGGTATGCAAGGATGGTTCAATATAAGAAAATCAATCAAAGTAATACACCACATAAACAGATTGAAAGAAAAAAATCACAGGATCATCTCTATAGATACATAAAAAGCATTAGACAAAATACAGTAAACTTTCCTAATAAAAACACTGCAAAAGATAGGAATAGAAGGAAACTTTCTGAATATGATAAAGGGTATATATGAAAAACCCAAAGCTAACATCATCTTCAATGGGAAAACCTAAAAGCCTTCCCTCTGACATCGGTACAAGAAAAGGATGCCCACTGTCACCACTCCTATTTAACATTGTGTTAGAAGTACTTGCTTGAGCACTGAGGCAAGAAAAAGATATAAAATTCATCCAAATTGGAAAAGAAGAGGTAAAATTTTCATTATTTGCAGACAACATGATCCTATACATAGAAAGTCCTGAGAAATCTTCAACAAAACTCTAAAAATTATAAAGGAATTCAGTAATGTTGCAGGTTATAAGATCGATGCTCAAAAATCAGTAGCATTTCTGTACATCAATAACGAGCACTCTGAGGAGGAAATCAAGAAAAAAAAATAACATTTACAATAGCAACTAAAATATTTAAATACCTAGGAATAAATTTAACTAAAGATGTAAAGGACTTATATACAGAAAAATACACAACACTGTTAAAGGAAATCAAAGAAGACTCAAATAAATGGAAGAATATCCCCTGTTCATGGAGAGGAAGGCTAAACGTCATCAAGATGTCTATCCTACCCAAACTAATCTACAGATTTAATGCAATCCCAATAAAAATCAACATTGTATTTTTTAAGGGATTGGAAAAACTAACTACAAAATATATTTGGAAAAGTAAGATGCCCTGAATTGCAAAGACATATTGAAAAAGAAAAATGAAATTGGTGGTATCACATTATCTGACTTTAAAACATACTACAAAGCTACAGTGCTCAAAACTGCATGGTATTGGCACAAGGATAGACATACTGACCAATGGAACCGAATTGAGAGTTCTGATACGCATCCTCGCATATACAGTCATCTGATATTCGACAAGGAGACACCCAGGTCCTATATAAGGGGGGATAGCCCCAGAGATTGAAGACTTATCAGTGGGATATACTTTGGAATCTATGCTCCTGAGAGTGACAGAGTTGGACTGAAACAAGTCTTCCCTGCACATGGTCCATCAGTCCCTTCTATTCAAACCTATATGTGATGCTGGAGTTTTTAGGTGTACTTCCAGAGACTGGAGCCTTTGGCCTGCCCATGTGAAAGCTGTGCCTGGAATCTCAGTGGAGCTGCAACTCCTACTCTACAGCTCAATGGACTCACCCAAGTCACCTGGTGAGGAGATAATGATGGTCAACGGCCATCCCAGGGAATGGAGAGAGCCTGCAGCTGCAGGCACGATAATCCCATCCATCATATCCATGGGATATGGGACCCCTCTCACTTGGAGGTGGAGTGTACATCACCATCTCAAACTCATCAGGATTACGGGAGGAGATATGGACTAGAGTGGACTTGATGATATTCTGTTGTAGACATATTGTGATTCAAGCTATGAAAGAAATTACAAGAGTGAGGTGGGGCCAGTGGCCACTGGATGCTTTTGGGACAGGGAAGGGAAGATGTAATTCAGGGGCTTTTTCAGGACCTGGGAAGTGTCCTTAGTGACATTACAATGACAGATATAGGCCATTTTACATTAGCATATACCATGCAGAACTGTGTGGGAGAGAGTGTGGTCTACAATGTGAACTATGGTCCATGCTTAGTGGCAAAGCCCCAGGATGTGTATAACCATTGCAGGTGATGTGCCACACTAATGAAAGATGTTTATGTGGGATGTTATGGGAGGTGTGGGAGGTGGGGAACATGGAAATTTCTGTAATTTTTGTATAACATTTATGTACTCTAAGCATCTTTTAAAATATAAGATAAAAGTACCACACAAATACAAATGATCAACAATAGCAGAGTATATGTGAACATTGTACTTTTCCATGAATTATCTGTAATCCTGTAATATTTCTAATGTAAAATGAATAATATTTCAAAATGTTATATTGTCAGAAAAAAACTGCTTTAAAAAAATAAAGAAATATGGATCAAGTACATCCAATAAAATTAGAGTATTTGAATTGAGATGCACCATAAGTATAAAATATGCACTGGATTTTGAAATCTTAATATGAAAAATAATATAAAATATGTCACTAATAACTTTCATTATCATATTAATTACATATTGAAATGGCAATATTTTATTTATATTGGGATAAAAATTATTAAAATTAATCTCATCTGTTTCCTTTTAATTTTTTAAATGTAGCAACTATAAGTTTCTAAATTCCACTATGCAGCTCATACTAAATTCCCACTGGACAGGGCTGTTCTACATTAAAACATTTTATTGAACAGGGGACATAGACAGATATGAAAATGCTGTGGTCACTCCGTTAAGAGAAGGGAAAAATATGGTCCTGGGAAGTGAATCTAGTTCACTTTAGAGGAGTATGAATTGACATTATGTGAAAGAATTAAACTTATTCCTCCTCTTAGGAAAGGAGGAAGGGAATTATGCTCTTGGTCTTGTAAAGTTAATAATGGCAGTTTCAGTGCTGTTTATTGATTTATTTTTCAATGTAAGGCACTGTTATTTTATCCACACTGCTATGAATCCAAGAGGGTTCCTACTACCTGTTATTTTTTCCTATCTTCATACCCTGGATTCATACATTCTTAGAAAATCCAAGTAACAATGTAATCCTTTCTAAAGGCCAAAGTCCATTCTCAGGTAAAAATTCATCCTGGAGATGTGAAGGGACAGTGGCAGGCAATGGGGTAAGGCAGGAAAGAGCCATCTCCATGTCCCTGCAGCCTGCAGGCACTACAAGGCCAAGAGGTGCTCATGCAGCTCAGCTCCTGCACCAGAGGCTGCCTTAGGATGAAACTCGACCAGAGGCACCACACAAAGCCGTGCCCAGGTATCATGCCAAGGCCACAGAAGCCTGGGCCCCCACCTGGAACCCGTCTGAGAGGTTTTCAGTCACAGAGCTCCCCAGCAGGGCCGCAGCAGAGGAGAGGTGGTTGATCAGTTGTCCCGTGTGAATCTTGCCAAAGATAGCAACCTCCTGCCTCAGGACAGAAGTGAAGAGAGATGTGACCAGATTGACTCTGGCCTGAGGTTTGCATGTGGTAGACACTGGTAGTGTTGGCAGCAGCTTTGCCTGGGAACAGGCCGCTGAGCACAAGGCAGAGGCTGCTGAGGCTGTTGATGTAGTCCACCCTGAGACCGGTGTAGACGACATCCATAACCTTCCCCAGGAGGAAAGGGGCGACCTGGTGATGATGCTGGACATGGTCAGAAAGCCCAGAGCGGCCACCAGCCTCCAGCGCTCAGGGTCCCCAGCTGTCCCGAGCTGCTGATCTACAACATGTGGAGTCATCTCCCTGAGCCGCGGCGGCTTGGGGAGCGGCAGCCTCGCCCCCGGGCCTTGGAAGAGGCGGCGAGGGCGTGCGACAGCCAGGGCGCCGGAATGCCTCACACCTGGCCCAGACGAGGCGGGGAAGCCGGGCAAGGCCCGCTCAGCAACTGTCGTCGCACGGCGGCAAAAGCGCAGAGACCAGCGGTTCAGGGACCAGGAGGCCGGAATCCGGCCTTTCACCGGGGCAGCTGCTCCGCCAGCAGCACGGACACGTGGCGCGGTGGCCCTGGGCAAGCCCCTGCAGCCGGGGCCGGGGCCAACACGGAAGTGGACGCCTGGAGTCACCCCAGCTGGGCCAGGCCAGTTGTAGGAGCAGCGGCCAGGCGCACATGGCGCCGCTTCCAAGCGCCCATGGCTCCCTCCGTGGCCAGCGCCCAGAGCAAGGCTCTACTGCCAGGTAGCGGCTCCATCTGGGACTCGGCCCCTAGTGCAGGGCGTGGATGTGTCTCCTGCCCCAACTGCCCGCCTTGCACTGGCTTCTAAAGCTGCTGTTTCCTTGGCTCAGTAATGCTCTTGCTCACACGGAGCTCCATTTTCAGCTTCCTGGCCATTGACGGGCACCTGGCCATCCGTGTCCTACTCAGATATAACAGATTGGTCACTGGGACCCGGGAAAGGAGTGCCATTACTGTTCTCTGAGTTCTTGTCTTTGGCATTGGACTAATTCCATTCTTTGGGTGGAATAGCAAAGATAGAGTCACCAACTGCATGGAGCCCTGGGAAGTAACCAAGAATGAAAGCTGCTGCCTTGTGAAGTGTCACTTTGAGCATATTCTCTCCATGAGCTAAATTGTATATTTAAAAAATTTTTGGTTGTGTCCTACAATCTCTGCTCATAATGCTGGTTATCTACATCAAGATTTTCATGGTGGCCTGAAAGTAGCTTCCACGCAAGAAGACTAGACTCAAGCAGGAGCTCCATGTAGCCAAATCCCTGGCCATGATCATGAGGATTTTTGCTTGGTGCTGGTTTCCAGTACATGACATATTCTTAGTCACTCTTTCTCAGTCTTCTTGGGCTAAGGATAGGCCAAGTGAGCAATGAACATGGTTATTCTCCTGTCACATGCCAACTTGTTTGTCAATGCCATTGTTTATACCTATTGGAACCAAAGCTTCTGCTATACTTTTCACAAAATTAACTCCAGGGATGTTCTCTGCCAGACAGATCCCCTCAAGAGTACTAAAAGGATGGTGGGAGTACAGCCTGCTCTTGATCTATGACCTATACAATGGGCTATTTGAAGAGAGGCACAAAGTCATGAAAAACAAAAGGACATGATATAAGTGGCCAATTCTCATTATTACAAATATATGGTCTCTGGCTACAGAGTGGTTACCCTGAGTTACCACATACCTAGCTAATATGTACATGTTATTAGTAGGCTCCAAGTGCTGAAAAATATAATTTTGTGCTGTTTACGGTTTCACTCATCTACTTCATCTACTTGATGCTGATGGCTTCAGTGAATTCTAAAAGACAGTTTTTTTTAAAGAAACTGAAGTCATTTTTCTGTGAAAAACTAAAAACTATTTCTCTATTATAATGCAAATAATTTTAACTTAGAGGCAATGGAAAAATAAGAATAAGATGTACTAAAAATGTATAATTATTCCTAGGAATGCTACTGGAAAATAAAAGTATATTTTTTAATCAAGAAATTGCTATTAATATAGGGGAATGATACTCTCAAAAATTCTTTGAGTATTATCAGATACCAATTTTGAGCTCCTTTTTTTCCATGTACAGAAAACTTACTCTAGAGGAAAGAACTGGGGCAATAGTATACTCCCTCTGGTAGATTCTGTTTCCTTCATTAATATTTAGGTAGTGTTTTTTCACCTCTCTCTGAAGTTCAAGTCTGGTCAAGTTGTTAGAACACAAGGTGTGAAAATCTAATTATAAAAATTATACAAATGTTGTGTATATCAGGTGAAGGAAAGAAAACATTTCAAAAAAAGTCATACAATATTTTTAAAAAGATGTAAACAAATACAATAACAATATAAACTGGAAGATAAAGAGATATATAGGAGTGCATTTATATATACTACTGAAACCAATTTAGTAATATTTGAATTATGTTCCCGAGACCTTAAGGGTTTAATTTTAATTGCAAAGGTAATAACTAAGAAAATAAAGAGGAAAATAGAGAAAATGAAAGAAGAAACAAAACAAAATATTACTGTAGAAAACATCAATTAGATTCAAAAATAAAAAGCAGGAATTGTTGCATTGAGAAAAAAACAAGATATATACATTTACTTAGAACTCAGGTGGATGGTAAAGATGAGTGAAGAATTACACAAGTGCTGAATCAATCTCAGGTAGGAAATTTCCATCCTGGACCCTGGTTAGCTTCCCTTCCCCTCATTTGGTTCCATGCTCTAAGGAGACACATAGAGGCAACATGACCTGGCTCCCTCCAATGACATAATGAGACTGTAGTCTAACAGCAGCTAGTTAGAACTCCATGCCTATGTATACAGAAGGACCTAAATCCATATAAACCAGGGTAAAATGCAGGCCACAGAGTATTGCTGAATACAAAAGGCTGTTCATGGGAGAGAGGGAGAGAGAGACAGAGAAAGAGAAAGAGAGATAGACTGTGATAGAAAACTGGTAAGAATCATTTTGTCTTCATGCAGTCCATTTTCCTAGTTTCAGTCAGCTGGACCCCTAAAGACAAAACAGACTTCTCTGAAGTGACACACCTTTATGGCTTTACTACATCTGCCCCCCCCAAAGGGATGAACTAATGGGGAAAACTGAGGACAGTAAAGCCTCACAGAAAATAAAGGTGGGTATTAAATTGAACTGCTGTAGTATAGGATGGGTGCAAGAAATGAAAAAGGTAAGAAAAACAGGGTTCTGAACATGTGAACAAATCACAAGGCTAACAAGAAAACACTGCACAAAAACAAACAGAAGAAAACAAGATTCCCAGAGAATGAACAGATTAAAGTAAGATTTCTCCTGGTAGTGAAACAATTGCAAAGAAACTGCAATCTAAAAATTGCACCACAGATCCAGGGAAAGAATCAGATAAAGAAGAGCTGAGAAAATCTAGACAGTTAAACCCAAACTGTTCCAGAGGTTTAGAAAAAAGTTAGAGTAAGCACCAAAGAAAAAAGCCTAAACACACAAAAAATCATCAGTAACATCCTAGACAATATGGGTAAATGGACCCTCAACATTAACTCATCCAGATAATCAGAAGCCTAGTCATCCACAAAAAAATTACAGGCTATACTAAGAAACATATGACTTAGTCTAGGGAACAAATTAAAACTTTAGAGCAGACACAGAATTTGGAACCTCTAATCCAATATATTCAAAGAAATCTCCTAAATGAATTCAAGGAAATGGAGGAAAATATGCACAAAGAGATAAAGGATATTAGGATGACAATGTGTTAGCACAAAATTTGAAAGTATAAAAAGAAACATGAGAAATTAAAGGGATGAAAGACACAATAGTGGAGATTACTAATGCACTAGAGGCTTACAGAGCAGAGTTGAGAAGATGAAGAAAGAACCAGTGAACTAGAAGGCAGGAAAATGAATTGCTATAGTCAAAAGAACACAGAGAGAAAAGAATAGAAAAAAATTATCAGTGCCTCAGTGATTTCAGTGACAGCATGAAATGCACAAACATACATATCATGGGTCCTAGAAGGGGAAGAGAAAGCAAAAGGGGTAGAAGAAAATATTTGAGAATAGATGAAAACTTCCAAAATCTTTTTTAAACTTTAAAAAATGATGTTTGTAATTCATGCATGAAAATAAATAAACAATAAGTGCATAGCAAGAGTTGTGAACTTACAAAACAAACATGGATATCATCATACAGGTCTCCTGACAACCAACAACTTGCATTGTTGTGAAACAATTGTTACAAACTATGAAAGAGCATCATAAAAATATTACTATCACCAATATCTTACATTTGGTGTCTATTTCCCCCAACCCATTTCATTATTAACATGCTGTCTTAGTATTATATACTTGTTATAGTTTGTGAGAGAACATTCTCTCATTTGTTCTGTTAACCACAGCCCAACTTCCACCAAAAGATTCACTGTTATAAGTTCCATCCTTTGTAAAATCCAATCAAAGTGTACACTCAGTGGCTCTCGTATTCATTACAGAGTTGTACTGTCACCACCTCAGTCAATTTTTGAACATTTTCATTAGTATAAAAGGGAAAAACCCTCTCCCTTTTATATCCCCCACTGATATCTCTTGGAATTGATATAGTATCTTTTTTTTCCATTTTGCAAAAATATTACAATATTGCTCTTAACTATCACCCATAAATTAGTTTAGCTGTAATTTTCTCATGTACTACCATATTCTTAACGCTTTGTAAAAGATGAACCTTCTCATATTTATACTATTAACCAAAATCTTCATCAACAACCAAAATCACTATATTATACAGTAGCTAGATGATTTTCTAGTTTCCTTTCAATTGAAATATTACATCCATGGAATACTACTTTCAGACACACATACATTTCTAAATCATCAGCGTTAGTTATGCTCACTATAATGTATTACCATAAACTCTATTAATTTCCACACATTTACAATAAATCTTATTAAAAATTCTACATACATTAAGCATCAACTCCCATTTGAAATCCTCATTCTACTTCCTAGTAACCTATATTCTAGAATTACCTCCATGAGCTTACTCATCATAATTAGATCATTGCAGTGACACCAAACAATATTTGTCCATTTTGGGTCTGATTCACTTCACTCAACATAATGTTGTCATATGCATCCTGAATTCATTTTTTCTTAAAGCTGAATAGTATTCCATTGAATGTATAAACCACATTTTTTAATCCACTCATCAGTTGACAGGCACTTGAGTTGTTTTCATATTTTAGCAACTGTGAATAATGCTGTTATTAACTTCAGGGTGTGAATGTCAGTTCAGGTTCATGCTTTCAGTTTTTCTGAATATATTCCCAGTAATGTGATTGCTGGATCATATGACAGTTCTATATTGGTTTCTTGAGGTACTGCCAAACTGTCTTCCACAAAGGCTGCAACATTCTATGTTGCCACCAACAGTGAAGGAGTCTTCTTATTTCTCCAAATACTCTCAAGAACTTGTAGTATTCTGTTTTTTTAATAATGACCTTTCTATAAGTTGTGAAATGGTATCTCATTGTAGTTCTGATCTGCATTTCCCTAATAGGTATTAAGGTTGAAAATTTTTAAATGTGCATTTTGGCCATTTATATTTCCTCTTTGGAGAAATATCTATTCATGTCTTTGCCTTTGTGTTTTGTGTGTAAGTTTTAAGAAACCACTGCCTAGCAAAAGATCTTGATGTTTCCCTACATTTTCTTCTAGAAGTTTTATGATTGTAGCTTTTATAATTAGGTTTTTCATCCATTTTGAGTTAATTTTGGTATAAGGTATGAGATAGGGCTCCTCCTTCTTGCTTTTGGAAATGGATATCCAATTCTCCCAGCACCATTTTTTTAATTGACTGTTTTTTCCCACCAGGGTGGGCTTGACAACCTTGTCAAAAATCACTTTGCCATAAATTTGAGGATCTATTTCTGAACAATCAAGTCTATCCCATTGGTGAACAGATCTATCTTTATGACAGTACCATGGTGTTTTGTTTTTAATCACTGTAGCTAAGCAATATGTTTTAAAATCAGAAAGTGAAAGTCTTAGAACCTTGTTCTTCTTTTTCAAGATATTATTACTCTTTGGGACTACTTACTCTTCCAAATAAATTTGATAATTGGCCTTTCCATTTCTGTGAAAAACGATGTTGGAAGTTTTATTGGGAATGCATTAAATCTGTAGATAAATTTGGGTAGAATTGACATCTTCACAATATTGAGTCTTCCAATCCATGAACATGAAATGTCCTTCCATTTATTTACATCTTCTTTGGTTTATTTAGTAATGTTTTGTAGTTTTCTGAATACAAGAAATTCTTGTATTCTTGGTTAATTTTTTCACTAAGTATTTGATTCCTTTAGTAACTATTATAAATGGGATTTTTTTCCTGACTTCCTTCTCAGAATATTCATTAGTAGTGTACATAATCGCTACTGAATTTTGCATATTAATCTTGTATCCCGTCACCTTGCTGAACTCATCTATTAGATCTAATAGCTTTGTTGTGGATTTTGTGGGATATTTTTAGATATAGGATCATATCATAAGCAAATTGTGAAAGTTTTACATATTCCTTTTCTATTTGGATGCCTTTTATTTCTATTCTTGCCTCATTGCTCCAAGTAGAACTTCTAGCACTTCATTAAATAAAGTATCTCTAGTGGGCATACTTGTCTTGTTCCCAATATAAACAGGAAAAATTTTAGTCTTTTACAACTAAGTACACTGTTAGCTGTGGGTTTTAATTCTATGCACATTATGAAGTTGAGAATGTTTTCTTCTATTCTTTATCTTTCTGAGAGTTTTCATCAAGTAAGGATGTTGGATTTTGTAAAATGCCTTTTCCACACCAATAAAGATGATCATGTGATTTTTCTTTATCAATCTAGAAAAGCGATGTATTGCACAGATTGGTTTGTTGAAACACCTTTGCATATCTGGGAAACATCCCACTTGGTCATGAAGTATAAATCTTTTAATGTGTTATTGGTTTCAAATAGTTAGTATTATGTTGAGGATTTGCTTCTATATTTATTAGAGAAATCAGTCTTTAATTTTCTTTCTCATGGTATCTTTATCTGGCTTTGGTATTAGGGTGATGTTGGTTCCACAGAATGAGTTTGGTAGCATTCTCCCCATTGTATTTTTGGAAGACTTTGAGTAAGATTGGTATTAATTCTTCTGTGATTGGTAGAATTTACCTGTGAAGCCATCTGGTCCTCTGATATTCATTTTTAGGAGATTTTTTTATGGCTATTTCAATCTCATTATTTGTGGTTGTTTTGTTGAGGTCTTCTATTTTTCTAAGGTCAGTCTAGGTTGTACATATGTTTATAGCAATCTGTCCTTTTCATCTACATTTTCTCGTTTGTTGGCATACTGTTGTTTATAGTATTCTCTTACTATGTATTCATCACATGTATGGCATGCTCAATAAAACTAACTCCTGAATTCTCATCAGAAACCATGGAGGTGGGAAGGCAGTGTATGCTATATTAAAGGTTTTGAAAGATAAAATCAGCCAGCCAAAAATGCTTTATCTGGCAAAATTGACCTTCAAAACTGAGGGTGAGTTTAAAGTCTTCACAGATCAAAGCTAAAGAGTGTATGACCATGAGACCAGACCTACAAGAAATTCTAAAGGGAGTGCTGCAAACTGAAAGGAAAAGACAGGAATGAGAAGCCTGGAAAAGAGTATAGAAGTGAAGATTATAAGTAAGGGTAACAAAAATGGTAAAAAGTCAGGTAATAGTAAGATAGATCAATGGAGAGACAAATGATATAATGGATGAAGTAAATAAACTTTACAGTAATAATGTTAAATGGTAAGGGATTGAACCTCCCAATCAAGAAATGCAGACTGGCAGATTGGGGGGAAAAAATCAGTCATCTATATGCTGTCTACAGAAGACTCACCTTACACACATGGACACCAATAGATTGAATTTAAAAAGCTGGAAAATGCTATTCCATGCAAACAGTTGTAGGCTAAAGGCTGAGAGCTGCACCTTTCTCTGAATAATCACCCTCTCCAAACAGCTGCCACCATCCCAACCCCATACCTGTTACAAGATTCTCAACAAGTCAGTTTAGGGAATTCTCCTTCACTGCCACTAATAAAAAGACAAGTGCATTGATTTTGATTACAAATGGAAGATGTTGAATTTTCTACGTATATTTTGATATCAAGTACATCTCTAAACTTAACATTTGTGCACATGCATTTCCATGCTTGTGAGTTACAGAATCTGAGAAACATTGTCAGCAAAAATAGATGATTGATGTTGTCTCTGAGATGAATGTATGATACCCTGAGGAAACATATAGAGCATGGACTCCCTCTTGTCAGCAAAAGGTGAGTTGCACAAGAACACAATGGGCACATCTTCAGGTCTGCAAAGGACAATGTCAGGAGGAGCCAGATATCAGCTCTCCAATGTCCTTGTTAAAGTCCATCACCACAATACAAGAGAATATTCTGATTAGAATCTCTCACACAATGAGAATAAGAAGAACACCGGTTGGTGAACACAGGTCATGTTTGCACTGGCTTCATGGAGAAATGTAATTTGGGCTGATGAAAGAGTTCTATAAGCCCAAATACTTTAAAAGTCACTGCAGGTTGCAGAGGCTTCTATGTTCTTATAAGAAAAGGCAACTATCTGCTCTTGCAGCCACAGACCTGTTAGTTGTATCTGACTATGTCACCAGAGATAGGAGAGTAAGAACCTTGGGTAATTCCCTCTTGAATACCCACTCCCCTTAACCTTTCAATGAATGCAGGCAAACACTATTTAATCATCTCAGGTGATTCCATGGGATAAGTAACTCAGTATCCAGTTCCCAAATGTTAACACCAAATACAAATATGACTTCCTGGACTGTATCAGTGGTGTCTAATGTGTGCTCATACACCTTGACCCACTCACTGTCTTATAAATGTGCCTATTCCTTAAATGTCTACTGCCCCAGTTTCTCCCTTTAATGCCAATTTCTCTAACAAGAAATGGATTTGTGGGCACATAAAGACAAGATAATTCTAGATTGTGTAAGCGAGGGAAATTATGGCTATAAATACACACACACACAAGCACACACACACAAACACCAAGACCTAAAATAGAAGTAGCTGGAACTTGCTAATCTGTCTAAAACTATGTAGACAGGCCTCTGGATATTTCTAGATACTGCCTTAGCAGAATCTGAAGGACTTCTTTTTTTTTTTAGTGCAGTGAAGAATATTTGATTTTCTTAGCCAAATATCTTGGTTTGAAGACTGGTGAAGAGGCTACTGAGGGCAGGGGGAAAACATCACTATTCTTTTTTTGAAATATACCTTTTAAAATTTTTAAAAAGACACTTAGATTACATAAATATTACATAAAATAT
Source organism: Tolypeutes matacus (assembly GCA_026826555.1). Taxonomy (NCBI): domain Eukaryota; kingdom Metazoa; phylum Chordata; class Mammalia; order Cingulata; family Chlamyphoridae; genus Tolypeutes; species Tolypeutes matacus. The sequence continues at coordinate 400,762 of JAKSZT010038955.1, read as the reverse complement.
AAGGTATTCCCATATGCCTTACTGCCTACCCCTCCCACATTTTCCCACAGTAACAATACCCTTCATTAGTGTGGTACATTTATTACAATCAATGTACACATATTGAAGCATTCCCATTAAGCATGGAATATAGCTTACATTGTCGTTTACACTCTTCCACACAATTCTGTGCTATGGTAAGGTATATAATGGCCTGTATCTGTCATTGCAACATCATTCAGGACAATTCAAAAGTCCCAAAAATATCCCCATATTACAGATATTTTTCACTCTCCCTCCCCTTAGAACCCCTGGTGGCCACTGCCTCCACATCAATGAAAAAAATTCTTTCATTGCTAGAATAAAAATAAGTCTATAGCAGAAAAACAGTAAGTCTACTCTAGTCCATCATTGATTCCCAAATCCTGAGGATTCTGGGATGGCGATATGTACTCTGCCTCTAATCGAGAAGGGTCTTCAATCCCATGGGGCAGATCGATCAAAGGACTTACTTCTGGAAGCAGTTACCATGTCCTCATGTCTATGCGTGCAGATTTGGCAATTGGGAGATGAAGTTGAATTGGCCAGTTGCAGACGATGTGAACCCTGGCAGAGTCACCAATGAGCAGTGAGCCCGGGGAATCATATCACTATAATTCTATATTACTACTCTGCCAATTGGGGTAAGAGGTGATTAGGAAGGGGCACTGGAAGGCAAGCAGGGGATCACTACCCCCAAATGAACCTTGAAATCAATGAGGGATCGGAGTAAGGCTTAGTATAGTGGACATACTTTAATAACATGGTGGTTTGAATTTATATGTACTTCAGAACAATATGTTATTATATCTAATACATTCATATGAGTGTAAGTAGGACATTTTGATGAGGTTACTTCAGATAATGTGTGATCAATCTCATTCAGGATAGCTCTTAATCCTTTCACTGGGATCCTTTATAACCAGAATGAATACAAAGAGAGAGAGTGAAAGCCATGGAAGGAAGAAGCCACTAGCATTGAAACCTGGAAGATAAGGGAGAGAGCTGCAGATGTCTTGTTATGTGGTAGAGGAGTCAAAGATTACCAGCAGCCAGTCTTTGGGAAGAAAGCACTGCCTTGAAGATGTCACTATTTAGATATTTTCCTGGATTCTACTAGTAAGTGAATAAATTCCTATTGTATAAGCCAAACTATTTCATGGTATTTGCTTAAGCAGCCTAGGAAATGAAAACAGATTTTGGTAACAGGAGAGTGGAGTACTGTTATTGTAATTCCCAAAAAGGTGCAAATGGCTTTGGAATTGGACAATGGGTCAAGGTTGGAAGAATTGTGAAGTACTTGATAGAAAAGGCCTAGAAAGCTTTGAAGAGACTGTTGGTAGAAATATAGACACTAAAGGCATTTCTGCTGAAGCCTTGGAAAAATGGTGTATATATGGTTGGAAATTGGAAGAAAGGTGGCTCTTATTTTAAACTGGCTGAGAACATGGAAAATTGAGTTCTGATGTATGTGGAAGGCAGAATTTGAAAGCAATGAGCTTGGAAATGTAGCGGGGGAGATTTCCAAGCTAAATATGGAAAGGGAAGCTTGGTTTCTCTTCTCAATGTATAGTAAAATGTGAGAGGAACTGAACTCCAAGTCAAAAAGAAGTCAGAAATTGATGGTTTGGAAAATTCTGAGATTCTGGAAAGTTAGTTGCAAGAGAATAGTTCTCCATGTGAGTGAGGATTAAAGTAAATATTGATCTAGTCAACCATTTCAGTGCAAGTCAAACTTGGAAATTCATTTACCAAGAAGGATCTATGGAAAGTTATTTTGTCTGATGGTTTTGACCCCTGTGTACTACATGAAACTCCAACAAGTTTTTTGTGAGGTCTGCATGAACAGATCATAGCCAGCCTGGACTAAATGAGACAGAGAAGGGACAAATTGAAGGGAAAACCACTTCAAATGGCAGAATCATGGAAGCTGTGTTCTGCTGAAGACATCTTCCACCAGGAGAGTGGGACACCTATGTGTATGTGAAAAAAGTGAGCCTCCCCCAGAGTTTGGAGAGGGCAACCTTCCACCCCATTGTTCAGGAAAAGTGTTAACACCCCAGTGTTTTCAGAGGTTGGAGATTATTTCCTGGGGATTGCAGAGAGTTTGATTACCCCAAACTCTTTTCTCAGAAGGTGGAGCCTATTCCCAGGAAATTACAGAGGATCAGGCCATCATCCCAGAGTTATCAGAGTGTGGAGCCTTCACTCTAGTGTTTATGGAGAGCACAGCCAGTGCACAAACACATAGAAGAGTTGGGGTTACTCATCCTTCAAAACATTGTTCTATAGATAACACTCAGATCTTGAAATGCAATGGAGTATGACCTGCATGGTTTCAGCAATATTTGGGACCCATGTCTTCTGTGTTCCTTCTAATACCTTCCTATATGAATGGGAGTGCTAATTCTATGCTTGTCCCACCTTTGTATACTGGAAACATGTAACTTCTTCTCTAGGTTTCCCAGGTATACAGATAGAAGGGAACTGTGCCTCAGGACAGACACATCCACAACCAATTTAGATAAGACTTTGTACTTTTGTTTATTTCTGAAATGACAAGGCTTTTGGAATATTGTGGTAGAAATAGTGCATTTTGCATATAGAATGAAGCTGTCTTTTGGGGATCCAGAGGATGCAGTGTGGTGGTTTGGAACTGTATGTACCATAGAAAAACATGTTGTTAAATCTAATCCATTCTTGTGTGTGTATACTTATGTAAGTAAGACCTTTTGATGATGCTACTTCAGTTAAAGTGTGATCCATCTTATTCAGGATTGGTGTTAACCCTATTACTGAGTCACTTGTAAGTGGAATGAATAAAGAGATTGAGAGAGAGACAGAGAGAGAGACAGAGAGAGAGACAGAGAGAGAGAGAAAGCCATGAAAACAAGAAATTGAAATCAATGTAACCTGGAAGAGAAGGGAGGTACAGACAGACATCACCATGAGACTTACCATTTGGCAAAGGAGCCAAAGATCACTAGCAGTCTGTTTTCAAGAAGAAAGTATCACCTTGATGATACCTTAATTTGTATATTTTTCCAGGCTCCAACTATAAGCAAATAAATGTCAATTGTTTATGTAAAATGATTTCATAATATTTTACATTAAGCAGCTTAGGATACTAAAAAAATAGTATTCATCTTCACACATAAAGAAGTTTAATTTCATTTTATTAAATTGTAAATGAAGTCAAGTTTTAGAACAATTTTGTTTCAAATGTGAATATTTTAGTTTTGTGAATTGCCCATAAAATAATTTGTCCATGTACTCCTTGGGTGTTATGTTTGTAAAATAAACATTTGTATAAAGGACATAATGAATGTTTACATATAGAGCCTAGATGAGTTGCCCTGTGGTGTTTGAAGGGTCACCATCTGGGCCACTCCAGATATTCTGTGAAATACCAAAAAGACTTTGACTATGTCCCTGTGTCTTGTGGTATCTGGTGCCCACCATTGACCTGCCTATCCTGCCCTTCAAATCACACACCTCAGCATTCCTCCCGTGTCTACCAGTGAGAGAACCTCTTCTGAGCAGGACCTGCAGTCAGTAGGGCCCACATTCAGTGGTCATCAGTGAATGGTCAGAATTATGATTACACATTCCAAGGAAACCAAACAAGCATTTCAAGTATTGCTACATTTGCTAATTAGGTTGAAAGATGTTTGACATAATTCCTGCTTGTAAAGTACACGGTATCCGTGGTCTCTATCTGGGTGAACAGATGGATGAAGGGCCTCTGCTCTTGCATGACAATGTACCAGCCTCTAGCCTGTACAGCAAGGCTCTGAGAGTGAGCTCTCGGCGCCAATTACCATGGAGTCCATTTACCCCATCACTTTAGGACTCCATGGCACAATGCAAATAGAAGACAGATGTGCTGATCCTACTGTCGCAGGAGTGTCTTACAAGCCTCAAAGCAACATTTTATATGAGTCTCTTCAGGAATGCAGGAGAGAGAAGGGAACTCCATACACCTAACCAGAGCAAAGAATTAGTGCCAACTCCATAATCACTTCAGGAATGTTTGCACATTGCTGATGCATGTTTCCAGTAAATGCAATATACCACCTAGAGGCAAAGTAATAGTGGACAAGAAACTCCTCCCTCTCTTTATTTAGTCAAGAAACTTGATAATTATTTAAAAACCTGATCTTTACAAATAGCTACATTTCCTTAGGGAGCTTTACAACATGACCTCATAATGTTGTGATGAGAATGCTGCATAGTAAATGTTTATGTCCTGACATGAGTTAAATGATCAAGAAATTTAACTTCATATTTTATGGTGTAAATGTCATTATAAAATTTAATTTTAAGCTTCTTAAAATTTTTTTGCCTTTTTATTCAGCAAAAATTTAATAAGAATAATTACTTTTGTTTTTAAGTCCTCAATATTCCATATTTGTAATTCAACAGTCTGAGTCATTCTTGGACTAGATCTGATCCACATTGAAAAAGACACAGATCATCCCTGCTCCTCTTCTCCTGCCTCAATGACTCATCCCATCAGTCAGCCTTCTGGTGCTGCTTTTTGTGGACACCTTCCCTCTTGCAGATCCATATACAGAACCCACAGCCCAGTCCCTATGCACAGGCTAATGTCAGAACATACAGCTTTGAGCTTCAAATAAATATTTTTTCTCATTTTTATTTGATTTTTTGGTAAGAGTCTGTTCACATAGGAGGTACTAAGATTCCCTGAAATTATGGGCCCCTCTATAGCCCAGAGCTGTGGAAAAGCAGGCATATTATGGTAGCTGCAGTGTCTGCTATTTCCACTCTCTAAGCTTCAAAGTCATTTCGTTAGATTCACCTGACCAGATCAGCCCCAGAGGGCCCTCACCAAATCGTTCCAGCAAGAACTGAAGTTAGGTAAAGGGAACATGAAACCTTAACTTAATAATGATAAATATTAAATTGCATAACATTAAAAGTATTTTTTATTAAATACAAGTTATTACAAAACTAGAATGGATATAGGTCAGCATCTATCAAAACTCTCTTCAATTCATTTAAGGAATTATACATCAGAGAATAAACCTTAACCATAAGGTGAGACCCAAGTTAGGGTATCATTAATATGTCAGAAAGGTTAAGGAGTATCCTCTTAAGTATTTGGACTTAAACAAGATTGAAGAATAACTCTTCATTGCTAGTATCAAGCAACTTCCTTATAGGAAGAGAAGTCTGAACAAGGCCATCTCCTACTGTCAGAGTGACCCCTAGAAGCTATAAGCAGTGTGACTAGGGAAATGCAAGGCTTCAACTTACCAAACCTCCTTACTCTGAGCCCATGCTATCACCACTAGGGGAGCCAGGAACCTGTGGGGCCCTGGCAAGACCTACAACTTCTACCTCCCAGCAACATTCACAGCCACACAAATCATTTCCTCTCTGGGAATACCAGACACAGTCACCTTACCCTTTATGCCTGTCTGTTAGTCAACAAAACAGCTCAGCAAACCAGGATCTACACTCTCATCCCCTGGATTCTAATATCCCTGGACTCACAACAGTCCCTTCTAACTCCATCCTGCCTTCCCCACCCCATTCTTTAATTCCTTCTATTGTGCCTTTTGGAGACTTCAGTCAGTAATAGGACAAAACCTACATAAACTCAAATCCATTTCTTAATATTTCTTTTATCTTCTTATAATAACTGAACCTTGATTCCCATCTAGGACACACCTCTGAAACTTTCTCATTTGGGGTGTTTCCCTCCTGTTATTCCACATATACACTCACAGTAGTGAAGGAGTGCAGCACATAACCCAATTTCAATACTTAATGTAAACCTACAAGAAACAGGCATAATGATCATTGTAAAAACATAGAAATTGCAGATATTGATCAATAGAAATGTAGTCAAGTGATATTTTAAAGAAGCTTTAGATTATGTAAATGTCATATAAAAATATAGGGGATTCCTATATACTCCACCACTTCCCCTTACCATAAATTTCTCCATTAACAACATCGTTCATTAGTGTGATACATTTGTTACAATTTTTGAACAAATATTGAAAAATTGCTACTAAACATGTCTATAGCTTACATTATAGTTTACACTTTGCACCACAAATTTTATAGTTTTTGACAAAATGTATAATGGCCTCTACTCATCATTGCAATGTCTTGCAGGACAATTCCAATGTCCCCCCAAAATGCCCCATGTTACAACTATTCTTCACTCTCCTTCCCCTCTGAACCTCTGATGGCCACTACTTTATAGCAATGATAAAAGTTCTTCCATTGCTAGAATAGTATGTCTACTTTAGCCCATAGTTTCATTCTCCCCTTATGTTTGTTCATTCCTTAATGATGAGAATTTTTGTATGGTGACACCCACTCTCATTCTGATTGAGAAGGGGCTTAAATCCCATGGGGTAGGTGTATGTAACTGTATTGCTTCCAATCAACTAATTTTGATCAAGAAACTGAAGCAACTTAAAGGAGAGACGACTGTCTTTTCAACAAATGGTGCTGTAATCAAATGCAAAGAAATAAATAAAGCAGTAAATAAATAAATAACCTAGACACAAACTTTTCACAGAAATTAATACAAAATGACCCATAAGTTTAAATATAAAGCACAGAAGTATAAAAATTGTACAGGAAAACATGGAAGTAAGTCTAGGAATCCATGGGTTTGGCAAAGAATTTTAGATATAATACCACAGGAACAATTTATGAAGAAATTATAACATGTAGTTTATTAAAATTAAATAATTCTTCTCTACTAAAGACATTGTAAAGTGAATGAAATTTCAAGCCATCCACTGAAAGGAAAGTCTTGCAAAATACACATATATAACAAAGGGCTTTTATACAAAATGTACAAAGAACTTTTACAACACAAGTATAACAACACCAACAGTTCAGTTAAAATTGGACTGCACAGACTCCCCATCAAAGAAATTAGACAGAGGTCAAAATGTACTATTAAAAGGGAATTAGAGGGGAAGTGTTGAGAAATGGTTTTCTCTGACAGCTGAGAAACTTGGAGAGGTGGTGGCATCTGAGTGGAGCTGGACTGATCAACAGCTGTTCCTTCAGTGTTGACATCATGGAGCTCCAGCAGAGGTATAGCAACAGATCATCTTGTCCATGCAGGTTTCTCCAGCCAGGAGTCCCAGACTGAAAAGACCTTCTCAGAGGAGCAGTCAGTGCTAAGAAGTGTCAGTGACACCTATAAGACTCTTTTAGATCCCTGAGCAAGGGACTGTAACTTACAAGCTAAACTCTATGGAATATAGATCCACCAAAGTACATATGATGAAATAGATGAAATTTCTCATGGAAATAATCGAAATCAATGAAAAACATACAGAAGCTCAAAGTGAAACTGGCAAAAAGAGATTGAATCTATTATCAGATATGGTTGTGGTGTGCCCACAGTGTTATCAGGCACAGGCTTGGCACAGGGATAAAAACAGTGGACAAAAAAGACATGGCTCAGACCTCCATGGAATTTATATATTCAGTTCTTCATGTCCAAAATGGAATTCAGGAGTTTCCTTCCCATCCTTCACTAGGATTAATTCCTAAACTTCCTCCCCCACAGTTATCTGCTAAACAGAAAGAATATACCAGAACAGGTGCAGAATTTTTAACAAGATGACTTTGAAAAATCCAAGGAAATTTTAACAATGATGAAAAACATTTCAAATGTGGAAGAAAAGATAAATTTAAAGATGATTCCATTCTAATTTTTGCAAATTTAAAATTTTATATATAAAGTTCTGGTCAAATTTTAAAAAATGAATATGAAAAGATGCTCAACATAATTTGTCTTATGGGAATTGCAAATTAAAACAACAATGAAGCACCACTACACATGTGTTAGAAAGGATAAAATTAAAACAGAACAAAATTGAAAACTCCTCCTGCTGGTGAGGATGCAGACCAACACACCAACACCACTGCTGGGGGGTAATCCAAAGGGGCACAGCCACGTGGGAACACAGTTTAACTGTTTCTTACAAAGCTAAACTTAGTCGTATGAAAAAACCCAGAAAATATGCTTCTATGCATTTACCTAACTACTTTAAAAATAAATGACAACAATAAATCTACATGCAAATGATCATTCCAGTTTCATTCATTGTTATCAAAACCTGGAAACAACCAAGATTTCTTTAACCACGTGAATTGACAAACAAATATGGTACAGCCACATGATGGAATATATTATTATTGTTTATTTTCTTTTAAAAAAAATTCTATTTTCACTCTACATTCACTTAAATTACCTCAATTTAATCTAAAGTTTTACTGAAAATTTCAATATCGGTTTAAATACCCAAGTGCATTCTTTTTGTTCTGCACCTTTCTGTTATAGCATTCTTTTCTATTTCTGGACTTTAGATAATTTTTATTATTCTTTTTCTCAATAACCTATTAAAATGTAATTTATTTTAACAATTTATTATAAGATTTTTATTTCATATGTTCTTGTACTTCTAGCTGATTTCACGTCCAAGTATTTGTGTTCTTATCCTTGTTTTCTGTATTTAGTTTTTGCAGATTTCCTCAATATTTGTAATATTATTAAGGTTTCATAGTTTGAAAAATGTCACAAAGAAAATAATTAGATTATATTTATATGTTGTCAAGATTTCTTGATTTGTGGAAAGATCTGGAAGGAACCCACATTTAGCCATATTATTTTTATAAATCTCATGTTTGTCAGTTTTAAAAACATACATTTTATCACTTCATGCCAGGCAACTATAAGAGTGCTTGTTACCCTCCTGAATTTTCTGTAGTGAAAATAGACTGGAGATCTCAATCTCCATGTTGTGTAAATTCTGGTAACCCTCCTCTCCAGTTGCACGTTGCCTTTGAGTTCACAAAAGATCATGTCCCTGAACATAGAGGCAATGCCACTCAACTCTAGTAAAAAGGCAATTTCCATTGCATTCATGGAGTAAAGAAAGGGACAAATCATTTTTTTTTCCTGAGGCAGAGACAGGTAATGTGAGATTTAGGTGCAACTAAAAAGTTTTTCAAGAACTCTGGGTCTGCAAGATGGAGATCCATGTTCTTCCACATCATCATTCCTCAAGACACTAGAATACCCATAAGACCACTGATCATTTACAACAGGACAGATTTTGGGTCTTAGAAAGCAGTCAATGGTGCCATTAGCTCAGATACCAGAGGCTGAATTCTCAGACAGGGATCTGGCCTGGAGTAACCTGTTACAGCCCCTCCTTGAGAAAGCAGGTTGGGGAGGGTCTGATGAGCATCAGAAATCAGTCTTCCTTCTCATATGGAATGTGATCCTCCATCTATGCAGCCTTGGGGCCAAGGATCCAGGGAATGGTGAGAGGCCCTTGCTCTGTGCAGACAAAACAGGCACTCTGTGAGAGCAGAGGAGAGCAGGGTGATGTCTCTGATGGGAGTAAGCCCTGCTTAGCATTTTCTCCATCCCACACACCCTTGTTCTGTGCCCAATTGCTGATGGAGCTGGCTCTCCCTCTCCTTGAAGGTGTTGCAGTTCCTGGGTCCTACAATCTGAGAGCTGCTTTGTCTGCCTCTCTACCCTTGTCTCCCACCCTAAGCTTTGATGCAGGCTCTTCTCCATTATGACTGGTTGTTTCATGGTAGGTGTCCTAGTGTGTTTACAAAGATGACGTCAGTTTCTTATATCAGTGCTGGGCTATGGCTCCTAACATTATCCCTTCCTGTGATTGGAGACCCTGGGAAAAGGGTGACAGGTGACCAAGGCTGAGCAGTAAATAGACTCCATGCAGTACAGACTCCATGCTGTGAACCCCACATGCTTCCCTGTGGGGCGGGGACAACTCTCTGTGCTCAGACTGCAGAACAACCCACTAGAGACACAGATCTAGAGGATAGAATGCCCAGGGTTGGAGCCCAGGTCAACATGGCCCAGGCTTGGTTATTTCCACCACCCAGCACAGGTGTACCTTGGAACCCTAGTAACCTTCTCAGCCTCTAGTACCCACAGCAAAGACACATGCAAATCACCCTGGGGCCTCATAGAAGAAATTCCTGTCACAGGCTGGGGCTGTGTGGTGGGTCTTCATCATCCAGATGGCCATGCAGATGTTAGGGCTCCTCCTCTGCGTGATGGAAGCTCCTTGGGTGAGGGTCTCGGGTTCAGAAGTTCACAGTTTGCCTCTCTTCCTCCCAACTATGGAAAGTTAGCCCCTCAACAAGGAGTCACTGAATCAGAGATGGGAAGAGCTACTCTAATTGGCTTCCTTAAAAATGGAGCCTGGTTGCCCTGGTTCAATTCATTTCCCACAAATAGATCAGCACATTCCTGCCCTGGGACTGCACATGAGAGCTACTGATTTATTGCAACAGTACCTTAAGTCCTCACTCAGAATTATTCTTGAGCTGGCATGAATCAATTGGTAAGACCTTATTACTTATAAGAGCCAGGTATCACACCCCTGGTAGCTTGAAATTGGCTATGGTGTAGGTATATGCACTATGGAAATAGAAAAAGATGAATACCTGGGTTTTCTTAGTAAAGAGAGCTGGGTTAATACTACACTATTTCCATCTTGTACATTTATTTATTTATTTATTTTTTATTGTGGGCAAAAATCAAAATTTTCACAATACATACCTATATTTGTAAAATGATATATGCATATATATGCATATATATGCATTTGCTTGCATAAATGTTCTCTCTCTCTCTCTCTCTCTCTCTATATATATATATATATATTTTAAGGTGCAAAGATTACCTAAATATTACACAGAAATTACAGGGATTCCCATGTTCCCCACCTCCCACACCTCCCACAACATCCCACACGAACATCTTTCATCAGTGTGGCACATCACCCACAATGGATATACACATCCTGGGGCCTTGCCACCAAGAATAGACCACGGTTCACATCATAGACCTCACTCTATCCCAAACAGTTCTGCATGTTATATGCTGATCTAAAATGGCCTACATCCATTGCCACAATGCCACTCAGGACAGCCCCCAAGTCCCAAAAAAGTCCCTGTATTTCAAGTTCTGTTCCACTCCCTGCCCCAAAAGAGTCCAGTGACCACCAGCTCCACCTCACTGTTATAATTTCTTCCATTGCTTGAATCACAATATGTCTACAACAGAATACCATTAAGTCCACTCTAGTCCATACCTCTTCCCCCAATCCCTAGGGGACTGGGATGGTGATGTCCACTCCACCTCCAAGTGAGAGAGGGCTTATATCCCATGAATATGGTGGATGGGATGATCCTGCCTGCAGCTGCAGGCCCTCTCAATTCCCTGGGTTGGCTGTTGACCATCATCGTCTCCTTGCCAGGTGACTTGGATGAGTCCATTGAGCTGTAGGGTAGGAGATGCAGCTTCACCGAGATTCCATGCACACCTGGCACAGAGGTAAGCCAGAGGCTCCAGTCTGTGGAAGTACACCCAGAAACTCCAGCATCACATATAGGTTTGAGTAGAAGGGACTGATGGACCATGTGCAGGGAGGACTTATTTGAGTCCAACTCTGTCACTCTCAGGAGCACAGATTTGAAAGTAGAGCCCATTGATAAGGCATCAATTTCTGGGGCTATCCCCCCTTATATAGGACCTGGGTGTCGCCAGAGCGTTCAGGAGCCCCTCTGTTTAGGGTGATATCCACTTTGGTGTTCTATGAAATCCTATTGAGGTGTGCATAAGCGTTATCTCTGGGATGACCTCCCAACTCTCTTTGAAGTCTCTTAGCCACATTAACTCATTTCTCTTTACCTTTTCCCCCTTTTATTCAAGGTCTTTTTCCAATCGTGTTCCCAGTTGGCACTTGGTATTAATCCCTCGTTTCCAGGGAGGCTCATCCCTGGGAGTCATGTCCCACATTGGGGGGAAGGTAATCCATTCATATGCTGATTTTGGCTTAGACAGAGTCCACATTTGAACAACAAGGAGACTCTCAGGTGGCAACCCTTAGGCACCCCATAACAGTAGGCTAAGTTTCAATTACAAGAGCAAAGATTTATAAGGCTAGTCATCAATAACAAGAACCCATCAGTAGGCCATCCTCTTATGCCAGACACTGGCCCTGCACTTGGGGAACTGTTGCTGCTTCCCTGGAAAATGTGGCAGAGCTCTCCAGGCTGGGAATTAAGATTCCCTCATTAATTGAGTGATTGTATACCCACCATGACCATGCCCTATCCCTTGATCATTTGAACAAATTTATGTATCTTTCATGTATATTCAGATGAACATACTCCCATGAATCACCCATCCCAGACAGCCCCCACCAATGATCCTCTGCAGCCCCCATTGTAACCCTTCTGTGATCAAAACCTTCTTTGAAAATGAAGCCCATATAATAACCAAATACAATTAAGAGGAAAGAGAAATAATAATGATAATATTAAATGCATGAGATCAATACAAGAAAACTCAGAAGAAAAAAAAAAACTAAACTAAAAATAAAATATAATTAGAGGATTGGGACATTCAAAAAAATTGGAAAAAAACAAAATTCCTTTTTTTAAAAAAATATTCTTTTTTCCTTTTGTCACTGTATTTGTCGATGTCCACTGTACTGTGAAACCTTCCCCCTCTCATTCCCCAGTGTCTCCCAATTTTTCATTTAATTTTCAAAGAAGTTTTAGGTCACAACAAACTCACACATGGAATACTAGAGACTTCCACATACCCAACCTACCTTCCCTTTCCCCACCCCATATTAAAGCCTTTTTTAAAAAATGGATGTTAGCATTGTTATAACTGTTATATAGGTAGAAAAATAGAGCAAATAAACATTGTCAATGGTTTACAGTATAGTTTACAATTTAGATGGTGCAGTTTAATAATTTTTGATGATATTTACCTTGTCCTGTGTCCATTACTGTAAGGTAATGACAAACTTTTCCCATGACCACTAAATACCCCATTTGATTTTAGCTGTTCCTTCCTCCCCATCCCCATGGGGCATATGTCACTCTCCTGTCTTGACTCATGGAATGACAAGATTCATAGTTACATGCCCTGGATATTCCAACCTGCCCTTCCTAATCTACCCACCTGTCAACAATGCACCACCAAACCCAAGAATATCACTACCCATCTGTCCTATCCTTCAATATGCAACTATACTCTATCCCTTTATCATAGATTATGTCCATATGGGTGATGGCTCACAGCCTACACCCCTCTTTTTCTCCCTTGTTAACCTATCTTTCAGACAATGGTTCTCAGAGACTGCTCACTTTCCTCAGTTCAAATCAGTGAGGTCATATAATGTTCATCTTTCAATGCCTGGTTTGCTTCACACAACATAAGGTCTTCAAGATTCATCCACGTTATTCAGTGTGTTAGCACTTTATTCCTTCTTATAGCTGAATAATATTCCATGTATGTCTGTACCAAATTTTGCTTATCCAGTTATCTGTTGATGAGCACCGGGGCTGATTCCAACTTTTAGCAATGGTGAACAATGTCGCTATGAACATTGGTGTGCATATATCTGTTCGTGCCTTTGCTTTCAGTTCTTCTGAGTATACCCAGCAGTGGAATTGCTGGATCATACGGAAGATCTATTGTTAGTTTTCTGAGGAACCACCAAACTGTCCTCCACATTGGTTGGATCATTCCACAATCCAACAAGCAGTTGATGAGGGTTCCTATTCCTCCACATCCACTCCAACATGTAGAGTCTGCTGTTTTTTTTTTTTTTAATAGCTGCCATTCTAATGGGTGTAAGATGGTGTCTCATTGCAGTTTCGATTTGCATTTCCCTGATAGCAAATGACGATGATAATTTTGTCATGTGCTTTTTAGCCATTTGTATTTCTTCCTTTAAGAAGTGTCTTTTCAGGTCACTTGCCCAGTTTTTAAATAGGTTGTTTGTCTTTTTATTTTCAAGGTGTAGGATTTCTTTATATATGCAGGATATTAGGCTCTTATCAGATATATGGTTGCCAAATATTTTTTTCCCATTAGGTAGACTGCTTTTTTTATTTTCTTAAAAACATCCTTTGAGGTGCAGAAGTTTTTAATTTTGAGGAGATCCAATTTATCCATTATTTCTCTTGCTGCATGTGTTTTGGCTGTGAAGTTTATGAAACCATTTCCTATTACAAGGTCCTATAGATGCTTTCCTACATTATCTTCCAAGGTCTTTATGGTTTTGGCTCTTATATTTAGATCTTTGATCCATCTTGAGTTGATTTATGTATAAGGTGTGAGATGGTATTCTTCTCTCATTCTTTTGGAAATGGATATCCAGTTCTCAAAGCACCACTTGTTAAAGAGGCCATGCTCTCCCAACTGAGTGGGCTTGGTAGCCTTGTCAAATATCAGATGACTGTTTATGTGAAGATATATATCAGAACTCTAATTCGATTCCATTTGTCAGTAGGTCTATCCTTGTGCCAATACCATGCAGTTTTGATCACTGTAGCTTAGCAATATGTTTTAAAGTCTTGTAATGTGATACCAACAACTTCATTTTTCTTTTTCAATATGTCTTTTGCAATTCGGGGCCTCTTACCTTTCCAAATATATTTTTGGTTATTTTTTCCAGTTCCTTAAAAAATATAGTTTTGATTTTTATTGGGATTGCATTAAAACTGTAGATTAGTTTGGGTAGGATAGACATCTTGATAATGATTAGCCTTCCTATCCATGAACAGGGAATATTTTTCCATTTATTTAAGTCTTCTTTGATTTCCTTTAAGGATGTTGTGTAGTTTTCTGTATATAATTCTTTACATCTTTAGTTAAATTTTTTCCTGGGGATGGAAAAAATGCTCAGATGGTTGGGCATCCATTTGCCATATGGAGGGACCTGGGTTCGATATCCGGGACCTCCCGGTAAAATAAAAAACAAACAAAATAAAAAATAATTGCTGAGCCTCTTATAGTATCTTGCTTAATAACAATGAAAGAAATATTGAAGATGACACATTTATTTAAAAAAAATTATTCCTAGGTATTTGATTCTTTTAGTTACTATTGTAAATGGTATTTTTTTCTTGATTTCCTCTTCCGATTGCTCATTATTGGTGTACAGAAATGCTACTGATTTTTGAGCATTGATCTTATAGCCTGCAAAATTACTGAACTCCTTTATAAGTTCTAGAAGCTTTGTTGTACATTTCTCTGGGCTTTCTATGTATAGGATCATGTTGTCTGCAAATAATGAAATTTTTACTTCTTTTCTGATCTGGATGCCTTTTATATCATTTTCTTGCCTCAGTGCTTAAGCAAGTACATCTAAGACAATGTTAAATAGGAGTGGTGATAGTGGGCATCCATGTCTTGTTTCTGATCACAGAGGGAAGGCTTTTAGGATTTCACCATTGAAGATGATGTTAGCTTTGGGATTTTCATATATCCCCTTTATCATCTTCAGAACGTTTCCTTCTATTCCTATCTTTTGCAGTATTTTTATCAGGAAAGAGTGCTGTATTTTGTTGAATGCTTTTTCTGCATCTGTAGAGATGATCATGTGGTTTTTTTTTTTTTTTCAGTTTGTTTATGTGGTGTATTACATTGATTGATTTTCTTATATTGAACCATCCTTGCATACCCAGGATGAAACCCACCTGGTCATGGTGTATAATCCTTTTGATATGTTGTTGAATGCAATTAGCAAGTGTTTTGTTGAGGATTTTAGCATCTAGGTTAATTAGAGAAATTGGTCTGTAATTTTCCTTTCTAGTGGTATCTTAGTTTGGTTTTGGTATTAGGGTAATTTTGGCATCATAGAATGAGTTAGGTAATATTCCTTCTACTTCTATTTTTTGGAAGAGCTTAAGGAGAATTGGTGTTAGGTCTTTTGGGAATGTTTGGTAGAATTCAACTGTGAAGCCATCTGGTCCTGGGCTCTTCTTAGTTGGGAGGTTATTGATGACTGAGTCTCTTTACCTGTAATTGGACTGATGAGTACATAAATTTCTTCTTTCATCAATGTAGGCTCTTTGTGGGTTTCTAGAAACTTGTCCATTTCTTCTAAATTATCATTGTGGTTGGCATATAATTTTTCAAAGTATCCTCTTATGATATTCTTTATTTCTGTATGTCAATAGTGATATCTCCTTGCTCATTCCTTATTTTGTGTATTTGCATCTGTTCTCTCTTTTTCTTTGTTAGTCTGGCTAAGAGTTTGTCAATTTTATTGGTATTCTCGAATAACCAGCTTTTGGTTTTGTTTATTTTTTTCTAGTGCTTTCTTATTCTCTATTTCATTTAGTTCTGCTCTAATCTTTGTCATTTCCTCTTTCTACTTCCTTTAGATTTAGTTTGTTGTTGTTTTTCCAATTCCTCCAAGTGTGCAGTTAGGTCTTCAATTTTAGCTCTTTCTTCTTTTTTATTATATGTATTTATGGCTATGAACTTCCCTCTCAGGATACCTTTGTCTGTACCCCTTAGGATTTGATATGTTGTGTTGTCATTTTCATTAGTTTCAAGGTAGTTACTGATTTCTTTTCAGATTTCCTCCCTAACCCACTGTTTGTCTAAGAGTGTGTTGCTTAACTTCCATATCCTTGTGCCTAACCTGTTTCTCTGGCCCTCAGTGATTTCCAGTTTCATTTTATTGTGATCAGAGAAATTACTCTGTATAATCTCAATCTTTCTGAATTCATTGAGAGTTTTCCTGTGGCCTAGCATGTGGTCTATTTTGGAGGATGACCCATGTGCACTCAAGAAGAATGTAAATCCTCCTGTATTTGGGTGTATTGTAGTGTATATGTGTATTAAGTCCTGGTCCTGTAATGTATTGTTGAGAGTCTTTGTTTCTTTGTTGATTTTCTATCTAGATGTTCTGTCTAATGATGATAATGTTGTATTAAAATCCCCTGCTATAATTGTAGAGGCCTTTATTCCTCTACTTCAATTTTCCAGAGTTTACCTCACATATTTTGCGGCACCCCAATTAGGTGCGTAAATGTTTATGATTGTTCTCTCTTCTTCAGAGATTACCCCTTTTACTAATATATAGGGTCCATCTTTGTCTCTTACAATAGTTTTGCATTTAAAGTCTATTTTGTCTGATATTAGAATAGCTACTCCTGCGCTTTTTTTGGCTATTGTTAGCTTGAAAAATTATTTTCAAACCATTCACTTTCAGCCCCCTTGAATCCCTGGGTCAAAGGTGGGTTTCTTGTATACAGTATATAGATTGATCATATTTCTTTATCCATTCTGCCAATCTGTGTCTCTTGAGTGGTGAATTTAACCCATTAACATTCAGTGCTATTACTTGCAATGAATTTCTTACTTCAGCCATATTTTCTTTGAATTACTGTATGTCATATGTTATTTTGTTTCTGTTTTTGTCTTTTTAGTTGTTTTTAAACTCTCCTCCAATTCTCTCTCCCTTGATTTTTCCTTTCAACTTGTAGAACTTCCTTTAGTATTTCTTGAAGTGCCAGTTTCTTATTGACATACTCTCTTAATTTCTGTTTATTTGTGAATATTTTGAACTCTCCATCATTTTTGAATGACAGTTTTGCTGGATACAGAATTCGTGGCTGGAAGTTTTTTTTTTTTTTTTTTTTAGTACTTAGACTATGTCAAAGGACTGTCTTCTTTCCTCCATGGTTTCAAATGAGAAATCAGCACTTAATCTTATTGTGCTTCCCTTGTATGTGATGGCTGTCTTTTCTCTTGTTGCCTTGAGAACTTTCTCTTTATCTTGAGCATTGGATATTTTGACAAGTATATGCCTTGGAGTTGACCTGTTAGGATTTATACTTTTTGGGGTGCGCTTTGCTTCCTGGATCTGTACATCCCTCTCTCTCAATAGGGTTGGGAAGTTTTCAGCCATTATTTCCTTCAATACTCCTTCTGTTACCTTTCCCTTCTCTTCTCCTTCTGGGATGCCCATAATGTATATGTTTGTGCATTTTGTGTTGTCAGTTAAATCCTTGAGTCCCTGCTGGGGTTTTTTCTAATTTTTTGTCTATCTGTTCTACTCTCTGTTTGATTTCAGCTCTATTGCCTTCCACATCACTAATTCTTTCATCTGCCTGTTCAAATCTGCTGTTACGTGAATCCAGCATTTTGTTGATTTCTTGGATTGTGCCATTGATCACCATCATATCCATTATCTTTTTTAGTATGTTTACAATTTCTTCAGTATGTTCTCCCTCTGTCTTCTTCATATCCTTAATCTCTTACTTCACTTCATTAAGTTGGTTCATGATATTTGTTTGGGAATCTTTGATTAGTTTTTTGATGTTCTGCATATATTCCTGGTTTTTAGTTTGTTCATTCTAGTGGTCCATGTCTTACTGTTTCTCAGTGTGGTTTGTAACTTTTTGTTGCCCTCTAGTCATCATTTTATCTTGCTGGGTTTATTCAGTTGATTAGCTTCTCTCTCTCCTCTAGAGTTTTATTTAGCTGGTGGTTCTGTGTTTGTGTTAAATTTTCTCTTTGACACTTTTTCTTCTAATTTTGTTTCCTTGCTTCTTTCTATGTTACCTTGAAGGCAAAAGACTAGTGCTAGATGAATTGAAAGATGTCAGAAAGGAAGAAGGATAATATTAATATGGAAAAAAGTTAGAAGAAGGGCCAAATAGGACTTAGTGAAATGAATATTTAACTTGTGTAGGCAGTGTAGAGTAATAGGAAAAAAGGTGGACTTCCTACAATGGACTGGGAAACCAAATAGAGTAATATATATATATAATGATTTAGAAGGCTAGAATGATGAGGAGGGAGAGAAAGAGTAAAGAAAGGGCTAAAAGGAAAAAGCTAATATTAATTTAAAAAGAACTCTACAAATAGATAGACTAAGTTGTGGGCTAATGAAAAACCATGGTGTCTAAGAACCACAACAGAAAGCAGAAGGCAGAGAGATGAAGGAAAGATAAGAGATAACTTGGGATACAATAACAATATAGACAGAGAATGGGAAATCACTGAAGAAGAAGCTCAGCAAAGAAGAGGTAAGCTAGCAGCACCTAATTAAAAAAAAATGAAGGAAAAGAGAAAGGGGAGCAGAAAGAGGAAAGAAAAGCAAGAAAAAACAATTAAACAGAGAAAAAACAAACAACCACACCAGTAAGCAGTCAAACAAAGCTAAGGAGGAAGTGTTCCTTCTAGGGACTTTGTGGATCCTCTCAGCCTGCTGGCATTTATCAATTTCCCTTCACGGTTCTATCTGCAGGTTTTGAGGCAGATTTTCAGTATAAAACTAAATTGAAAAGAGGAATTCATTTTTTAAAATGACTGTCTTCTTTTTTTTTTTTTTTTTTTTTTTTGGCGATATGAGAGACCCAAAAGAAGTCCTCTGCTAGATCATCCCCTTCACTGAGTGGACCCTAAATAGGCTCCTGGAAACTAATCAAGGCCTTCCCACTTCCTGGCCTCCCCATGGGAGCTGAAGCTCTGACGCTTGCTGCTGCAGAGTGATAAAATTATCTGACTCCGCCCCCTTCTGGGGCCAAGCCTCAGTGTCAGCAGGGTGCTGGGTAAATCAGGTTTCCTCAGCAGATTCAACTCTCCCCTCAGCCTGGCACTGTTTCAAGCCAGCTTATCTGCTCCCCAAAGCTATGAGGGGGTCAAACAGCCAAATCCACAGAAGTTAACCCCCCTCCACCTTTTGTCAGAGCCCTCCCTCCCTCAGGGAATGCCCCCAGGTTCACGGGTGCTGGTTTTGTGGCTCAACCCAGCCATTTTCCCTGTGGGTTGGGCTCAGCAATCTGTGTTAACCACCACAGGCAGGCTTAAAACTGACGAATCTCTATCCATCACTCCACACCGTCGATCTGCCTGCTGCTAGATGACCCAAGCTTCTCGCTCCATGCACCCACAGTACAGACCCTGGGGCAGGACACTGTCCTGACTGAAATATATTTTTTTTCCCCAGTCATTGTTATCCTGAGATGACACTAATCTCCACCATCTATTAATATTGTGCTGAACAGGGCACATGAAAAAAATGTTTTTTGAAATTGAGTACATGAATATGTCTTACCATCTTTTCTGACTTCAAAACAATATATATTTGCAGGAAAGCACTAAATATTTTTTAAAACAAATATTTTTTAAATCATGAAAATAATTATTCAACCCCAAACTCATATCTTCATAGACAGTCATTTCTAGCATTGTGGTCTCTAAGTCAGAACTCCCATCCTGACAGAGGCTCCCATTCTGAGATTGCAAACCTGAAGATTTTCTTGAACTCAGTCATGACTTTCTACCATTCCCTGTACCAAAGAATATTTATACCACTTATGGAAGATCCAAGAGGCCATCTGTCCAAGAATATTAACAACATTGCTCATATATTAGGTGACAAGGAGTATTTTCATATACAGTTGTCATTTATTCAAAAGATGTTATAAATATTGCCATTATTTGACTTGATAAAATTCTCATATATATTTGGTGGAATTATATTTCAAGTTCCTGTTCATCTGGTTAAAAAATCAGGGCCCTGGTCACAGTTTATGGTAAGCTCATTTCTGTCAGGGCTCAAAATACCTCATATGAGAGATAACCATTTGGAAGGGAAGGGAAGAAATAAAATGCCATAGGGTGTGTAGGGCAGTTGGTAAGGAATGGGTCTGAGTCATGACTTGGCATCACTTCTACCAGTCATTGGAAGGCTTTTGGAACAGCATTTACTGCAGACAAACTTGACATCCTTACTCTTCCTGTCTGGGGTGCAGATATCCAGGAATTTGATGGTTTAAAGTCTGGGCATCTAGGGGGAAAAAGAGATGATGTGAGTAGTAGAAGGCAGTCTTCCCTCATGGAGGGACCACTTAGTTCCAAACACTGCAGTGAATCCATCATTTCTAGTTGAAAGAATCCTTTGCCTGTAAGGCCATTCACACTGATCATAAGCTTTTGTAAATTCTGAAGATGCAGGCCCACTACTCATGAGACCATCCATTAAGAAGGAGCTGTTGACCAGTTTTAGGCTACAGACAACTTCAACTTCAGATAGGGCCATCTTGGGTCCCTCATCAGGCACTAAAGGAATAGCCATAAGCTCCAGGGAACACAGGAATTTTAGCCTGGGCAAGGCTTTCAGCTGTCTGTCATCAAATGCAGGGACACTGTCCAGGACAAAGTGCTGCAGAAATGGTAGTGGATAATAGTTACTTTCCTTGAGGAGCGATTTCTTAGAAATTTCACAGTTGTGCAAGTCCAGACTCCTTAACAACTGGGGCAGCTTAGTGATAGGAACTTTCCTCAGGTATGCAACATATAACTCCAGTTTGCTCAGGTAGAGTCACCTCTTCCCAACTTCCCTAATCAAAGCTGGAATGCTTTCTGCACCACTCATGCCACAGATCAGGTAGCCTCCCACACTCAATGACTGCAGTCCTAATTTCATATATCTCTGGAAGTGATGACTCAGAACAGGAGCTTCTATCTGCAAAATCCAAACATGTTAGGTTATCAAAGGGCTAAACTTACCTTTCTCCTGCTTGACTCAGAAAATAGACAAATTGGCATTCAACAGCCATGGGAAATCTCAATTATCTCAAGGATAGACCATATATACCCTCTCCCAGCAACCCAGTGTGGGCTCAGAGAGAGAACTGCCATCCCAGTGATAGCAGAGACACTCAAGCATAATCCCAAGTAGAGTCCATACATACCCTAATCATTGTCAGGTCCATATATGTCCTTAGTGAAAATTCCTCCATGAGCGTCTTTCAAAGCCTAAAGACTCTGTAGGGGAAGGAAATTTAAATTCATCTTCAAAAATGAACAGAATCCAAGGTTTCACCACTGACCTTTTGTTCTCCTTTAATGCTACAAGGCCTGAAAAGTGCTTGGGTGCCCTGCACCAACTGTGCCTGAGCACTTATCACAATGTTTTCCCTTTGGGTCACTTGGAGTGGAACCCATACCATATTTCCCTCAAATGTATGCATTTACCCTGAGCTTTCACAATAATATGAACACCCTCTCCACTTGGGCATTTGTTCATACCTAAAAATTCTAATTCTCTCTGGAATGCACATGAAGGAGAATATCTTTAACATCACATAAGCAGGCAGTGCCAAAATGATTACCAAGCTTTGCTCTGTACACATTGTGTAAGATAAAAAAATTAATGTCCTTTGCTGTTTAAAAAAAATATTTATTTTTTATTTTTTAAAGGATACTTAGATTATATAAATGTTACATAAAAAATATAGGTGATTCCATAAGCCCTGCTCCCTACCCCTCCCACATTTTCCCATATTAACAACATCCTTCTTTAGTGTAGTACATTTTTTACAATTGATTAACACATTTTGGAGTATTGTCATTAAACATGGATTATAGTTTACACTGTAATTTACACTCTATCCCACAAACCTTTAGAAATTAAGGCAAGATATATAATGGCCTTTATCAGTCATTACAATGTCATTCAGGACAATTCCCAAGTCTCAAAAATGCTCACATATTATACTTGTTTTTCCCTCTCCCTCCCCTCAGAATCTCCAGCGGCCACTGCCTCCACATCATTTATATAAGTTCTTCCTTTGCTAGAAATACAATGAGTCTATAGTTAAATGACAGTAAGTCTACTCTAGTCCATCATTCATTCCCCAATCCTGAGGATTCTGGGATGGTGATGCCCACTCCACCTCTATTTGGAGGGGGCTTAGATTCCATGGGGCCAATGGATGGGACCTATCATGCTTGCAGTTACAGACACTCTCAATTCCATAGGATGGTCATTGTCCATCATCATCTCCTTGTTTTTTGTCCTGGGTGAGTCCAATGAACTGGAGAGCAGCTGTTGCAACTCTATTGAGTTTCAGAGCCTAGCTGGCACATGGAAACCACCAAGACTTAAGTCTCTTTGAAGTATACCTGTCAACTCTAATATGAACTATAGGTTCAAATTGAAAGGGCAGAAGATCCATGTGTAGGGAAACCAAAACTGAGTCCAATTGTCACACTGTAGAGCTTAAATTCCCAAGTAGGACCCACTTACTGGGCACCAAACTCATGAGCTCTCTGCCTTACCTGAAGCATCTGGATGTTTCCAAAACCCCAAGGAGCCCTGTTATTTAAGGTAATACTTATTTTAGCATAGGTCCTTTGCTTTTAAGTAAGCTAAGGGCTCTGTAGAACTGGAGAGTTGTTTAGGTGGCTTAGGGGTAATAGCTGATCTGGACACTGTTTATTTCTCTAAATCACTTCAACATGGAGGAAAGAGCTTTCAGTCAGCTCTGAAAAAGAAGTCACAGTTTAATGCAAAGGTCTGATAACTGGGGAAATGGCAGCCAAAATTCTGGACAGTTCATAAGTCCAACAGACAATCAATGAATATGAATTATTGATTGACTTATTCAGAGTACATGAGAGCATCCAGAGAACATAAAGAAAGTTCTAGAAAAACTAACGAGGCAAAGTTGATGGGGTTGTTTGGTTTTGACTTCAAGAAAAATTCACAACAAAATGAATTAGTTTTTTACTTTAGAGCAGAAAGTACATTTAAAATTTATCCAATAATTTTAGGAATTTAGACTTTCTTAAATAGAGTTTCAAAACAGAGTTACAAGAAAGAAAGTAAGAAATTTTAAGGTAGAAGGAGAAGTAAAAACGATGTGGGAGAACTCCAAAATGTTATAGAAAAACAAAATAAAATACATATCACAGTAGAGACCACATTGGGAGATAAAATAAAGAAAACAAACACTTGTAAAAAAGTCACTTATATATGTGCAAGACAGGATTAAAAAGAGCAATTGGAACAATGACTTACAGCTATTTAAAGAAAAAGAGCGAAAGTGAAAGCTATTGAAGACAAACTCAAATCCAATAAAAGTAAAGCTACTTTTAAAGATGACAAAGGAAGTGATATGGGAAACATTTTTATTTGATTCAATAAACAAAGATTAAAGTAAATGAAAAATGAATTATAGAGTTTATGAAAGCTCCCTAAAAACAAATAATAATAAAAAACAAGCATTATTAAATTTAATGAAAAACACATGTAACCAAATATTTTCCAAAAAGTCCAACACAGGGTATGTTATTCATGGATTTATTTTAGGGTTTGGACAAGATATCAAGCCACATATGCAAAGATATTCACTCAAGAAAATGTAATATTGGAAAATGCCTACAAAGCTTTCAGGGAATGTAGTTGTGACTCTTAATTTTATAACCAAATAAAATTTTCCTCAAATATCACTGCCAAAAATAGAGTTAGGGTATATTTTGAGTAAGTGTAACCCATAAATAAAATACCAGTAATTGAACTGGTCACACAGAGACTGTACCAGTAACAGAAAAGGACACATATTATGAGAAGAACTTAAATAAAGCTTATTTAATCGAGGAATCTTTCACTATGTGTAGTCAACAGAAACTTTCCCAAGAAATGGAGATTAAATTTATTATTAAAAACATCAGTATACAAGCAGTCTTAAGGAATTTTTTTTTTAATTCAACATTTTTAATGTATTATCCATTCATTCAGACAAAAAAAATATCAACAATATTTTCACCAAAGCAGGAGTAGTGACTTACATCTTTGGTGACTTCAGGATGAGTTAGTGCACTATTTATTGTCTCCCTACAGATTTCTTGAAGAAGGGTGTTCTCTGCCATGTATAGGCAGGCTTCTGGTTGTCTAGCACTTTGCTTTCTGTTTGGATATATCTGCTTACTTCTGGAGGCCAGTGGTAAGGACTTTATTTGTTTCCACACAACAAAACAATATTCTCCAAAAATTCTCTTAATACAAATAAATGATATCTCTATCCTTTCCCTACTCTTAATTTTCCTTTTAACTCAGAGCTTCAGTAAGGAAAAGTGATGTTATTAATACTAACACCAGTGATATGCTAGGGACTAGATCATGTGATATGGATAGAACAGTTAACAAAACCAAAATATCTGGCCTTCTTCCCTCTTATTTTCTACAAATACACTAATAGGAAATCAAAGATTCACTATGGAATAAGAGGAAATAGCTTTAAATATGAAGAAAATATAAAGCAAAAACAAATATAAGTGCAGATTGAATCACAGATCAAAATCAAACCAAGCATTTATGATGTCCAGCATTCAATATAGCTAAAACAACTCAGGAATGGTGGCAGAAGAATTAAGTTTACAATTATCCTAGAATTTTATATATGATAGTACTACACTCTGAAAGTGAAAGTCTACATTTAAAGTATATACAGAGCTTCATTACACATGAGTTGTATAGTTGGATGGAGGAAACCCACCTATGTTTTTGTAAATAAAGGAATATGCAACATTCTGCATAGACAATGAAGTAAATACAGAAAGTACAAAAAATGGAGAAAAGAAAGCACTCTCTTTTGAATAACCTTGGCAAATATTGAAAAATATATTATAAAAATAATACTTAAATACATTATGTAAAAGTATCCATTGCACAGAGCCATAACAACATTCACAAGAAAATATATTCTTTAAATACTTATATTAATTTTTAAATTAACTCAAGTAAATTATATGAGCACCTATCTAAAGAAAATAAAAGCAATTCAATGAAAAAAACCACATGAGAAAATATATAGAAGAGAACTAATAGAAAGCAGCAGATCATGAATTATTTATAAGCCAATGAAAAATTTGAAGGAAGCCCTAAGGCATCAATCCATGTGTACAATACAACTTTCTGAGATGAAGGAAAAGTTCTATATCTGTATCCTGTAGTTTTCAGTAGAGTAGCCACCAGCAACGTGTAGCTCCAGAGCACTTGATATTTGACTTGTACTATTGAGGATCTGAATATTACTTTTACATAATGTATTTTAAGTTAAAATTTCAATTTAAAAGCTACATGTAGAGGGAGCAGGTGTGGCTCAAGCAGTTGAGTGTGTACTTCCTACATACGAGGTCCCATGTTCATGCCCCAGTACCATTTTTAAAAGCTACATGTGGCTAGTGGTTACTTTATCTGATAGCACAAATCTAGAGTCTGGGAGGAAGCAGTTAAAAATAAGAAATAGATTCAAGCCAAAAGTGAAACATATAGTCAAAAATAGGAGATGGGAATGGTGAAGTGAAAGTAGATAGTAGAATTTAAAGATTCATAAGGTGCTGCTTTGATATGAGAACTATCTGAAGAAGGATAGGATTTATAAAATTCTAAGAGAATGTTGTTGGGTCATATCTTATTGTTTGCAGAACTCACTAGAACCCCAAAATTGTAGGAGACAATGAAGTCAACTAGACTGTGGTCCAGGTTCCACAGGAAAGCAGCATTTTTGTCTTCTCCCAAAGTCCTGTACTGACCAGCTTCTTCTCAGATCAAATGCAGCCTCTTTTTCCTTTTATATAGGGAAAACCAAAAATAAACTAATCAGGGCTTCATTCTGTGGGACAAAACCTGCTCACTTTACTTATATCTTCCAGACAATTACATAATTACAACCTTCATACAAAGTTGGAGAACAAAGAGAAAAGGCCATTATAAAAGTCAATTAGAAAGATGCTTTCCTTCCTCTATTCATAAAAAAATACATTTGAGTATATTTTTGTACAAGAAGCAGTCAAGTTTCTAGAGATACAACAGGAAATCTAAAACACTGGACTTCTATTGACATAAAGCTGGAATTCCCTGAAGGTTCTCTGAATTTAAAATAAATGGAAGATGAATAAATATGAAAATATACAATACATATTTTGATGTGACAAAAGTAAAATATGGTACTGTGATGGAGGGTGGAAAAGGGAATGGTAAGGTACAGATCATATAGTACTCTCTAGAACATTTTAAAGGTATGGAAAATGGAAGCCATGTTTATAATTTGGTTTTTGGTAAAGGGGAAAATAAATTAGATTGTGAGTACATAGCACAATGTAGTACAAAGTTTTATTATACTGTCATTCACAATTGAATTTTATATTTGAGTGGTGTTCAAGGACCTTCTTTTCCTATATCCCTAGGGTTATCTTATCTCTTGTAGGAAAATGGTTGCAAATCCACCCACCATATCCATGGGATATAAGCCCTCTCTCACTTGGAGTTGGAGTGGACATCACCATCCCAGTCGCCTCTGGATTGGGGGAAGAACTATGGACTAGAGTGGACTTGATGGTATTCTCTTGCTTACATATGGTGATTCTTGCAATGCAAGAAATTATAACAATGAGGTGGAGCCAGTGGCCACTTGACAGTTTTTGGGTAGGGAGGGGATGAGCAGTTGAAATACAGGGGCTTCTTTGGGAGTTGGAGGTTGTCCTGAGTACTGTTGTGGCAATGGATGTAGGCCATTTTAAATCAGCACACACCACTCAGAACTGATTGGGAGAGAGTGTGGTCTACAGTGTGAACTGTGGTCTATGGTTGGTGGCAAGGCTCCAGGATGTGTAAGTTCATTGAGGTTGGTGGGCCACACTGTGGGAGATGTTTGTGTTGGATGTGGTGGGAGGTGTGGGAGGTGGGCAACATGGGAATCCCAGTGGGTTCCGTGTAATATTTTAGGTAATCTAAGCACCTCTTAAAATATATGTATATATATATATATAACATTTTTGTAAGCAAATACACATATATGCATATATATTTATATATCATTTTACAAATGTTTGTATGTGTTGTGAGAATTTTGATTTTTACCCATAATAAAAAAAAAAGACACAGATATCTTTATTAAACTATAAAAGTACCTACATTTATACATCTCTATATTTTAAATATATGTTATACTAAAAAAAGAATTTTTCTTTTAAAGGAAATTTGCCCTGAATGTAGGACACGAGTGTCTCTAGAGCCTTCAGGATTCCCACTATTTGTGGTAGTATTCACTTTCGCAGTCTATAAGATCCTGCTGAGATGTGTATAAGTTTTACATCTGGGATGAACTCCCAACTCACTTTGAAATCTCTTAGCCTTATATACTCATTTATCTTTACCTTTTCCCTCTTTTATTTGAGGTCTTTTTCCAGTTGCATTGCTAGTTGGTCCTTGGTAGAAATCCCATATTGCCAGGGAAGCTCATCCCCAGGAGTCATGACCCACACTGGGGTGAAGGTAATGCATTTATATGCTGAGGTTGGCTTAGAGAGAGGCCACATTTGAGAAAAAAGGAGGCTCTCAGTAGGCAAATCTTAAGCATCCTACAATACTAGGCTAAGTTTCAAGTTCAAGAGCAAAGGCTCACAAGCATAGTCATCAATATCAAGGGTCCATCAATGGAGCATCCTCCTTCACCAGTCATTGCACCTGCAATGCACCTGCATTTTTGCTACATTACGGAATGTGGCAGAGCTCTCCAGGATGGGAATTCAATATTCTCTTGGTTATTATGTGAATCTCCACCCACTGTGACTATGCACTATGAATACTTGAACACATTTATATATGTTATATGTATGTCCAGGTGAACTTCCTTCCATATATCCCCCATCACTGACACCCAACACCAATGATATTCCCCTGCCCCAGTTGTAACCCTTCTGTGATCCAAAGCTTCTTCAAAAATGGAACCAATACCAGCCAAATACAATTAATAGGAAAATGAAATAATAATGGAAGGTTTAAATATAAGAAATAAAATACATAAAAATTAAAAGAAAACTAAAAATAAAATAAAATTTTAAAATTTGTGTAATCAAAAATAATGAAAAATATTATTTTTTTTTTTTTTACATTTTGCCTTTCATTACAGTAATGTCTGTTGTCCTGTAAGTACAGGGACATTTTCTTCCATTTATTCCCGTGTCTTTTTTGCATTTTGTTTTGAAAGAAGTTTTAGTTCACTATTGTGAACTAAAGTCCCATACAAAATGCAGGGGACTCTTATATAACCCAAATCCTTCCCTTTCTACCCCTGCTTTTATTAATACCTTTTTACATGTGGATGGTACATTTGTAACAACTGCTACACAAATAGTGAAAAATAGCCACTAACCATGGTCTAAGTTTTACATTGTGGTTTACAGTTTAGACCATACACCTTTATAAATTTTGATGATATTTAACATGGCCTGTGTCTATCAATACAAGATTATTTAGAACACTTCCATTGCTCACTAAAACCCCGTATTCCATCTATGTTATTCCTTCCTCTCCCTTCACTTGGGGCCCACGGTGACCACCTAGCTTCACCCCTTGAATCACAAGATTCATGGTTACTTGCAAGAACACTGTGGTCTTGACACATGGGTTTGTCCTCTATACTAGGAACTGCTCATGCTCTTGAGAGACTCCTGTCCTTCTGTTTGAGAACATATAAGTCCTCCCCATGATGGGAGTCCAGCTCCTTCCCACTCATTAAGTGGGTCTCAACCCACTGGTACAACACATTATGGCAAAATGGTCACTTGCACACTCACTAGAAGCCTGCCCTATGTGTGCCCTGTCCTGAATGCTCCCAATCCAACACCCTAAGCCAGTAAACCTTCCTTGTAATAGTGCCATAAGAGCATTACCAACTTTGTACTTTCAACCAGAAACCCACCAATCCCGAGTGTTCATGTGGTCCCTCCCCCTACCTTCCCCCTAGTTCCATAGACTGTCCAACTCACCCTCCCCACTCTACCCACCTGTCAAAACAGCAACACCCAACCCAATAGTATCACTACCCTCCTGTCATATCCCTTCAATGCCCAACTACACCCCTCTACCTTATCATAGATTACACCCATATGGGCATTGACTCACAATCTTCTCCCTTTCTTTTTTTTTTTTTTTTTTTTTTAAGATTTTATTTATTTATTCATTTATCCCCCCCCTTCCTGCTTGTGCTCGCTGGGTCAGTTAACCACGCCACGCAGGCGGGCTTTGCCTTCACCAGGAGGCCCCGGGAACCGAACCCGGGGCCTCCCATATGGTAAACGGGAGCCCTACTTATTGAGCCACAGCCGCTTCCCAGTCTTCTCCCTTTCTATTTCCTGTAAACCTATCTTCCAGACAATAGCTCTCTGAGTCTGCTCAATTTACTTAATTTATATCAGTGAGGTCAAGTAATATTTTTCTTCTATGCCTGGGTTGCTTCACTCCACATAAGGTCCTCAAGATTCATCCAAGTTATCCCGTGTGTTAGCACTTTATTCCTTCTTACAGCTGAGTGTGTTGATTTTTATTGGGATTGCATTAAAAATATAGATTAGATTTGGTAGGATAGACATCTTAATGATATTTAGTTTTCCTATCCATGAACAGAGGATATTCTTCCATTTATTTAAGTCTCCTTTGATTATCTTTAACAGTGTTGTGTAGTTTTCTATGTATAAGTCATTTATGTTTTTAAATTTATTCCTAGATATTTGATTCTTTTAGTATATATTGTAAATGATATTTTTTTTCCTTGATTTCCTCCTCAGATTGCTCATTATTTATGTACAGAAATTATACTGATTTTTGTGCATTGATTTTATAACCAGCAACTTTACTGAACACATTTATAAGTTCTAGAAAACTTGTAGATTTCTTAGGGCTTTCTATGTGTAGGATTTTGTTATCTGTAAATTTTTACTTCTCTTTTCCAATTTCAATGTATTTTATATATTTTACTTGCCTCAGTATTTAAGCAAGTATCGCTAATACAATGTAAAATAGTATTGGTGATACTGGGCATCCTTGTCTCATTCCCAATCTTAGATGAAAAGCATTTAGGATCTCACCATTGAATATGATGTTAGAGGCGGGTTCTTCATATATACCCTTTATCATGTTCAGAAAGTTTCCTTCTATTCCTATCTTTAGCAGTGTTTTTATCATGAAAGTGTGCTATATTTTGTTGATTTATTTTTCTGCATCCGTAGAGATGATCATGTGTTTTTTTCTTTCTATCTGTTTATGTGTTGTATTGCATTGATTGATTTTCTTATGTTGAACCATCCTTGCATACCTGAGATTAAACCCACTGGTCATGGTATATAATTCATTTGATGTGTTGTTGAATATGATTAGCAAGAATTTTATTGAGGATTTTAGCCTCTAGATTCTTTGGAGTGTTTGGTCTGTAAATTGCATTTCTTGTGGCATCTTTGGCTTTTGTAATACGGTAATGTTGGCATAATAAAATGAGTTAGGCAATGTTCTTTCTACTTATTTTTTTTTGGAAGATATTAAGCAGGATTGGTGTTAGTTCTTTATTGAATGTTTAGTGGAATTCACCTGTGAAGTCATCTGGTCTTGAGCTCTTATTAACTGAGAGGTTTTTGATGACTGATTATATCTCTTTACCTTTGATTGGTCTGTTGAGTTCATCAATATCTTCTTTTTCCAATGTAGGTTGCTTGTGAATTTCTAAGGAATTATCTATTTCCTCCAAATTATCCTTCTAGTTTACATATAATTTTTCGAAGTATCCTTTTATGATACTCTTTATTTCTGTGGGGTCAGTGAAGATATCCCCTTCCTCATATTTTCTAACTTTGCATCTGCATTTTCATCTTCTTTGTTTGACTAATGGTTTGTCAATTTTATTGATTTTTTCAAAGAACCAGGTGTGGGTTCTGTTTATTTTTTCTATTGCTTTCTTATTTTCCATTTCATTTAGTTCTGCTCTAATTTTTGTTATTTCCTTCTTTCTTATTCCTTTGGGGTTAGGTTGTTGTTGTTTTTCTAATTCTTCCAGGTGTGCCACTAGGTCTTCGATTTTAGTTATTTCTTCTTTTTAGATATATGCATTTATGGCTATGAATTTTCCTCTCAGTACATCTTTTGCTGTATCCCATAGGTTTTGTTATGTTTTGTTTTCATTTTCATTCTTTTCAGTGCAATTACTGATTTCTTTTGAGATTTCCTTCTAGACCCACTGTTTGTCTAAGAGGGTATTTAAGTCCATATCTTTGTACCTAATCTAGTTCTCTGATCCTTACGGATTTCCAGCTGTATTCCATTGTGGTAAGACCCAAATTACTTTGTATAATTTCAATCTTTCTGAATTCATTGAAAATTTTTCTGTAGCCTAGCATGTGATCTATCCTGGAGAATTACCCACATCCACTCAAGAAGTATGTATATCCCACTGTATTTGGGAGTTGTGTTCTGTATATATCTATTAGGTCCAGATCTTCTAATATATGATTCAAAATCTTTGTTTCTTTACTGTTTCTCTGTTTAGATGTTCTGTCTAATTGTGATAATGGTGTACTAAAGACTGTCACTATAGTTGTCCAGGCATCTATCTCTCCACTTAAATTTTCCAGTATTTGACTCATGTATTTTGAGGCACCGCAGTTAGGTATATAAATGTTTATGATTGTTCTTTCTTCTTGAAAGATTACCCATTTTACTAATATATAATGTCCACCTTTGTCTCTTACAATGGTTTTGCATTTAAAGTCTATTTTGTCTGATATTACTTTAGATACTCCCACCCTTTTTTGGTTATTGTTTGCTTGAAAGATTGTTTTACAGCCATTCACTTTCAGTGTCCTTGTATCTCTGGTCTAAGGTGGGTTTCTGGTAGACAACATATAGTTGTGTCATACATTGTTATCCATTCTGCCAATCTGTGTCTCTTGACTGGTGTGTTTAATCTGTTAACATTCAGTACTATTACTCTCAAGCAATTACTTAAATTAGCCATGTTTTATTTGGGTTTTTGTATGTGATATATTGTTTTTATTTTCAATTTGTCTTTTTAGTTATTCTTGCAATCACCTCTAACTCTCTCTCTCCTGCTTTTTCCTTTCAACCTGCAAAAATCCCTTTAGTATTTCTTGAAGTGCAGGTTTCTTATTGGCATATTCTCTTAGTTTCTGTTTATCTGTGAATATTGTGAACTCTCCATCACTTTTGAATGCCAGTTTTGCTGGATAGAGAATTCTTGGCTGGAAGTTCTTTTAGTATCTTAACTATTTCATACCACTGCCTTCTTTCCTCAACAGTTTCAGGTGAGAAATCAGCACTTAATCTTATTGTGCTTCCCTTTTATGTGATGGTTCTCTTTTCTCTTGATGCTTTCAGAATTTTCTCTTTGTCTTGAGCATTGGTTAGCTTGACAAGTATATGTCTTGGCATAGGCTTGTTGAGATTTATAATATTCAGGGTGTGCTGCATCTCCTGGACATGTACATCCATCTCCTTTAATAGGTTGGGAAGCTTTCAACCATAATTTCTTCTAACACATCTGTCATCTTTCCCTTCTTTTCTCCCTCTGGGATGCTCATTGTCATTGTCGTCTAATCCCTAAGTCCCTGCTGAGTTTTTTTCTATCTTTTGATCAATCTATTTTACTGTCAGTTTAATTTCAGATGTACTGTCTCCCACCTTGCTAATTTTTTCCTCTGCCTGTTCAAATCAGCGATTATGTGATTCCAGTGTCTTTTTTATTTCTTGGACTCTGCAATTCATCACCATCATATCTGTTACCTTTTTATATATGTTTGCAATTTTTTCAGTTTGTTCTCCCAGTGTCTTCTTAATATACTTGATCTCTTCCATCACTTCATTAAGTTGGTCTATGATATCTGTTTGGACAGCTTTGATTAGTTGTTCAATGTTCTGCATCTCTTCCTGGTTTTTAGTTTGTTAATTAGACTGGGCCATGTCTTCCTGTTTCTTAGTATGGTTTGTAATTTTTTGTTGCTATCTAGTCATCTTTTTATCTTGATGGGTTCATTTAGTTGATTAGTTTCTCTCTCTACTCTATGATTGATTTAGTTTCTGTGTGTGTGTGTTAAGTTTTCTCTTTAACACTTTGTTCCTCCTATTCTATTTCCTTGCTGTTGTCTAGGTTCCCTTGAAGGAAAAAGATTAGGGCCAGAAAAAATGAAATAGTTAAGAAAAGAAAGAGGATCATAGTAAAAAATCATAGTAAAAGTTAGAAGAGGAACCATATAAGACTTTGGAAAATGAATATTTAACTCATGTAAGCAGTGTAGAATAAAGGGATAATAAAGTGGAGTACTAACAATGGAATGGGTCACTGAATATAGAAAAATATATAGAATGAATTAAAAGGCCATAATGATGAGGAGAGATGGAAAGAGATAAGAAAAGACAAAAAGAAAAAAGTTAATAAAAGAAAGAAAACAGGATAGACAAGTTAGAAATAAAAACCAGAAAAATTCAGGATTAAGCAAAGAGAGGTGGAATATAAGAAAAACAACAGAAAGTGGAAGATAGAAAGATGAAGGTAGGCAAAGAGATAGCTTTGGCAGGCAAAATCGGTATACACAGGAAAGGGGAAATCAATGAAGAGGAAATACAGCAAATAAAAAACAAGATCCCTGGAAAATCTAGTGCTGCCTCAACAGGGAGAAACTCTTCATTCCCACAGGTCCCACAAGGAACGGCCACAGCTCTGGGAATCCTCAGCACATTTTTTTTGTTCAAAAAATTATTGTTATCAATGTTACAGCTTACTTAATTAACAACAATTATAATATATAAGCTTTGGTCAGTGGTTTCATCTCTTCCCCCATTTTTGTTCATTCCTCCATCTTGAGGGGTTTGGATGATGTCTGCTCTGACTATTTCAGGCTGGGAAGGGAGGAAGATATTATGGGGCAGGGAGTGGTATTGATTTATTTGGATTAGAAGATACTCTCTGTTTTGGAGTTGGGACAGATGCATCTTCATCCTTTTGCTGGAGAGGCTTGAGGAACTGGATAGTAGGGGTTCATCAGATATCTGCGAGGTTCCAGGGCTCAACCAGCATGTGGACAATCTGAAGACTTTTTACTCTCTGAGAACTGTACTTAGCAGGTAAATTGAAAATTATAGTTCCAGATAAAAGGAGTAAAATATCATTATTAATGATTTTATAAATGAGTATAACTATGTTATATTGGGAATATTCCTAGAGAGGGCCACTGAGGTTTTGTTGCTTTCATAAGGTCATGTGGCTTGTCTATGATGTCCAGATATCCCAAGGGCCCTCGGGAGCACTTTTGTTATGGGCTTTGTTTACTGTGGAAGTTTTAATGTCTGTCTGCAGGTGAGGTGTGATGTGCAGCTGGCAGAGTCTGATAACCATATGAGAAGCCCAGAGGGCTCTGCACCTCTCCTGCTAAGACTTGGGATTCACTTTTACTGACTATGACATGCACAGGGTCCACCAGTACAGGGGAGGGACTGGATTGGGTCTCAGTTATTAGAGGTAGGGGGACATACCACATATTATGCAGTATCTGTAAAGGGCAAATTCACCACATCAGTGACAATGCCAAGAACCAGCTGTATCTGCAAATGAACAACCTGATATCTGAAGACAAGGTCCTTTATTACAAAGTGAAACACACAGTGGGGGAAAGCAAGGCTAACCCAGACATAATCCACAACTGTGGGGTGGCCAAAAGGGGATGCTGAGAACCCACTGAGCACAAGGAGCATCTGCAGGAGCAGGTGCAGGAAGGTGACCAAGGGTTGGTGTCCTGTCAGAGTCTGGGGCTTCTTCTCCAGTTAAATGTTTCTGCAGGGAGCATGTCTAGATTGATCATCCTTTACTTATCACTGTGATAATCAATACCAGAACTTACAACAGAATGAAGCCCAATCACCTACAAAATCAGTCACTCTTCCTTATGAAGAGAGAAGGAACCTGCCAATGCTTGGCAGGTTCAGAATTCTGATAGCTCAAGACATCCTGTGAATCTTTCACAGTGAGACCAAAGGCAGAGAACCCAGTAAGAGTCCCCATAAAGACACTGTGATTAACATGAGGAACAAGAGAGAGGTTACTCCAGGGTCTAGATTGTAATGGATTTCAAATTGCACTCTTACAAATATATATATATATATATATATATATTTGCACATCAGATTAATTGATCCATTTGTTTGATTACCCAATATCCCCTTACTCTTTCTTCTCAATTTCTCTTTTCTACTTTTGTTCCCTGTCCATGGATGTTGTGATCTCTGAGGTCTACACCCCAAGCCTCAGACACATTACATGGACCTCAGGTTGTGGCTCAGGCTGTGGCTGGTACAGGCACCTGTGGGAGGCTGAGGGGAGGGACTTCCTCTCTCACCACTGTCTGGGGTCCTCTCCTCTGTCCTGTGTGTGTAAGACCAGGTGGGAAATACAAATTTCCAATCCTATCCATGCAGATAGTGGTTGTTTGGTCAAAGTGAGATGTTAATATCCTGTTGCTCTCCTATGATACTCAAACTTTCATGTGTCACCTGATGCTTTGCAGAAAGCCCCTGGTGTGTAGTGATTTCTGAGGATTGGACCAAGTTTTATGGGATGTGTCCTTGTTGTTCCATGTGATGACTACAATGCACAAAAAACAGAATAATAGCTCTATGAAGTGACTGCTCCCAGATGGTCATTTGTCTAAGAACTCTGGTTTTCTTTCCCTACACTCTCCATGACTATGCTCACACATTTATTTTATCATACGCTAAAGGGAAAAATAATTCTCTGTTCCTCATGCACAGCACTGTCAGGAAAAAGCAATTTTCATTTCTTATATAATGATTCATGTTCAAACCACATGTGTTTTCAAAATATTCCTTCCAAACCAAATATATTTAACTCTGGGAATTCTGGTGGAAAATTGGGGATTAACTTGCTCATTGAGAGGTTTCTATTCTTGAACAAATACTTCACCACCTTGGAGACAAGTGTGTGTCTACTCATGTCCAGTAAGAAAGCCTGGACTAGCTGTGGGAGAAGTTCTGCAGCCTTCTATGGGGATGTAGATATGATGTTGCCAGGATTGGGTGTTTGAGGTTGGTGGGGCCATGTTACTTATCACCCATTAGCCAGGACAGGATAGGAAAAGTTCCAGGGCAAATTTAACTATTGCAACCTGTTTTTGTTGTTGTTGTTGTTGCTGTTGTTGTCATTTCTTTGTAGGTTTTTATGTTGTTAGATATATTCACAAACTTTTATTTATTTCAAAACATTTGCATACAAAAATGTTTTATCATTTATAGTGAATCCCACAAAATTATTTCCTTTCTTAGTCTTGGTGAGTGGTCTTAAAAAGAGTCTTCAATGTTCAGGATGCAGTGTGGGTCCTGAGGTGAGTAGCATAGCGGGGGGCCTCAAAAGGTGGAGTGGACATTTTGTCATCTCATGCAGGTATCTTGCTCTGGGGGAGAAATTGTTAAAATTGTTAACTGAAATTTTAAGAGCAGGTGGACCAGGATCTGTCCATCAAATGTCAATTGAGGCTGATATGATCTTGTAGAATTTGCATTAAAGGGACAGCTACAGAAGTCATCCTGGAGGTGTCTCTGTGGGTTTTTTTTATGAAAGAAAGTGTAGTTCCATTGTTACCAGTGGAGTAGTTGGTAGTGGAAACATCTACCTGGTGGGGTCTGTTAAAGGAACTCTCAAGTGAACCAAAAAGTACAGCTGCCATACGTACATGGATGAAAAAGACAAATATGAGTGATTCTAACAGAATATCATGAAAATAAAACCATAAGCAGTGCAACACAAATAAACACTGAATTCAGTGTTTATTTCTGGACACAATACAGTGTTTAATATTCAAATTTAAATCTAATAGTACTTATATTTGCTAAATATATTTGTTCAAGGATAATGATAAAATATAATATATTCATATTTATTTATAATATTATATATTTTAATATATAGTATTAGTTCAGTCAAAGGTTTATATATATATATGTAGAAAATACAAATTTCCCATATATATTGCCCCCACATAGGTTTAAGTATTATTAACAGTATGTATTAGTGTGTTACTTTTGTTGCAATTGATTAAAAATATTATTATAATTATAGTATTAACTTTAGTCCATAGTTTACATTAAGGTTCACTGTTTGTTTTGTACAGATTTAGGTTTATAAAAAATTGTATTCTTGTAATTTTCAGTGATTTCATGGTTATTTTGTATTTTATATTTACTGATTATATACAGGTTCTTTTATTAAAAAAGTTCATTAGTTTGCAATTAAAAGTTTGTTGAAATGTGCAATCAACAGATTAGATTTCCCAAATATATATGAGCAAAATGTTTTTCAGCTGTGCAATGACAGGAATCAATAATTACAGTAAGTTTGAGTATGGGTATCATAATGAATAGAATCATGGCATATGGTTATAATAATCCATCATGAGTTGCCATTAATTCTTTCCAAATTTAATGGCAGTCCAGATAGTGCTAATAAGTGGAGATGCAGTAAGGATTATAATCATTTCTGTACATTTTATATAGCAGGTTTCATTCCTTGAGGCACCATTTTAGTATATATTGGGCTGTATTAATTATTTTAACTTGGGTGTTGTCCATGGGCCTCATTTTTTAAGATTTATTTTTTATTTATTTATACCCACCCTCCATTGTTTGCACTTACTGTTTGCTCTCTGGGTCCATTCACTATGTGTTCTCTGTGTCTACTCATCTTCTCTTTAGGAGACACCAGGAACTGAACTTGGAACCTCCCATGTGGGAGAGAGGCACTAAATCACTTGAGCCACCTCAGCTCCCTGTTTTGTTATGTCTCTAATTGTCTTTCCTCTTTGTGTCCCCTTGTTGTGTCATCTTGTTGCATTTGCCTGCCCGTTATGTCAGTTCACTGTCTTGCTTGTCTTCTCCAGGAGACACTAGGAACTGAACTTGGGACCTTCCATATGGTAGGTATGAGCTCAATTGCTTGAGCAACATCTACTTTACCATGGGCCTCATTTGATAAAAAAAAAAAAAAAAATTGTAATACCATAAACAATATAATGTTAATTTTTGTCATTGGTTCAGAATGTCCATGCCATTTTGGAATATATTGGGCAAATGTGTGCTATGACCATTGGGAGTTTATGTAAGACATAGTTTCAAAGTTAGGGTGAGTCATGAATTTTTTTTTTTTTAATTTATTTTTATTGTGGGTAAAAATCAAAATTCTCACAATACATACAAACATTTGCAAAGTGATATATAAATATATATGCATATATGTGTATTTGCTTACAAAAATGTTATTTATATATATATATATACATATATTTTAAGAGGTGCTTAGATTACCCAAACTATTACATGGAACCCACTGGGATTCCCATGTTGGCCACCTCCCACACCACCCACCACATCCCACACAAACATCTCCCACAAGTGTGGCCCACCACCCTCAATGAACTTACACATCCTGGAGCCTTGCCACCAACCATAGACCACAGTTCATGCTGTAGACCACACTCTCTCCCACACAGTTCTGAGTGGTGTGTGCTGATTTAAAATGGCCTACATCCATTGCCACAACAGTACTCAGGACAACCTCCAACTACCAAAGAAGCCCCTCCCTACCCCAAAAGTGTCAAGTGGCCACTGGCTCCACCTCATTGTTATAATTTCTTGCATTGCTAGAATCACCATATGTGAACAAGAGAATACCATCAAGTCCACTCTAGTCCATAGTTCTTCCCCCAATCCTGAGGGGACTGGGATGGTGATGTCCACTCCAACTCCAAGTGAGAGAGGGCTTATATCCCATGGATATGGTGGGTGGGATGATCCTGCCTGCAGATGCAGGCCCTCTCCATTCCCTGGGATGGCCATTTCCCATCGTTGTCTCCTCACCAGGTGACTTGGATGAGTCCATTGAGCTGTAGGGTAGGAGTTGCAGCTCCATCGAGATCTCATGCACACCTGGCACATACGTAGGCGGGAGACTCCAGTCTCTAGAAGTATACCTAAAAACTCCAGCATCACTTATAGGTTTGAATAGAAGGGACTGGTGAACCATGTGCAGGGAGGACTTATTTGAATCTAATTCTATCACTCTCAGGAGCACA
Source organism: Tolypeutes matacus (assembly GCA_026826555.1). Lineage (NCBI taxonomy): Eukaryota > Metazoa > Chordata > Mammalia > Cingulata > Chlamyphoridae > Tolypeutes > Tolypeutes matacus. The sequence continues at coordinate 361,149 of JAKSZT010038955.1, read as the reverse complement.
GATTCCAAAATAGAAGCCACTGATAAGGCATCAGTCTCTGGGGTTATCCCCCCTTATATAGGACCAGGGTGTCTCCGGAGCTCTCAGGAACCATTCTGTGTGGGATGATAGGCACTTAGATGTTCTATGAGCTCCTACTGAGGTGTGCGTAAGAGTTACCTCTGGAATGACCTCCTGACTCTCTTTGAAGTCTCTTAGCCACTTGAACTCATTTGTCTTTACCATTTCCCCCTTTTATTTAAGGTCTTTTTCCAGTTGTGTTGCCAGTTGGCACTTGGTATTAATCCCTCGTTGCCAGGGAGGCTCATCCCCAGGAGTCATGTCCCACGTTGGGGGGAAGGTAATGCATTCATAAGCTGAGTTTGGCTTAGAGAGAGGCCACATTTGAGCAACAAGGAGGCTCAACCCCCATCCTTTGAATGATTTTGTATATCTTTCATGTATATTCGGATGAACCATTCCCCATGAAACCCCCCCCCGACATCCCCCCAATAATCCCCCACAGTACACATTGTAACCCTTCTGTGATCCAAATCCTCCATAAACATTTAGTCCATAAAATAATCAAATACACTTACTAGGAAAAAGAAACAAGTGTGATAAGTTTACATGCAAGAGACAAATATTAGGAAACTCAGGGGGAAAAAAAAAAAGAGAAGGAAAAAAAAAACCAAATAATCAAACAAAGAACAAAACAAAATAAAATGTAATTAGTGGATTGGGACATTCAAAAAATGGGCAAAAAAGCAAAGGAAAAGCCTTAAATATATATATATATATACATTCATTTTTTTCCCCCTCTTTTCTTTTCTTTTTTTTTCCTGCCTTTTATCACTGTGTTATTGGATGTCTGGTGTGCCATGACACCTTCCTCCTCTCAATCCCCATTGTCTCCCAATTTTTCATTTAATTTTCAAAGAAGTTTTAGGTCAAAGCAGAGTCACACACGGAGTGCCGGAGACTCCCAGATACCGAACCACCCCCCTTCCCCACGCCATATAACTCCACTCCCCCTTTTTTTTTGGTTGTTAGCATTGTTATAACTGTTATGCAGATAGCAAAATATAGCAACTAAACATTGTCAGTGATTTACACTATAGTTTACAATTTAGATGATACAGTTTAATAATTTTGATGATATTTACAATGTCCTGTGTCCATTACTGTAAGGTAATGAAAAACCTTCCCCATGACCACCAAACAACCCATTAGATCTTGACTGTTCCCTTCTCCCCAGCCCCCAAGAGCTGTGATATCCCCCTCTCCCAACCCAAGGAATGTCAAGATTCACACTTACATGCCCTGGGGATTTGAACCAGCCCTTCCTAATCCACCCACCCCCAAGTGCTGCACCACCAAACCCAGGAACAAAACCACTCATCTGCCCAATCCCCCAACATGCAACCACACTCTATCCCTTTACCATAGATTATGTCCATATGGGTGATGGCTCAAAACCTGCTCTTCTCTTACTCTCCTTTGTTAACCTATCTTTCAGACAATGGTTCTCAGAGACTGCTCACTTTCCTCAGTTCAGATCAGTGAGGTCATATAATGTCCATCCTTCAGTGCCTGGCTTGCTTCACTCAACATAAAGTCTTCAAGATTCATCCACGTTATTCCATGTGTTAGCACTTTGTTCCTTCTTACAGCTGAGTGATATTCCATTGTATATATGTACCACATTTTGCTTATCCATTTGTCTGTTGATGGGCACCGGGGATGATTCCAACTTTTGGCAATGGTGAACAATGTCGCTATGAACATTGGTGTGAATATATCTGTTTGTATTTTTGTTTTCAGTTCTTCTGGGTATATACCCAGCAGTGGAATTGCTGGATCATACGGAAGATCTATTGCTAGTTTTCTGAGGAACCACCAAACTTTCCTCCACAGTGGCTGGACCATACCGCAGTCCCGCCAGCAGTGGATGAGGGTTCCTATTCCTCCACATCCTCTCCAACATTTAGTGTCTCCTGCTTTTTTAACAGCTGCCATTCTGATGGGTGTAAGATGGTATCTCATTGTAGATTTGATTTGCATTTCCCTGTAGCAAGTGATGTTGAGCATTTTCTCATGTGCTTTTGAGCCATTTGTATTTCTTCCTTGGAGAAGTGTCTTTTCAGGTCACTTGCACATTTTTTATATGGGTTGTTTGTCCTTTTATTTTTGAGGTGTAGGATTTCTTTATATATGCAGGATATTAGGTTCTTATCAGATATATGGTGGCTGAATATTTTTTTCCCATTGGTTAGGCTGCCTTTTTATTTTCTTAATAACATATTTAGAGGTGAAGAAGTTTTAATTTTGAGGAGATCCCATTTATCAATTTTTTCTCTTCCTGCTCGTGCTTTGGCTGTGAAGTTCATGAAACCATTTCCTATTACAAGGTCTTGTAGATGCTTCCCTACATTATCTTCCAATGTTTTTATGGTTTTGGCTCTTATATTTAGATCTTTGATCCATCTTGATTTGATTTTTGTATAAGGTGTGAGATGGTATTCTTCTCTCATTCTTTTGGATATGGATAACCAGTTCTCCAAGCACCACTTGTTAAAGAGGCCACTCTCTCCCAACTGAGTGGGCTTCGTGGCCTTGTCAAATATCAGATGACTGTATATGCGATGATCTATATCAGAACTCTCAATCCATTTCCAATGGTCAGTATGTCTATCCTTGTGCCAAACCACGCAGTTTTGATCACTGTAGATTTGTAGTATGTTTTAAAGTCAGGTAATGTGATACCTCCGACTTCATTTTTCTTTTTCAATATATCTTTGGCAATTCGGGGCCTCTTGCCTCTCCAAATATATTTTGTGGTTAGTTTTTCCAGTTCCTTAAAAAATATAGTGTTGACTTTTATTGGGTTTGAATTAAATCTGTTGATTAGTTTGGGTAGGATAGATATCTTGATGATGTTTAGTCTTCCCATCCATGGAAAGGGTATATTTTTCCATTTATTTAAGTCTTCTTTGATTTCCTTTAACAGTGTTGTGTACTTTTCTGTATATAAGTCCTTTACATCTTTAGTTAAATTTATTCCTAGGAATTTAATTCTTTTATTTACTATTGTAAATGGTGCTTTTTTTCCTGATTTCATCCTCAGTTTGCTGGTTATTGGTGTACAGAAATTCTACTGATTTTTGAGCGTTGATCTTATAGCCTGCAACATTACTGAACTACTTTATAAGTTCTAGAAGCCTTGTTGTAAATTTCTCAGGACTTTCTGTGTATAGGACCATGTCTTCTGCAAATAATGAAATTTTTACTTCTTCTTTTCCAATCTGGATGCATTTTATGTCCTTTTCTTGTCTAAGTGCTCGTGCAAGTACTTCTAAGACAATGTTAAATAGGAGCGGTGATTGTGGGAATCCTTGTCTTGTTCCCGATCTCAGAGGTAAGGCTTTTAGGATTTCACCATTGAAAATGATGTTAGCTTTGGGTTTTTCATATATAGCCTTTATCATTTTCAGAAAGTTTCCATCTATTCCTATCTTTTGTAGTATTTTTATGAGGAAAGAGTGTTGTATTTTGTCGAAAGCTTTTTCTGCATCTATAGAGATGATCATGTGATTTTTTTCTTTCAGTTTGTTTATGTGGTGTATTACATTCATTGATTTTCTTATATTGAACCATCCTTGCATTCCCGGGATGAAACCCACTTGGTCATGGTGTATAATCCTTTTGTTATGTTGTTGAATGCGTTTAGTAAGTATTTTATTAAGGATTTTAGCATCTAGGTTCATTAGAGAAATTGGTCTGTAATTTTCCTTTTTGTGGTATCTTTATTTGGTTTTGGTATTAGGGTAATGTTGGCATCATAGAATGAGTTAGGTAATATTCCTTCTACTTCGATTTTTGGAAGAGCTTAAGTAGAATTGGTGTTAGCTTTTTCTGGAATGTTTGGTAGAATTCAGCTGTGAAGCCATCTGGTCCTGGACTCTTCTTAGTTGGGAGGTTTTTAATAACTGAATCTATCTCTTTACCTGTAATTGGGCTGTTGAGTTCATCTATTTCTTCTTTCATCAATGTTGACTGTTTGTGGGTTTCTAGAAACTTGTCCATTTCCTCTAAATTGTCATTCTTGTTGGCATATAATTTTTCAAAGTATCCTCTTATGATACTCTTTATTTCTGTGAGGTCAGAAGTGATATCACCTTGCTCATTCCTTATTTTATGTATTTGCATCTGTTCTCTCTTTTTCTTTGTTAGTCTGGCTAAGGGTTTGTCAATTTTGTTGATAATCTCGAAGAACCAACTTTTGGTTTTGTTTATTGTTTCCAGTGCTTTCTTTTTCTCTATTTCACTTAGTTCTGCTCTAATCTTGGTTATTTCCTGTTTTCTACTTCCTTTAGGTTTAGTTTGTTGTTGTTTTTCCAATTCCTCCAAGTGCGCAGTTAGGTCTTCAATTTTAGCTCTTTCTTCTTTTTTAATATATGAATTTATGGCTATGAACTTCCCTCTCAGGACTGCTTTTGCTGCATCCCATAGGTTTTAATATGTTGTGTTGTTGTTTTCATTAGTTTCAAGGTAGTTACTGATTTCTTTTGAAATTTCCTCTTTAACCCACTGTTTGTCTAAGAGTGTGTTGTTTAACTTCCATATCCTTGTGCCTAACCTGTTTCTCTGGCCCTTATTGATTTCCAACTTCATTCTGTTGTGGTCAGAGAAATTATTTTGTATAATCTCAATCTTTCTGAATTCATTGAGTGTTGTTTTGTGGCCTAGCATGTGGTCTATTTTGGAGTATGTTCCATGTGCACTGGAGAAGAATGTAAATCCCGCTGTATTTGGGTGTAGTGTTCTGTATATGTCTATTAAGTCCAAATCTTCTAATGTATTGTTGAGTGCCTTCGTTTCTTTATTGAATCTCTGCCCAGATGTTCTGTCTAATGATGATAGTGGTGTGTTGAAGTCCCTTGCTATAATTGTAGAGGAATTCATTTCTCCTCTTAGTTTTTCCAGAGTTTGCCACACGTATTTTGAGACACCTCGATTAGCTGCGTAAATGTTGATAATTGTTCTCTCTTCTTGAGAGATTACTCCTTTTACTAATATGTAATGTCCATCTTTGTCTCCATCTTTGTCTATTACAATAGTTTTTCATTTAAAGTCTATTTTGTCTGATATTAGAATAGCTACTCCTGCCCCTTTTTGGCTATTGTTAGCTTGTAAAATGGTTTTCCAGCCATTCACTTTCAGCCTCCTTGAATTCCTGGGTTGAAGGTGGGTTTCTTGTAGACAGCATATAGATGGATCATATTTTCTTATCCATTCTGCCAATCTGTGTCTTTTGATTGGTGAATTTAATCAATTAACATTCAGTGTTATTATTTGTAATGAATTTCTTACTTCAGTCATTTTTTCTTTTGGTTAATGTATGTCATATGTTTTTTTGTTTCTCTTTTTTACTTTTCAGTTGTTTTTAAACTCTCCTCCAACTCTCTCTCCTTTGTTATTTCCTTTCAACTTGTAGAGATTTCTTTAGTATTTCTTGAAGTGCTGGTTTCTTCTTGGCATACTCTCTTAATTGCTGTTTATCTGTGAATATTTTGAACTCTCCATCATTTTTGAATGCCAATTTTGCTGGATAGAGAATTCGTGGCTGGAATTTTTTTTCTTTTAGTGTTTTGACTATGTCATACCACTGTCTTCTTGCCTCCATGGTTTCAGCTGAGAAATCGGCACTTAATCTTATTGTGCTTCCCTTGTATGTGATGGTTCTCTTTTCTCTTGCTGCCTTGAGTATTTTCTCTTTCTCTTGAGCATCGGACAATTTGACAAGTATATGTCTTGGAGTTGGCCTGCTGGGATTTATACTATTTGGGGTGTGCTGTGCTTCCTGGATCTGCACATCCATCTCTCTCAATAGAGTTGGAAAGTTTTCAGCCATAACTTTCTTCAACACTCCTTCTGTTCCCTTTCCCTTCTCTTCTCATTCTGGGATGCCCATAATGCGTATGTTTGTGCATCTTGCATTATCGGTTAATTCCCTGAGACCATACTGGATTTTTTCTATCTTTTTGTCTATCTTTTCTACAATCTCTTTGATTTCAACTGTATTGTCTTCCATTTCACTAATTCTTTCATCTTCCTGTTCATATCTGCTGCCATGTGAGTCCAGCGTATTTTTCATTTCTTGACTTGTGCCTTTGTTCGCCATCATATCCATTACCTTTTTAGGTGTGTTAGCTATTTCTTCAGTATGTTCTCCAAGTGTCTTCTTTATATCCTTAATCTCTTCCTTCAGTTCTTTAAGTTGGTCCATGATATTTGTTTGGATAGCTTTGATTAGTTGTTCGATGTACTGCATTGCTTCCTGGTTTTTATTTTGTGCATTGGACTGGTCCATGTTTTCTAGTTTCTCAGAGTCATTTGTATTTTTCTGTTGCCCTCTGGTAATCATATTATCTTGATGGGATTGTTCAGTTGATTAGCTTTTCTCTATGCTCTAGAATTTTATTTTGCTGTTGGTTCTGTGTATGAGTTAAGTTTTCTTTTTGGCAGTTTTTCTTCTTATTTTATTTCCTTGCTTCTTTCTATGTTCCCTTGAAGGCAAAAGTTTAGGGCCAGAGGAATCAAAAGATGTAAGGAAGGCAGAAGGATAATAGAAAT
>JAKSZT010038955.1:334687-354134 GCA_026826555.1 Tolypeutes matacus | reverse complement strand
ACTTCCAAATTCCCATTCCTTTCAAATATCTGCTTTCAATAAGGCCTTCTGTCTTATTGATTAATGATTGCACTCCTTCAGGTTACCCAAATTAGGATCTTAAAATATTTTATTTTCAAATATAAGTTCCCATCTTAACTGATAATACATCCTCAAAAGCCCCATATACAAATGGGTTCACACACAGAAAAACACAAATTAAGATTAATATATGTATCCCATACATTACTCCATCACCAACACCTTGCAAGTTTGTGAAATATTTGTTATAAATTTTGAAAGAGCACCGTCAAAATATTACTACTAATATATAACCCAAATCTTACATTTTATATATTCTCCTCTAACTCACCCAGTTATGGACACTGTACATTAGTATTATGTATTTGTTGTTCAAGAAAAACATTCTTATAATTGTCCTGTTAAGCACAGTCCCTCTTCCACCACTGGATTCCCTGTGCTATGCAATTCCATGCTTTGTACAATCCATTGAAACTATACACTCAGTATAAATAGTTTTGCATAACAGCTATGTACAGCAAGGGAAATAGAGAGATTTCGAGGTGAGGAATTTTCTTGTTTATTTGTCAGATTTTTGTTTATTATTATTATTATTGAAATAATGAAAATGCTTTAATAATGATTGAAGTGATCAATGCACAACTATGTGATTATTCCAAATACCATTGATTGTATGCTTTGGAAAAATTGTATGCTTTATTAATTTGTATCAATAAAATTGATTTGTTTAAAGAAAGACAAATATTGTATGATCTCACGTGCATAATCTAATCAGATTAAGCAAACTCATAGAGTCAGAATCTGGAATATCAGTTACTAGTAGATAGATTGTTGTTAGAGAATGGGGAGTAGATGCTTATCTTGTACAAGAATTCTATTTATTTGATGTGAAATGTATGAAATTGGAAGGTGATGATAGTACCATATTATTTTGTGTGTAATAAAGAGCATTGAACTAAATATATGTGAATGTAGTTAAAAGGGGAAACTTTAGGATGCATATTACAAGAATAAAAGTTGAAAAATTAATTATAAGACTGTACAATACAGTATATCCTATTGTGTAGGTACTATATTTAATAATACAGGTATAAGGAAGTTCATTAGTGAATTACAGCAAATGTACAATACTAATACCTGCTGTTAATAATAGGGTCGAGTATGGAAAACACATCGAATATGAATTATGGATGATCGATAATAGTACAATTTTAGTAATCTGTCACCAATTGCAACAAAGGAAAGTAATGTTAAAAAAAAATAGTGCAATTTTTAAAAAGTGCTACCATCAATTGTAAAAAATGTTCCATATCAATGCAATGTTGGTGGTGAGGTTTTGTATAGAATCCTGTATTTTATGCATGAATGTTTTGTAAACTTACAATTTTTCTAATAAAAAAAAATAGAAAAGATACATCCTGTTTCAGTTTGGACAGATCTTAACTGATGTAAAGTCATCAAATTTCCTATTTGCAATGGGTTCACTTCCACACTATTGAGGTAAGATTACAAACATGTGTTTCAGGTGTACATAGTTCAAAGGGACCATAATACTTATACTAAAATGTGTCCACATGTATGTATCAGAGAGAGAGAGAGAGAGAGAGAGAGAGAGAGGCTTATCTCCTGTGCACACTGCTATTGCAGCCCTAAGTACAGCACATATGTTTACTGACAGATACTTTGAGAGAAGTGATAAGGCCATGGAGTTGTAGACTGGGCTCTGTGTTTCTTTGCACTTTCTGTATTCACCACTTACATCTAAGCAATTAACTGTTCTCCAAGGATTCCAGAGAAGCGCTGGAGAAAGTCACTGGTATTATTTACATTCAATGTAAGATACACTTCGTAAACTCTGTTAAAGATATCTGTACCTCCAGAGATAATACAAAGAACATGCTGCACCTTCAAATGATGAACCCAAGAACCTAAAATATGCCCTGTTTTGCTCTGGGATTCACATAATGAGGAGGAGGAGCATAGTGAGGCCCAGACACACAATTTACCCTCAAGACTAAGGTGTCTGCCTGCAAAATGGGCTCAGGATGCCAGAGTTGGTGCCCACCTTTTTCTACACAGAAGTAGAGATGGTCCCCTCTTCTTCCCTTCATTTGAAAATAAAACACAGGATGGTGACTAATTTTGTGACTCAATTTGCATATTACTTCTGTCTGTCTCTCTTATGGGCAGTGGACTTTGTTAGGACCCCCATCCTATTATAAACCCAGTTCCAAAAGAGTGGGAGATACTCAACACCACCCCATGTGCAGTAGTAATCTGTTTTCTGTTCTTCTGCTTGCCATTGGTGAGTGTCCTTCTATGTGCACTCATCAAGCATTCAGATTCAGTCTCTATACTGAATACTATATTATACTATAATATGCTATACTATGCTATACTATATCTCAATCTTTGTAAACAATGTTGGAGGAATCTTTCATGAAACAATTTATTTAAAGAAATAGTTTTGAAGAAATCAAATGTGTCAAGCTGTCTGAGGAGAGAAATTTTGTGGCATGGCAACACAAAGAACAATCTTTGACACCACTTGCACTTTCCCAGATACAAGGTATGGGTTATTTGCCCAAAGCTAAGTGCATGTGATTGCATTAACAACTGAACTCAAATTTGTGCTGTTTCCAATCATGCTCAGGATGAGATTGTGTGTATGATGAATGGAAGGCCCCAGAATGGATTTCCTTCATTAGTTCCTCATATTTTATGGTTCAAGCTCATCTCTGGGATCCATTCCCATCTGCTTCTCCTTCTCAGCTCCAGCCAAACACAGAACCTCACTGATACACACTGGATTTTGGTTTTGGCATTGCCAATTTTACACACAGATTTCATGCCTCCTACCAGTACCAGTGTATATTAATTCTTTAATGTTACAGGTATCCATACCTCATAGGTATTTCCACTCAATAACCAATTGAAGATGAATCAGAAAATGAAAAGTCTGAATTGGCCACAGACACACCATTGTCCAGGCCCTTTGTCCATATTCATGCTGACGTCATGTAAGCTCATCTCAGGTCAGCACTTAGGGTTCCTCCTCCTTCCCTGGTCACTTCTTCATCCACAACAGTGAAGAACAACCCCCTTCTCACTGACAAAACACTGAAAGTATCTACTGGGTGCCACACAATTTGCACTCCCTGTCATTCTTTACAATAAATTATATTATTGTTCTTTTGATTATTACTAACAAAATAAAACATGAGCTGAGGTGAGGTGATTATGTTGCAGGAATGAGTGGTCGGGTGGGTTAATTTGGTGGTCCAGGGAAAGTTTGGGTGATGAATTAATATGTGTCAGCTTACAAGTGGGGTTTAAGGGTGTGTGGTGGGATGAGAATGCCCACAGGCCCAGCAGATGTTCCACCAGATGATAACTTCTTCAGTCACAAAATGCACAATAAGCCTTGGATCACAAGGCAAGACTGGAACTCATGAAACAAAAACAGTGTAACAATGTTAAAAGCTCTACATGGTTGACAAGATTCACATAATGGGAAAGGGTGCAGGGAAAAAGACAGGAGCTTTGATTGGCTCACCTTGGAAGATGCAAGATCTAACAGCAGAGTGGATGGGAGAAGAGTTGGCTGATGTCAGGGATGGACAGGGGTAGAGTGGTGCTTGTAGTCAGGTAACTTCAGACACAGAATGGTGGGGTTGTCCTGTGATGCATTTCCAATCCACCTCATAGAACATGTGCTCTCTCATTTTATAAGTATTTGTCCCATGATTCAAGAGACAAGAAGCCATACAGGTTCCCCAAAAGAAAAAGGGGGAGCCTGTATTGAAACTTTCTCCACTAATAAGGACAGAACTCACCCAAAAACAAATGTATCATTAAGCTTAACATTAAACTTCCACTGTTTGTAGTATTCCATGGGGCATGTTATTGGAATATCCTTATTATTCTTTCCAAGCTACTGAAAATATATATACTCTATCAGATGAATCAGTGTGATCTTTTCATATAAATAAATTCCCTGCAGCTCATATTTCAAAACTTCAATTGATAGATTCCCCAGGAGCAGAATGTGAGACATGGATTCCTGTGCAGGAAGTTTAAGATATATTCCCAATCAATAACATTAAGGAACTGAGGGCAGCAGGGAGGAGAAAGAACCAAGTAGAGGTTCCATTTCTTCAAATTCCACAGGATGAAGATTCATAATGACAAACACCAGAGGGTGATCAGACCTCAGATTTTTCACCTCTGAGAAAAAAGAGTTAGGTTGTCTTACCCCCAATCACCTCTGAAGCTGTTGGTAAATGCTGACCCTGAGAGGAATGGAACCCAGCTCTCCTGGCCATCCCCAGGACAAGTGGGTCAGTTCCCATAAACGTAGTTGCTTTCTCCACACAGAGTTGCAAGTGCACTCCCCGGAGAAAAACCAACCCTGAAAGGTAGGGGTCACGGGCACCTGGGCAGGCCACATCATAGTACTTAAATTTTATGCCTACTGTTCCATGACCAGAGATAAGGGTATGGCATTGGTGAGTTCTACTTTTTGTTTGGAAAAGGACCTTAGATATACCTGTGAGACATGAAGAAATCCAGCAGCACAAACCACAGAGATTTGCTTCAGAAGTTGTGTGGCTCTAAAGAAGTATCTTTTGCTCAAATCTCTTGGTTTCAGCCAATCTTAGTCTTCTTGGGAAAAGCATTTACTATTATTTGATCCATTGTCCTTCAGCAAACTGTGGTCCCACTGAGACTAGTTCTGAATCATAACCCTTTCAGTACTACTGTTATCAATAAAGATAATAATACTAAGCAGAGTATGTGTGGGGAAATGGGTCAATGATGAGACTCAACATCAGTTTCCATGTTTGATTTGAGTGAGAGAATTGTGGCTGGGAACTGAATGGGAATTTGGTTTGAAATTGTATATTTGAGATCTTATTGCTGTTTACATATTGACTCAACTTTTACATTTTCTGGACATTTTGGTCATTTAAAGTGTCATCACCCCAGGAGTTCTTACTCAGGTTCCTGGATCTCTGAGCCACTGCAGAGTGGAGATCTTGTCATTTCTGGCACACAGAATCCAGCTTCTCTGGTGTTACCTCCTCCCTGAGACTCTCTGACCCAGGGGCTACCCTTCTTCAGGAGCTGTTTTCCAAAATATGGAGTTGGGATTGGGTGATTGTGATGTAAGATAGAGAAGTGGAATTAGATTAAGATCATTGCCAAATATAAACCCCCAAGTATATTGATGGCTGAATAGAGAGGTGTCAGTGAGGAAAGAAGAAAATATGGTTTTGGTACTATGTAGGGGAATGAGGATGCATGTTGTTCTCAAAGAAGTTTGCATCATACAAATTTGTCTCCAATTCCAAAATCACAGGATGTCTTGGAACACAGGTTGGGCTGTACCTTATATAATAATAGAAGCTGTACTGGAACAGAGAAGGGAAGGTAGTAATGGGCATTGAGGAAATAATGCTCTGGGCTTAGAAAGGTGAGGTCATGTTTTGACCTGAATTTAAAGTGCTGATTTGAAAAGATACTCCTCCATCCAAGAATCACACTGTGTAGTGACTTCAAGAGAAGGGAAGCCACAAGAGACCAGGTACCCCAGAAGGGCCAGAGGAAGCCTGACCTTAGTCCCTCTCTCCTTATAAGGCTCAGACCCTGCCACATACAAATGTTCTTCGGCTCAAAGATAAAATTCCTCTCTTGGGCTGTGGGAGCTACGATCTATCTCCTCAGATGTGGCTGGAAGTCTCTGGGGAAGGCAGGTTTGTGGTGTTGAAGATGAGGTTGTTGGGTCTCCTCCTTTGTCTGTTGGGAGCTCCCCCAGGTGAGTGTCTCAGCTGCCAGATGTGGGTCTATGAGGATTTTTGGTTGCAGATGACTAAAAGGGGTTGATTTTCCTTGTCCTTAGGTGTTCTATTCCAGGTGCAGCTACAGGAGTCAGAACTTGGCCTGATGAAGCCTTCACAGACACTCTCCCTCACCTGCTCAGTTTCTGGTTACTCCATCACCAGTGGTTATTGTTGGAGCTGGACTTGCCAGGTAACTGGGAAGGGTCTGGAGGGGATTGGGTACATCAGTAATAGTGGGAACTTATATTACAACCCTTCCCTCAAAAACCGAGTCACCATCTCCAGAGACACATCCAAGAGCCAGTTCTCCCTGCAGCTGAACTCTGCAACTGCTGAGGACACAGCCATGTATTACTGTGCAAGAGACACAGTGAGAGGAAGTCAGTGTGAGTGCTGACAAAAACCTTCCCTGCAATAGGGGAATAGAGCTGCAGAGTGCACCCAGTACTTATTGCTATGAATGTAGAAAGGGGTTTCCTATTCTGATCACTGGCTTACCCTCCTGTTAGTTCTCAGTGGACACTTCTTGTTTGTTCTCTGTTGCTCTAATTTCTTACTCACTCTTTCTGGGCAAGGAAGGAGGAAGTGACATTCTTTATTTCCAGATGAGATGTTATCATTCACTAGGGACCATCCTTCACCAGGTTCCCATATGTCCTGCTTTTTCTTAATGAATGATAGACCATCCTCTTTTATTTGGAAGATTTCCTACATACTCATTCAGATCATCACTCTGTGTGCTTAATCATTATGACTGTCCTCAGACAGGGCCACATCTACTACCACCTGGATGTCTTCCTCTTAAAAAAACACATCTACCCCCACAGCAGTCTCATTTCCTCAATCAGGCACATTTTCTCATATAGGTCCCACGCATCACATATGAGCACACCGTCACATATAGGCCTCTTCTAATAAGCAGATATGAGTCCCTATGTTGGCCTCTTCCCTCAGGCAGGCACACACTGTCACATATGGGCCTCTTCTATCAGATAGACACTCAGTGTCCCATGTATGTAGATCAGTCACTCTGAACCTCTGCCCCATGACAGTGCCTATCTTCCCTGTGGCTGTTTTATGACTTTTTGAACACTTATGTTCAAAGTTTCTCCCTTTCTCTAGACCTCCATTGGTATCCTGACTGGAAGAGTAGGGCACATGACAGAATGCAGTTCTCAATGTTTCCCATTTAAGCAAGGAGGAATGCACAGAGATGAAATTCCCTGCTGAGCCCTGCAAAGCCCTGTGCTAGGTGGGGCCTCTGGAAGAAGCCCTGTGGGCTGTGTCCTAGGACAAGACTCAGCTTCCACATGTAGAGATCATGAAGATGATGAGAAACAAGTGGATGAGGTCCTGAATCTTGTCCCCTCTCTGCTCCCCTCCTGGTATCCCACAGAAACCCACTCTAATGTTTCTTTTTCTATTCTACTGTCTAATTTCTCTCTAAATTTGTCCCTAGACCCCAAGTTCAAGAGGTTACATCCCTGGCACTACTTCTCAGCTCTCCCCCATGCAAGGTACAGAATAGAAGCCCCATTATGAATTGGACAACAATGACAGCACAGACCAAAATTGGTACTGACAGAGGAATGTACAGCTTAAGAGTCATTATAGAGGAAAATAGATGTTTCAAACATATATGAATATATTTTCTTCAGAAATTTTCTAAAAATCTTTGGTTCTGCATATCAGCATGAATATCACTATTAGTATATAGATTTAAAAATGATTTTCTGCCATTTCTTTATACACAAACACACTTTATAAAATTATCAATGAGAGTGATTGCATTTTTAAAGTACTGATAATACTTTAAAAGTGAAACAGTAAATAAATCAGGAATTACCAGTATTTTTCATGAATAAAAATATTCATGTTGCATAATATTTTTAATACTTCAATACTTCACATGATATATGTGAGTGTGACATAGAGTTCAGATTAAAATTAACTAAATTACAAATGCTGATGGAGAGGAAGTCAACCAAGATATAACCTAAAGATGAATTCACATTTGAAAGTCTTATTAACCTATCAACATTGCTAATATATGATTAAGAAATATTGTATATTAATAATGATTGGATAGGAAACAGATGTAGATCAATGATTGAACCTGCTTCCCATTTATGTGGTCCTGGGTTCATTCCCTGGTATCTCCTAAAATAAGTAATTAGAAAATTATTTTATCAGAATTTTTTAATTATATGGGGGACTCTGCTTCACTGCCCCTTGTCTATTACTATTACAGGTTATCAGCATATTGTTAAATGTTTTTATCTTCTCAGATTTTTAGTTAGAATGTGTATTAGGGATCTCTAGGGAAATTAAAAAAAGGAGATACCTGTAAATAATATGAGATTCTATAAGTATTCCCATGCCTCTGTGTGGGTACATGAGTCCAACATTTCTTAGGGCAGGAGTGGCTGGAGAAAGAGGCTCACTGTTATCCACAAAACAGGTCATCTTATCCACTTGATTACTAACATCATCCTCTTCTAAAGTCACCCTCTGTTGAGCATTCACGTGGAATACAAATTTCTTTATGTTTTTTGCACACTCAGAATTGTCTATCTATATACCTCTTTCCCAGACCTCTTTGTAACCAATTTTGCAATCGTGTTCTTTCCAATTCACTGACTCTCCAGCTAAAACATTGGCAATAGCTCATAAATCAGTGTACAAATTCACCTCCAGCCATTTCCCCTTCCACACTAAGAGAAAAATGAGGTGCACTACTTGAAATTCTGCTTACTGGGAGGACTTCTACTAACCACTGTCCTTAAAGGATGTCCCAGAAATGGGCTGTGGTACTCCAGCTTTTGACTTTTGGATGGTACCTGATTATTGTACGGAACCATCTGTAACCAGGCTCAAGTTTTCTGTTCCTCAATCAACTAATTGTAAGGAAGTCCCCAAGAGGCCATAGTTGTGGCTGAGAAAGAGAAGGTAATGTGAAAAGAGTGGTGAACATGGACATTTGGACCACCTCCTCATGCAACTTACTTGTGCCTTCAGGACCCACTCAAGACCTCTCTTACAAATAGAACATCCATTTCATGATGGAGTGCTACTGCACACAATTAACTTTATGGTTTTGTGCAAGAGACAACATCCAGTTCATGATAGGCAACTCAGGTCTCATGGAAAGTTGGTGGCCCATGGCTAAGCATTCAGTCTCTAATGAGGCCCAGTAGCAGATCCAAAGATGTTTTTCAAAAAGACAGCAGTTATCTGCAGATGTTGGCAGAGTATTCTCCAAAATCATGATGAGACTCTGCACTGTGGATCTCCTATATAAGCCTCTCATAATTTCCAGATGACTGGAGGGGGGGGTCAGGGGAAGGAGCAGGTGAACTCAGGATTTGCAGGTCTGTGGTTAAAACTACAATGTTGGGAATGTTCTTTTGGCAAATATGGTAGGGAAGAGTTACTGGAGTAGATTGTTGGAAGTGAGGGGGTATCTTGGAAAAGGTGTGCCTGGGGCAGGCTTCTATGAAATATGTAAGTGTTCATCTTGACATAGTGTGTTGTAACAGTTGGTAGAGACCCACAGTATAAACAAGAAAATATCAAACTCCCATCCTGACAAATCCTGCTTTGTTCTCAATTACAGGGACAAAAATCCCACAAAAACAAATGCAGTGCCTAATGAAAGAAAACAAATATGTCAAACCCTCTATATTATTGCAAGTAAATCTGAATCTTATTCTTCAAAAATTGAAACTTAGTGGTTACCATAGGTTCTGAGAAGAGGGGGAGGGAAGAATAGAATAGATGGATTGTAGGGCATTAGAATTTCTCAGCATGATCTTGCAAAAATGGATATAGGCCACTTCAAATTTTATCAAAACCTATAAAAAATGTACAATCCAAAATGTAAACCATAATGTAAATCATTGACCATTGTTAGTAGCAATTCTTCAATATTTGTACATAAATTATAACAAATGTACCATCTGAATGTAAAATGTTATTAATAGGGGAGAGCAGAATGGGTGGAGGGCATTGGGTATATAGGAATTCCCTATAATTTCTATGTGACTTTTCTGTGTCCTAAAGCTTCTTTGAAGATAAAATGAAAAAAAAAAAAATACCAGACTGGGGGAATATATGGAAGAAAATGTCACTGTACATACATAACAACATATCTTTCAGTGATGAAAGAAACAATGTCTAATTTTTTTTTTTATTATTTCAATTTTAAATTCTTTTGTATTTTATTGGGTATTTTTAAAATTATTTCATTTTATTAATTTTATTTGGTTATTTTGTTAGCTTCTTTTATGGAGAGGTTTTGAATCATATAAGGATCACAACAGTAGCAGGAGAGGATCACCACTGGGGGTGTCAGTGTTGGGGGATGCATAGGAAGGGGTTCACCTGAGGCATGTCTTTAAGACATATGAATATGTTCAAGTGTTCATGGGACATTTTTGCAGTGTGTGGAAGTCCACACAATGATCAAAAGAGTATTGAATTTCCACCATGGGGAATTCTGCTGCATTCTCTAATAGGACAGCAAGAATCCCCTGAGTATAAAGGCAGAGCCTAGTGAAGGAAGACCTTTGATGTTGAAGATTGTACTCATGAACCTTTTCTTGTGAAATTGAAACTTAGCCTAGTATTATATACTGCCTAAGAGTTACCTCTGGAAAGCCTCCTTCTTGCTTAAATGTAGCCTCTCTTTAAACCAAACTCAGCATATAAATGAACTACCTTCCCTTTGGTGTGGGACAGGATTCCTGGGGATGAGCCTCCCTGGCACTAAGGGATTATTACCAAACACAAATTAGCAATGCAACTGGAAATAGACTTTGAACAAAAGGGGAAATTATTAAATACAAATGAGTTTTTATGATTAAAAGATTTCAAAATCAGTTGGGATGTCATTCCAAAAGTTATATTTATGCACATCTCAGCAGGATCTCAGGCTGCCACAGTAAACATTGCCTCATACAGCAGGGCTCCTGGGGGCTCTAGAGATATCTAGACACTGTAAGAATGGCAGACAGCTCAAGAATTCAGCACTCTCTCTACTGGCCTTTCTTTGGAAATTATGCTCCTCAGTGTAACAGAGTTAGACTCATTTATAGGTTCTCTACACATGGCTCTTCCCCTTTTATTTGAACCTATAATTATCATAATACTTGACATCCATATGTCCCAGATACTTAAATCTTTGGGCTGTCCATGTGACAGTTGGTGCTGCATTTCAGCAGAATTGCAAAACCTACTCTCCAGTTCTTTGGACTCACTCAAGACAACTAACAAATAGATGATGATGGATGATGTCCATCCCAAGGAACAAAGAGTGTCTGGAACTATAAGCAAGATATTTCCATCCATCAGCCACATGGGATCTTGGCTCACTCTTAATTAGAAGCAGAGTGGGTATCACCACTCTGAAATCCTCAAGATTGGAGAATGAACAATAGACTAAAGTGACTTATTATTATTCTAGCAATGGAAGAACTTTTATAATTGATATAAAAGCAGTGGCTACCAGAGGTTCTGAGGGATGGGAGAGGGAAGAATAGGTATTATATGGGGGTATTTTTTGGGACATTGGTGTTGTCCTGCATGACATTGCAGTGACAAATACAGGCCATTGTATAATTTGCCATGACCTACAAAATTGTGTGGGACATAATGTAAACTATAATATAAATTGTAGACTAAGGTGTGTAACAATGCTTCAATATGTGTTGTGTTTGTTAGCCAAAGGGGTGCTGATGCAAAATACCAGAAATCAGTTAGGTTTTATAAAGGATATTTATTTGGGGTAGAAGCTTACAGTTACCAGGCCATAAAGTGTAAGTTACTTCCCTCACCAAAGTCTATGGCCACATTTTGGAGCAAGACAGCTGCAGAAGTTTGTCAGGGTTCACACTTCTTGGGTTCCTCTCTTTCCAGGTCTTGCTTGTCTCTAGACTCAGCTCCTCAGCTATCTCCACAAGGCCAGCTGTAGACTATCAAATGAAAGGCTCATCTCTTTTCCAGGGCCTTCTCTCCTTCCTCACAACCAATCGCCTCTGTGTGCTTACTTCCCGGGCTCCAGCATTAAAACTCAGCATCAGAACTCCAGCTCAAAACTCCTACAAACTCATCTGCTGTGCCATGTAGTTTTATCTCTAAGTACCCAGCCACCAAGGGGTGGGGATTCAACATCCTACTGACATGGCTCAATCAAAGCCCTAATCATAATTTAATCACTCCCAGAGGAACAGACCAGTTTACAAGCATAATCCAATATCTATTTTTGGAATTCATAACTATATCAAACTGCCACATGTGTTCATCAATTTTAATATAGGAACCACACTAATGAAGGATGTTGTTAATGTAGGAGAGTGTGGAAAGGGAAGGGAGAGGGACATATGAGAATCCCTTATATTTTTTATGTAACATTTATGAAATCTAAAATTTCTTTAAAAATAAAAATTAATTTTAAAAAACATCCAGATTGCATCCATATTTGCTATTGACCCTTAGAGCTACTGAATCTGCTGGATCATAAAGTCCAAGTGGCAAAGCAGCTTGTACAACAAATGGGACTTGTTGTAGAACCTCCTTTATTTCCAGTCCCCACTCAAAACTATCAGCTGTTCTGATAACTTGATAAATGGGCCAGAGTAGCACACTCAAATGAGGAATTTGCTATCTCCCTCATGCCAAGAAGCCATCTAAGTGCTGTGCTTCTTTTTTGGTCATAGGATGGGCAGATGCAACAGCTTATCCTTTACTTTATAAGGGATATGTTGACATGCTCCATACCACTGTACACCCAGAAATTTCACCAATGTGGAAGACTGTGTAATTTTGTTGAATTTATCTCCCATCCTCTCTCATGCAAATGCCTTACCAATAATTTGAGACTGGTTTCTATCTCTTTTTCATGAAGTCCAATCAACATGATATCAATATAGTGGAACAGTATGATATCTTGTGGGAAGGAGAGGTGATCAATTTCCTTTTGGACAATTTTATGACACATGGCTGATGAGCTGATATACTCTGAGGCCGGACAGCAAAAGTATATTGCTGGTCTTACACCACCTGAAAGCAAGCTGTTTCTGGTGGTCCCTAAAAATAGCAATTAAGAAAAAATGCAATTGTGAGATCAATAGCTGCATACCAGGAAATGTAGGATCTGTGGATTTCCTTAAGTAATGATACTACATCTAGAAAAACAGCTGCAATTGGAATAACCACCTGGTTAAGTTTGCAACAATCCTCTGTCATCCTCCAAGGCCCATTTGTTTTCTACACAGGCCAAATAGGAGTGTCAAATGGGAATGTGGTGGGAATCAGGTGGTAGGAATCATCATCCCTGAATATTTCAAGCAATAATACTGGCACTAATCTGCAATTCCTCCAGGAATCCAGTATTGCTTTTGATTTACTCTCTTGCTATTTAGGGACAGTTCTAGTGATGTCCACTTTGCCTTTTCTACCATAGTAACCATCACTTCAGAAGTGAAGTGAAGCTAGGTGGGCAGAAGATGGTGTTGATTTAAGTGGTCACTCACCATTTCTCTCTTGGAAGATAGCTGATTGGGGCAGGCTCCTACCCAGGTGGTCTCTTCCGGGATCCTGCAGAGTGAGAATCTTGGGGACATGAATCTGGAGGGAGCTGGACAGCAAGGTGGACTGCTCAATATAAAATCATGAGTTTTTTCCCCAGCTAGAAATATTGGATGAAGATGGCTAAACTCCACCCTCCCAGCTACCCGGTGAGAGGGAGTACTCTCTGAGAGTGGGAGGGTCCTTTCAAAGGGTGAGAACAGTTTTTTCTGTTGCTTTGGCTGCCTGGAACCCTTTGCAGCTTTTTGGGAGCAACCCAGCTGGTTAGAAATGATGCCGGGCTGAGGGAAGAGGCGAATCTGTTGAGGAAGCCTGACTTACCTGACATCCATGGGACACAGAGGCTTGGCTCGGGATGGGGCAGAGGCAGCCAATTTTATAATTCTGCACTGAGGATTAGAGTCTCAGCTCCCCTGGGGGGTCAGGCATTGGGAAATGTTTGATAAGTTTCCAGGAGCCTATTTAGGTACCCCTTGGTGGATGGGGTCATCCAGAAGAGACCTTATTTTGCGTCCCTTATTCTTCAAAAAAAATTTTTTAACTTAATTTAATCACTAAAATCTGCCTCAAAACCAGCAAAGAGAAGGCTGCAGGGTAATTGATCAATGAACACAGGCTGAGAGGCTCCACAAGGGCCCAAGAAGGAATGCTGTTCTTCTTTAGCTTTGTTTGATTGCATTCTTGTGTGCTTGTTTGGTTTTCCTTTGTTTGTTTGTTTCTTGCTTTTCTTTCCTCTTTCCTCCCCCCCCTTTTTTAAATTAGGTGCTGCTACTTTGTTTCTTCTTTGCTGTATTTTTTTTTAAGAAAGTGAAGAAAACAAAGATATTTTATTAGTACACATGGGCAAATAACAAAATAAGGAAGAAATATTCATAAAATTGCCTTCCTCATTTCTGCAACTGGACAAATGTCCATAACTGATGTTTATAACTACCTTCTTCCACTACCCAATCCATATGTCCTTGACTTGCAGCCAGTTGGTCATGGCATTTTTGACTGGTCTGGTAAATTGAATTTTCTTTCCTGAAGCAAGTTGGACACTAGTAATCCTTCCTGAATCAAGTCACCATAATTTTCCATTAATTTTAATCACTAGTCATGTAGTAATAACAGACAACACAAGGAATCTCCTGATAGTCTTCCTTACCTCTGTTGTATAGCAACAGTTTAATTTCTCTTTAGCAATATCTCTCTTTTTTGCCTGTTGATTTAGAGGCATGAAGAATGCAAAGTGGCTGGGTGGCAGTCTTAACATCAGTGGAATTTTATGTTGCCTCCTGTAAGCACATCCCCCCCCCTTTTTTATTGTGGGTAAAAATCAATTTTTTCACAATACATACCAATATTTGTAAAATGATATGTAAATATATATGCATATATGTGCATTAGCTTACAAAAATGTTATATATATATATTTTTAAGAGGTGCTTAGATTACCTAAAATATTACATGGAACCTACCGGGATTCCCATGTTCCCCACCTCCCACGCCTCCCACCACATCCCACACAAACATCTCCCACAAGTGTGACCCATCACCCTCAATGGACTTACACATCTTGGGGCCTTGCCATCAACCATAGACCACAGTTCACATCGTAGACCACACTCTCTCCCACACAGTTCTGAATGGTGTGTGCTGATTTAAAATGCCCTACATCCATCGCCACAATGGCACTCAGGACAACCTAAAAATCCTGAAAAAGCCCCTGTATTTCAACTGCACATCCCCTCCCTGCACTGAAAGTGTCCAGTGGCCACCGGCTCCACCTCACTGTTATAATTTCTTCTATTGCTTGAATCACAATATGTCTACAACAGAATAACATTAAGTCCACTCTAGTCCATAGCTCTTCCTCCAATCCTGAGGAGACTGGGATGGTGATGTCCACTCCACCTCCAAGTGAGAGAGGGCTTATGTCCCATGGACATGGTGGATAGGATTATCCTGCCTGCAGCTGCAGGGCCTCTCCATTCCCTGGATGGCCATTGCCCACGTCGCCTCCTCGCCAGGTAACTTGGATGAGTCCATTTAGCTGTAGGGTCGGAGTTGCAGCTCCACTGAGATTCCAGGCACAGCTGGTGCATAGGTAGGCCATAGGCTCAAGTCTCTGGAAGTACACCTAAAAACTCCAGCATCACATATAGGTTTGAATAAAAGGGACTGATGGACGATGTGGAGGGAGGACTTATTTGAGTCCAACTCTGTCACGCTCAGGAGCACAGATTCCAAAGTAGAGCTCACTAATAAGGCATCAATCTCTTGGGTTATCCCCCCCTTATATAAAATCTGTGTGTCCCCAGAGCCCTCAGAAGCCCCTCTGTGTTGGGTGATATACACTTTGGTGTTCTATGAGATCCTACTGGGGCGTGTGTAAGCATTACCTCTGGGTTGACCTCCTGACTCTCTTTGAAGTCTCCTAACCACATGAACTCATTTCTCTTTACCTTTACCCCCTTTATTCAAGGTCTTTTTCCAATTGTGTTGCCAGTTGGCACTTGGTATTAATCCCTCATTACCAGGGAGGCTCATCCCCGGAAGTCATGCCCCACATTGGGTGGAAGGAAATGCATTCATATGGTGAGTTTGGCTTAGAGACAGGCCACATTTGAGCAACAAGGAGGCTCTCAGGTGGCAACCCTTAGGCACCCCATAACAGTTGGCTAAGTTTCAATTATAAGAGCAAAGACTCATAAGGCTAGTCATCGATGGCAAGAACCCATCAGTGGGCCATCCTCTTTTGCCAGACACTGCCCCTGAACTCAGGGGACTGTTGGTGCTCCCTTGGAGAATGTAGCAGAGCTCTCCAGACTGGGAATTCAGATGCCCTCATTTATTGATTGATTTTCTACCCATGGTGACCATGCCCCATCCCTTGATCATTTGAACAATTTTATATATCTTACATGTATATTCAGAGGAACTTACTCCCATGAATCCCCCATCCCAGACACCTCCCACTAATGATCCTCTGCAGCCCCTGTTGTAACCCTTCTGTGTTCTAAACCTTCCTTGAACATGAAACCCATATAATAACCAAAAAAAAAATTAATTGTAAAAAGAAAGAATAATGATAAGCTTAGATGCAAGAGAAAAATAAAAGGAAACTCAGAAGAAAAAAAAATCCTAAAAATAAAATATAATTAACTGATTGGGACATTCAAAAAAATGAGGAAAATACAAAAAAAATTCCTTTTAAAAAATTATTCTTTTTTCCTTTTATCACTCTATTATCGGATGTCCGTGTACCGTGACACCTTCCCCCTCTCATTCCCCAGTGTTTCCTAAATTTTCATTTTATTTTCAAAGAAGTTTTAGGTCACAGCAAAGTCACACACTGAATACTAAAGACTCCCACATACACAACCTCCTTCCCCTTCCCCACCCCATATTAAAACTTCTTTTTAAAAATGGATGTTAGCATTGTTATACCTGTTATAGAGATAGTAAAATATAGCAACTAAACATTGTCAATCGTTTACAGTATAGTTTACTATTTAGACGGTACAGTTTAATAATTTTTATGATATTTACCATGTCCTGTGTCCATTACTGTAAGGTAATGAAAAACATTTCCCATGACCACTAAATACCCCATTTGATCGTAACTGTTCCATCCTCCCCATCCCCCTGGGGCATATGACACTCCCCTGTGTTGATTCAAGGAATGAGAAGATTCATAGTTACATACCCTGGATATTCCAACCTGCCCTTCCTAATCTAAACACCTAACAACCCTGCACCACTATACCCGTTAATATCACTACCTATCTGTCCTATCCTTCAGTATACAACTATACTCTATCCCTTTACCATAGATTATGTCCATATTGGTGATGGCTCACAGCTTACTCTTCTCTTTCTTTCCCTTGTTAACCTATATTTCAGACAATGGTTCTCAGAGACTGCTCACTTTCCTCAGTTCAAATCAGTGGCTTGCTTCACTCAACATAAGGTCTTCAAAATTCACCCACGTTATTCCATGTGTTAGCACTTTACTCCTTCTTACAGCTGAGTAATATTCCATTGTATATATGTACCACATTTTGCTTATCCATTCATCTGTTGATGGGTGCCGGGGCTGATTCCAACTTTTGACAATGGTGAACAATGCTGCTATGAACATTGGTGTGCATATATCTGTTTGTGTCTTTGCTTTCAGTTCTTCTGGGTTTATACCAAGCAGTGGAATTGCTGGATCATACAAAAGATCTATTGTTAGTTTTCTGAGGATCCACCAAACTGTCCTCCACAGTGGCTGGGCCATTCCACAATGCCACCAGCAGTGGAGGAGGGTTCCTATTCTTCCACATCCTCTCCAACACATAGAGTCTGCTGTTTTTTTAATAGCTGCCATTCTTATGGGTATAAGATGGTATCTCATTGTAGTTTTGATTTGCATTTCCCTGATAGCAAGTGATGTTGAACATTTTCTCATGTGCTTTTTAGCCATTTCTATTTCTTCCTTGGAGAAGTTTCTATTCAGGTCATTTGCCCACTCTTTAAATGGATTGCTTATCTGCTGTACTTTTATTCCTTGATTTTCCATTCTCTGGAATGTATTTTGTCTAACAACGCTATCTATTTTCCTTCCTTTTTCTTTCCACTTTCTGCTTTCTGTTGTGGTTCTTACATTCCACCTTTTTTCATTAGTCCTCAACTAAGGAGGAAATAATGGTGGAAAACATACAAACCCTATTGAGGAAGTGGAGAAATAAATGACTCTACCTTAGTAGTGGGAACTTAATACACCTTTATCACCACTAGATAGAACATCTAGACATACAATCAATAAAGAAAGAAAGACTCTGAATAATACATTAAAGGACCAGGACCTTATAGACATATACAGAATGTATACACCCAAATACAGTTGGATATACATTCTTCTGGAGTACACATGGATGATACTCCAAGATAGGCCACATGCTAGGCCACAAAACAACTCTCAATGAGTTCAGAAAGATTGAGATTATACAAAGTATTTTTCTGACAACAATGGAATTAATTGGAATTCACTAACAGCAGGAGAACCAAATTAGGCACAAATATATGGAAGCTAAACTACAATGGGTCAAGGAGGAAATCTCAAAAGAAATCAGTAACTACCTTGAATCAAATGTAAATGACAGCACAACATATTAAAATCTATGGGATGGAGCCAAAACTATATTGAGGGGTAAATTCATAGCCATAAATGCATATATTAAAAAAGAAGAAAGAGCTAAAATTGAAGTCGTAACTGCACACCTGAAAGAATAGGAAAAACAACAACAAACTAACCCCAAAGGAAGTAGAAAGAAAGAAATAACAAAGATTAGGCAGAACTGAATGAAATAGAAAAGAAGAAAGCACTAGGAAAAATAAACAAACCCAAATCTGGTTCTTTGAGAAGATCAATAAAATTGGCAAAACCTTAGCCAGACAAAAAAAGAAAAGAGAGAGCAGATGCAAATACACAAAATGAAAAGGGGATACCACTACTGACCCAACCGAAATAAAGAGTATCATAGGAGGATATTTTGAAAAATTATATGCCCATAAGAATAATTTAGAGGAAATGGACAAATTCCTAGAAACTAACAAACAGCCCACATTCATGAAAGAAGAAATTGATGAATTCAACAGTCAGATTACAAGTAAAGAGACAGACTCAGTCATCAAAAACCTCCCACCTAAGAAGAGCCCAGGACCAGATGGCTTCACAGCTGAATTCTACCAAACATTCTGGAAATATCTAACACCAATTCTGTTTAAGCTCTTCCAAAAAATAGCAGTAGAAGGAACATTGCCTAACTCATTCTATGATGCCAAAATTACCCTAATACCAAAGCCAAACAAACATACCACAAGAAAGGAAAATTACAGACCAATTTATTGAATGAACCTAGATGCTAAAATCCTCAACAAAATACTTGCTAATCACATTCAACAACATATCAAAAGGGTTATCACCCCACTCAGTGGGGTTCCTGAGAGCTCCGGAGACACCCTGG
>JAKSZT010038955.1:304219-334068 GCA_026826555.1 Tolypeutes matacus | reverse complement strand
GCAAAAAAAAAAAAAAAAAAAAAAAAGAAAAGGGTTATACTCCATGACCAAGTGGGATTCATCCTGGGTATGCAAGGATGGTTCAACATAAGAAAATCAATCAATGTAATACACCACATAAACAGACTGAAAGAAAAAAAGCACCGGATCATCTCTATAGATGCCGAAAAAGCATTCATCAAAATACCACACCCTTTCTTGATAAAAACACTGCAAAAGATAGGAATAGAAGGAAACTTTCTGAACATGATAAAGGGTATATAGGAAAAACCCAAAGCTAACATCATCTTCAATGGTGAAATCCTATGCCTAGAAAGCCCTGAGAAATCTACAACAAAGCTTCTAAAACATATAAGGGAGTTCAGTAATATCTCAGGCTACAGGATCAATGCTCAAAAATCAGTAGCATTTCTGCACTCCAATAATGAACAATCTGAGGAGGAAATCAAGAAAAAAATATCATTTACAATAGTAACTAAAAGAATCAAATACCTAGGAATAAATGTAACTAAGGATGTATAGGACTTATACACACAAATCTACACAACACTATTAAAGGAAATCAAAGAAGACTTAAATAAATGGAAGAATATTCCCTGTTCATGGATAGGAAGACTAAACATCATCAAGATGTCTATTCTACCCAAACTAATCTACAGATTTAATGCAATCCCAATAGAAATCAACACTGTATTTTTTTTAAGGAATTAGAAAAACTACAAAATTTATCTGGAAGGGTAATAGGCCCTGAATCACCAAAAACATATTGAAAAAGAAAAATGAAATAGGAGATATCACACTACCTGACTTTAAAACATACTACAAAGATACAGTGGTCAAAACTGCATGGCATTGGCACAAGGATAGACATATTGACCATGGAACTGAATTGAGATTTCTGATATACATCCTCACATGTACAGTCATCTGATATTCAACAAGGCCACCAAGCCCAAGCTCACTCAGTTGGGAGAGAAACCAGCTTCAACAAGTGGTGCTTAGGGAACTGGATATCCATATCCAAAAGAATGAGAGAGGACAACCATCTCACATCTTACATGAAAATCAACTGAAGATGAATCAAAGATCTAAATATAAGAGCCAAGACCATAAATACCTTGCAAAGTAATGTAGGGAAGCATCTATATGACCTTATAATAAGAAATGGTTTCATGAACTTCACACCCAAAGCATGAGAAGAAAAAAAAAAAAAAATAGATAAATTGGATCTTACCAAAATTAAAAACTTTTGAACCTCAAAGGACATTATCAAGAAAATAAAAAGACAGCCTACTCAATGGGAGAAAATACTTGGCAACCATATATCTGAGAAGAGCCTAATACCCTGCATATATAATGAAATCCTACACCTTGAAAATAAAAAGACGAACAACCCATTTAAAAAATGGGCAAGTGACCTTAAAAGACACTTCTCCAAGGAAGAACTACAAATGGCTAAAAAACACATGAAAAAATGGTCAACATCTCTAGCTATTAGAGAATCTTGTCATCCAATGATATAAGAAAGGGGACATCATGAGATCCAGGGGGATGGGGAGGAAATAACAGAATAGGTCAAACAGGGGGTATTTAGTGGTCAGTGGAAATGCTTTTCAAACCTTACAGTGATGGACACAGGACATGGTAAAAATTTATAAAAGTGTATGATCCAAAATGTAAACCGTACTGTAAACCATTGACAATGTTTAATAGCTATATTTCACTATCTGTATATCAGTTATAACAATGCTACCATCCACATACAAAAAGCTTTTAATATAGGATGAGTAAAGGGGAGGAGTTTGGTTATATGAGAGTGTCTTGAATTTGGTGTGTGACTTTGCTGTGACTTAAAACTTCTTTGAAAATTAAATGAAAAATAGTGAGACACTGGGGAGTGAGAAGGGGAAGGTGTCACGGTACAGACTGGACAGAGATATTGCAGTGATAAAAGGCAAAATGTAAAAAATATATATATATATTAATTTTAAATTTTTTTCTCATTTTTTTAATAATCCAATCTTTTAAATTCATTTTAATTTTAGTTGTTTTTTTTTAAGTTTTCATGTATTCTATCTCTTGCATTTAAACATTGTTATTATTACATTTTCTTATTAATTGTGTTTGGCTATTGTATTAGATTCATCTTTAAAGAATCTTTGCATCACAGACGGGTTACAACTGGGGCAGGAGAGGCTCATTGGTGGGGGGTATGAGGGATGGGGGGTGCAAGAGAGGAAGTTCACCTGAACATACATAAAAGGTATATAAAATTGTTCAAATGCTCATGGGGCATGTTCACAGTGGGTGGAGAACCACTCAAAAAATGAGAGCATACTGAATTCCCATCCTGGAGAGCTCTGTCATATTCTCCAAGAGAGTAGCAACAGCCCCCCAAGTGCAGGGGCCGTGTCTGACAAAGAAGGATGATCCACTGATGTACTCTTGTTATTAATGACTAGCTTTGTGAGTCTTGGCTCTTGAAACTGAAACTTAGCCTATTGTTATGGAGTGCCTAAGGGTTTCCTCCAGTAAGCCACCTTGTCACTCAAATGTGGCCTCTCTCTAAGCTAAACAGTACATGAATACATTAACTTCCTCCCAGCGTGGGACATGACTTCCAGGGATGAGTTTCTTGGCAATAAGGGATTACTATCAAGTGCCAATGGGCAATACAACTGGAAAAAGCCCTCAAATAAAAGGGGAAAAGTTAAAGACAAATGAGTTCATATGGCTAAGAGACTTCCAAGTGAGTCAGAAGGTCATCCCAGAGGTAATGCTTTTACACATCTCAATAGGGCCACATAGGCTTCCAATGTGGATACTCCCCAGAGGGGCTCCTGAGGGCTCTGGAGACATCCAGGTCTTATATCAGGGTGGATAGCCCCAGTATTTTGTGCCTTATCAGTGAGCCGTACTTTGGCATCCTTGCTCCTAAGAGTGACAGAGTTGGACCAAAATCTGTCTTCCCAGCACATGGTACATCTGTCCCTTCTTTTCAAACCTATATGTGGTGCCAGAGATTGTAGATGTACTTCAGAGACCATAGTCTTTGGGCTGTCCATGTGTCAGCTGGGCCTTGAATCTTGGTGGAGCTGCAACTCCTACTCTACAGCTCAATGGAACCACCCTGTACACCAGGTGGGGAGATGATGATGGACAACAGCCAACCCAGGGAATGTAGAGAATCTGCAGCCATAGTGCATTTAGCCATTGAATTATGCTATGGATATGAATCTTATTTAAAGAATGAAAGAAGAGTAGTAAATTTAAGCTAACATCTGGAAATGCTGTATGATTGAACTATCAAACAATGTAAGATGAACTGGCTTTATTAAATATTAGCCAAATTAGACTTCATTATAATAACTATTATGAGAAATAAAGAGGCATAATTTATACTGATAAAGGGTTCATATAATCAAGAAGTAGAATAAGGTACCACTTGCACATGACTACAATAATAGAGGTTTAAAATACGTGAAATAAAAAGTGACAGTTCTACAAAAGGAATGAAATCTACAATTATAGTGAGAAATTCCTTTTTGTCAGTAATCAATAGGAGATTAGAAAAAATAAATAAAAATTTAAAAGGCTTGAACAATATTTCTCACAGATTTGACCTCACTGGCATTGTGGAAATAAATGAAGAGCACCCAAATGATAACTATCTAAGGTTTTTTATTCAGGTCTTGCTGCCTGAACTCAGCCACTATCACTAGTATTCGGCAAGTGTTTCTTCTATCTATTGGTTTTAATAAACATTTTAATATATTTTATCATACTTATTGACTTATTTAATTGCTGTTGTATTAGCTTTCTGTGGTTGCTATAAGATTACAGTAAGCATTTTAAAATCATTCAATCCTACCCCTAAATATATTCAATCACTCCATGTGTGTGAAAGGACATGATGACAGCACATTTTCAATTCTTTCCTTTCCTCATTGCATCCTTGTTTTCACCAATTTTTTATGCATGTTATAAACACACAATGTCTGATTATCATTATTATTGCTTTAAAGTGTTACCTTTAAAAGCAATTATATAAGAAAATATTAAATTTCACCACCATTTATTTAAGTTTCACATTCTATTTTAATATCTTCAAATTTCTGACATAAGAATATTCAGTCTTCTTGAACAACACCTTTAAGCACTTTTTGAAGTGTTGTATGCTGGAAATAATTCTCCCAGTTTCTGCCAATTTAAAGACATTTTTCATTGGGTAAAGAAATCTGAGTTGTTTTATTTTTCTTTCCACACTTAATTTATCATTCCATCTTGCTTCCATGGTTTCATGACCAGTCTGTTGTATTTAGATTTCTTATTCCTCTGAGAGCAGGACATCATATACAGCCATTGGTTCTCTTCAACATTTAGTCTTTGCACTTCAGCAGTTTTAGCAGAATATATGTCTCTCTCTCTCTCTGAGTGTGAGTGTATGTGTGCTTATCATGCTTGTGTTTATCCAAGATTCTTGAATCTGTAATTAGTGTTTGTCATTAAATTTGTGGAAAAAATTGACCAATATCACATCAAGTGTTTATTTTCCCCTGTACCCTTTTCTTTATCCTTTTGGCATTCCAATCATACCTATATTAATCTTTGTGATTTTTGACCCACATTTCTAGGATTATCTATTCTCTTTTCCCAAATTTAAATGTTTTTTGTGTTATAATTTAGATATTGTATATTGAACTAAATTAACTGTATTTTTATTTTTCTTTAAAATTTTGTGACATGTATTAATTTCCTGATGAGGGTGATTTACGTGTGTCCATAGAATACAGGTTGTAATGGAAATTAGTATGCACTGTCTGCTAATGAATAGTCTGAGAGGGAGGACACAGCCATATATTATTGGCTGAGGCACACAAGGAAGGAAAGTCAATGTGAGCCCATATTGAAAGCTTCCATACAGAGTAGCTTCTAGGGGTCTCTCAGGACAACACAGCTCCAGGACCATTTGCAGACAAAGGCAGGGGAGGGGATGATTTTCACAAGGAGTTTCCTTTAAGAGTCTGCATGTTCCCTTCTCTCCCAGTGAACAGTTGTTCTGACCACTGACCAGTGTCCCTGAGGATGCATGGACATTTCAGTAGAGAGCAGAATAAGAAGTTTTGATGCCCATGGGCTCTGTTGGAACCCAGAGGAATGTTGGGCAGCTACAGCAGCCATACTGACCACAACTGTAGCTCAGCCATCCATGACCAGGATGCCTGTCAAGGATAGTTCCAGCTGCCACTTATATCCAATAACCTGGATGCTCAGGATCAGATGGTGGGACCCACAGTGCAGGAAAATGAGAAGAAGCCCAGTGTCTCAGCTCACTGCAAGGCAGGTGAGACTGATCCCTGGGGCATCTAAGGAGCACCAAGCTCAGGATCCTGGTTCAGGGGCAGAGGCACAGGCAGAGTCAGGAGTCACTCAGGACCATGGAGTCCAGTGGCCAGGACCAGGGTCAGATGAGGAGAGACCTAGGAGCACTGGGCACCAGGGCCAGGATGAGAAGCAGGTGGATTGGAAGGATAAGGGAGCTTCCCTGCAGCATCTGGACTTTCTTCTCATGGCTTCTCTGTTCAGCTTCATGTGATGAAACAGTTAGGCTGGGTCTTGCCCTGCTATATTTTCTTAGGATAGAGATTTAGAAGAATTTCATTAAATCATCTTTATTTGGGTAATTCCATTGATAAATGAAATCTATAAAGTTATGTGAAACAAAGAATATGCACAGATGCTCATTAACCAAATGTCAATATCACAGTGAAATCAGAAAATAGGGAGATGTGGAAATAAGTCTCCAGTGAAAAATATACTTTAACCTTTAACACAGTGTCCTCACAGTGAAATAATTTACTCCACATGTGGATTTGATTTCCCTCCCTGCCCCTCCCCTCACAGAGCTTCCACCCACAGATTTTCTCAGTGCCTCATCCACTCAGTCCTAACCTTCATCCTGAATTTCTGTCATAATCATTGGTGACTTTCGTGTCCAGGACAAGTCCTTTTGACCTCATATTGCTGTCACCCACATGGTGACAGGGCTAGGGATGAATGCCTTACCATATTTATTATTTAATCTATACCTGATATCATTAAATTGGCAGTTTGCAATATGTTATATTCAAATTTCCTTCATGACACATACATATATACAATGATTGGGGTTGTGGCACAATGGCTATATTTCCAAAGCCATCCTTGATCCTTGGCTGCATCTGAATCCCTGATCAACTCATTCAGCACATGTCCTGCCTGAAAATAAAGGAACCTGGTTTGGTGAGAGGGTATCCAGGGAGAGGACTGTGTTCTCCAAGGGCTCAACCATCATCCTACCCCCAAAGTGCCCATAAGTCAAGGACCATTCCCATCCCCTTTTATTTTATAAACAGTTACCTTCCAAATGCAAATCACCACATTGGCAGACAGATGAAATGAAACCACAGATTTACTTAAATTTAGGTTCCTTCTATGTCAAGAAATACATTTTCCAGGCCTCATGGACTTCACCCACAAGAACATGAAAGCCTTGTGTTTCTTTCTGGTGGCAGCTCCCAGATGTGAGTGTCTCAGGGATTCAGACATGACGGTCATGGGGATAATGCATCTGAGCACAGGACTCACTGTGATTCTCCTTGTCCTCAGGTGTCCTGTCCCAGGGGCAGCTGCAGGAATCAGGACCTGGCCTGGTGAAGTCCTGGCAGACCTTGTCCCTCACCTGCAAAGCCTCTGAAACCTCTTTAACCAGCAATCATATGGGCAGGGTGTGCCAGACTCCAAGAAAGGGGCTGGAGTTCGTAGGCAGGATAATTAGTAGTAGAAGCATGAGCTATAACCCTACTTTTTAGTCCTGACTCAGCTTCACCAGGAACACCACCAAGAATGAAGTTTATTTAAAGCTCAGTGACCTGAGAGTTGAGGACACAGCCATGTATTACTGTGCAAGAGACACAGTTAGAGGAATTCAGGGTGAGTCCAGACAAAACCTGCTTCTCATGGCACAGGAAGGAGCTCCACTGCATCAGGCTCTAGGGACCACCAGGAGGTACTCAGGAACTAATCCCAGCAGCAGGTGCAGAGAGGGGCTGGGGAGGAGTTTTGTTCATATGCCAGATTCAACCTCAGAACTTTTTATGTTATTAACTCTGTATGTAAATACCGAAATACATACATATTATTTTAACATTATATGTCATATATGATGCAGGTAAGGTTACCATAAAGAACTCCTCATAATCCCAATTCACCCTGCACAACCATAGGCTTCTGAAGGCAGAGCTTACCTGACAGAACTCACAGGGATGCAGACCTACTCAGATGTGTGCTTGGACCTCATATTCCAGCACATCCTGGGAAGCTGAGCATGATTCAACTGCCTCCACCCTGCCCTGCATCTTTGTGTGGGAAACAGTTTTCTCATGGTGCATCTTGTATCTAAGGAATGTGTGTTCCTGTTTCCCATTGTGCAGGGACAAGTACACATATAGGTTCCAGGCCAAGGGCAAGCACACCTTTCCTGATCACAACTTCCTGAAGCATACCTGGTTCCTTAACTGTTGTAATCTCTAAGTTTCCTGGGGAAAGGTTGGCATAGAGAAAATGGACAGTGTTGTGAATAGCATCCAAATTGCCCCTGTGCCTTCTCATAATGGTACATTTGCCCTATCCTGTATTACTGCACCCTCCTTAGAGTACAGTACATTTTCCCCATTTGTTTCCTCCCAAACTGCATTGGTTTTTCACCAGTGTCTTCTACTGCTTATTTCAAAGTTCTTCATCTCCATGTTAAGGCTTTCATTCCTCATTGAGGAGAGGGGAGGTGGTTCTGGTCATACTTTCCATGGTGACATCTGTTTCCTCCCTCTTTTTATTGGATACCCAGCATGGAATAGAATACTGGCTTTGTATGTTTTCCATGTGCAGATGAAATCTTTGCTCTGTAGTGGAGCTAGGGATGTGGTTGTGCTTGAATTTATACAATAGATGCTGGCCCTCTCCCCATGAACCACTCAGGGAGGGGAGTTTGGTTTGCTTTGCATGTTTCACGTTGGCATGTGTGTGTGTTTGTATTCTCCTTAATTCTGCAGAATAATCATAAAATACAGTAGTAATCTGGACCCTGGGAAAGACTCACTTTAGCAAGTTTGCCAATACTTAAATTCATCTTTATCAAAATTAATAACTGGTGAGTTAAGAGAATCATCATTAAGATTATAATGATAGGACTCATCAAATGGGGGGTAGCATTTATAAACCATACATCTAAAATGGACTTGTATATAGAATATGTTAATTACTTACATCTCAACAAAAATGGCACAAAGAAGATATACAAATGGTTATTAAAGAAATGAAAAATAGTGTTGCATGATTTGTTATCATGGAAAAAAATCAAAACTACAATGCAATATCATTTAATGTCCACAAGGAGAGTGGAATCAAAAATTAGGATAGTGACAAATAATTTAGAGGATGTGGAGAAATAGGATTACTATTACAATGTTGGTGGGAATGCTAAATAACCTTCTCTGTAAAACAGACCAGCAGGTCATCAAATTATTAAATAAAAAATTATCATATGAACCTACAGTTCCACTTCTAAGTATATATCTGAAAGTATGGAAAACAGGTATTCAAATATATATTTGTATACCAAAATTCATAGCATCATTTACAATAGCCAAAAGTTGTAGTCAATACAAATTTCCATCAACAGATGAATGGGTAAACAAATGGAAAAACACAAAGGGATATCAGTCACTTGCACAAAAGGAAGACACATGCTATAACAGGGATGAATATTAAAATATGTTTCTTAATTAAATAGGCCAAATTCAAAATGAAATATATCACATGATTTCACTTACATGGAATGCCAAGAATGTGCAAATTCATAGATGTAGGAAGGAAATAAGAGGTTAGCAGATTCATGATTGAATCAGGAGGGAATTGTTACTAGGCACAGGCATTCTGTAAAATGTGATGAAATTTTTTGGTCATGTTTGGTGGTGTTTCTTGCAAAAAATTGTGAATTTAATGAATATCCCACAACTGTACCAATGAAAGTGGTTAAAGTTAGAATTTTTTGTTTTATGTATGTCACCGAAATAATTTAATTTATTACAAAATATAAATGAAGTATTAATATTCACTACCACATTGTTGAAACTTGAAAAAATATGATAACCAAAAGAAGCCAGGCATGAATTACAATATAATTTATTTCCTTTCATATTAATGCCAATAATAGTGATAACTGTAGAGATAAAAAGTAGATTTATTGTTTATTGTTGCTAAATGGGAGGTAGAAGAATAGGAGGATGTTTGGGAGAGGGTAGGTTTATTCTGTATTAGTTAATCAAGTCATTCTAACAATGACTCTGGTGATGGTAGCACATATTTTTGTATAAAATAATATCCATCAAATTATATGCTTTGAATGGATGGGCTTTATGGTATATAGTCTATACCTTAATAAAACTATTTTTTAAAAAGGAAATTAATTGTTATCTGTAGACAAAAAAAAGGTGGAAGGCAGAAATAATAGAATAATGAGTGAAAACATTTGGAAGTTCACTATTGGGGTAGTGATGATGGTCACACTTGTATACATATATATAGATACCAAATGTTACACTTAAATGTAATGATTATCATATATCAATTATGAGTCAATAAAGCTGACACAAATAAACCAATGGATAGATTTGAATAGAATGGAGAGATAGAGAGATAAATCTTGACATGTGAAGTGCCAAAATGGACTTTGAATATATCTGTTGCACACTGGTTGTCTCTACATTCTTTAGGCCAACAATAAGGACACAGCAACATCACACAATGGTCTCATTACACAAAAGGGGGATGCTACAAATCTATCTAGGTATGCCCCACTCTGTCCTCTAGTTGGTTCAGGGGAGCCTTGGAGTCTAGTGGTGAGGAACACAGGCCAGACACTGGGGCTCACTATCAGCAGACATGGGCTTTGGACACATGGTCCAAGCATTCTAAATTTCCTTTTAAAATTTCAAACACTGATTCAAAAAAAAAAAATCCTTAAAGCAATAAAATCAGAAATGTAAACATAAAAAGCTTACAAACAGCCAGACCAAAAAATAAAAAAAATATGAGTCGAGAAGAACTCAGAACACACTTAAATTCAAGAATAACCCTGGGACCCTACATGAAATAGTCTGAAACAAAACAATGGGGAATTTGACATTAATTGGATATGCAATATTGAACTTCATCTTCCCGTATTTTTTCTCAATTGTCAGTTCTCAAGCTGCACTGTGGGTAAGATTTATCTACAGGTCTTGTTGGGTTCTGAAGACCAGCCCACAAAAAAATTCCAAGCACTTTTTACCTGGATATTCAGTAAGACACATAGATGAACATGATGGCTAGAGAGGTACACATATTTACAAAATGAATGCCTCTATTTATGTATGTATTAAAAGTCCCATTATGGGACTCTTTCATAAGCTAAGAACAAAAACACAATTTTTCTTATGTAATGACTATACAAGAAGATTTCATATTGTTCTCTTTTGCACACCTGACACTCACATAATTTTACATAAACACATATTTAAATAAGTGGTACATATTAGAATCATTTCAAACTTTATATGATTTTGCACACTTATTCTTCTAAGGATAACACAAAGCATTGCTACTGACCCCAGAGAACCAAATAAAAAATCATAAGAAAGGACTGTACATGACTGTATGTTATGAAATTAGACAACATAGATGAAAAGGGTATATTCCTAGAAACACCTGAAACACCTACCCTGAATCTAGAAGAAATGGAAGAGCTCAACAAAAAATTATATATATAGATTGATTCAGTTGTCATAAATTTCCCAAAAATGAAAATCAAAAGATCAGACAGTTTCACAGATGAAGTCTACCCATCATTACAAAAAGAATTAATACCAATCCTACTCAAATTCTTCCAACAAATTGAACTGAATGGAACATTAATTTACTCATTATATGAAGACAAAATCACTCTAGTACCAAAGTGAAGTAAAGATATTATGTGAAAATCATTTTATTGTATGAATATGGAAAATTCCTCAAAAATACTTGCATTTTGAATCCAACAGAACATTAAGATAATTATACACAATAAGCAAGTGAGTATGCAAGTGTGGTTCAACATAAGAAAATCAATTAATAAAATACACTACATTAACAAAATGAAGAGAAAAAACACATGATCTTCTCAATTGACACAGAAAAGTCTTTTTGACAAAATCCAACATCCTTTAATGATAAAAATACTTAGAATGCTAGGAATTGTAAGAAACTTCCTCAACATGATAAAGGGCCTATCCAAAAAACCTAGAATTAGCATCATACAAAATAGTGAAAGTCTGAAAGCTTCCAAGATGTGGAACAAGACAAGGATGTATTTGTCACCACTGTTATTCAGCAATGTACTGGAAGACTAACCAGACAATTTAGGCAAGTGAAAGATATAAAATACATCCACATAGAAAAGGAAGGAAAAAAATTTCACTATTTACAGATGATATGATCCTACAACAAAGCTAATAGTATTATTAAACACATTTAACAAAACAGCTGAATACAAGATCAATATGCAGATTTCAGTAGTGTTTCTATTCACATATAATGCACAATCTAAGGAGGAATTCAATAAAAAATCCATTTACAAGAGCAAGTAAATAAATCAAATATCTAGGAATAAAATAAACCAAATATGCAAAGTACATGTGTGGCAGTTTGATGTAATTATGAATTCCAAAAATATAATTGAATCATGCTTGTAAACTGATCTGTTAATCTGGGCATGATTAGGTTAGGATTAGGATGTTAAGCCTCACCCCTTGGTGGGTGGGGAATTGAATATAAAAGGCAAGGCAAAGGACAGTTGAAGCAGTCTTTTGAGAAGCAGTTTTGATGTTGGAAAGAAGGCCCCAGGAGAAGAGAAGCAAGCTGTTCGCCTGATCATCTACAGCTAACCTTGTGGAGGAAACAGGAGCTAAACCCAGAGAGAAACGCAGCCCCCGGAAGAGAGGAACCCAGAAGCTGAACCCTGGCAAATGCCGGCAGCTGTCTTGCTCTAACACATGGCAATGGACTGTGGTGAGAGAAGAAACCTAATGCTTTATGGCCTGGTATCTGTCTGTGGACTTCTACC
Organism: Tolypeutes matacus; assembly: GCA_026826555.1. Classification (NCBI taxonomy): domain Eukaryota; kingdom Metazoa; phylum Chordata; class Mammalia; order Cingulata; family Chlamyphoridae; genus Tolypeutes; species Tolypeutes matacus. The sequence goes on along the minus strand of JAKSZT010038955.1, from coordinate 321,890 downwards.
CAAAATAAATACCCTTTATAAAAACCAACCCATTTTTGGTATTTTACATTAGCACCTCTTTGACTGACTAATACAACATGTACACAAAAAACTTAAAAATTATGGCAAAAAAGAAACCAAAGATGACATAAATAAATGCCAGGACATTCAGTGTTCATGAATTGGAGGACTAAATATTGTTATGATGTAAATACTACCCCCAAATTATTCACAAATACAACACAGTCCCAATCAAAATTTCAACATCCTATTTTGCAGACATGGAAAAAAACAATTATCAAATTTATTTGGAATGACAAGGAGACCAAAATAAACAAATTACCTTGAACAAGAGGAATTAATTTGGATTACTCAGACTTCCTGGCTTTAAAGTTTTTTACAAAGCTATCATGGTCAAAACAGCATGAACCTTGCCCAACCATAGATATATTGAGTGAGGGAATGGAATTGAGAGTTCAGAAATATACCCTCACATCTATGGCTAATTGATTTTTTACAAGGCTGCCAAATCCACTCAATTGGGAAAGAATAGACTTTTCAAAAGTGGTGCTGGCTGTAACTGAGCTACATTCTCTCATATTTTTCAGCAGAGTCAATAGATAAACTGAAAATATTATTTAGATTGTGAAGATAACTGGCAGAGGGATTTTTTGCAAAGAAAAAATTTAAATTAAGGTGTTAAAAATTAGGAGTATGTGTTGGATCATTTTAATTTTAATTTTAAACATATAATTGATATAAAAAAAAACAAAATTTGATTTTAGCATGTTTTAATATAAATATCAAAATTAAAGTTATCTGATAGACTTGCAGAAACATTCCCCACTTAGCTAACAGTTGACTGCTGTCCATGATATATAACCCATTTGAAAAAATGATTCAAAGATTATAGTCAGAGAAATTAGATGAAAATCTACAAAATTCAATTCAAGGTCATTTCTTTTTATTTATTTATTTATTTATTTATTTATTCATCCCCCCCCCTTGCTGCTTGTGCTCACTGGGTCAGCTAACCACGCCGTGCGGGCGGGCTAGCCTTCACCAGGAGTCCCCAGGAACCTAACCCGGAGCCTCCCATATGGTAAACGGGAGCCCTGCTGATTGAGCCACAGCCGCTTCCCAATTCAATGTCATTTCTAAACCTGACTAGGCAAATAAGAACTACAATAATGTTTTTGTTTTTCCCATTATATTTGGAAAAGTAAGAAATTTGGTTCAAGGTACAGGGAAGGAGTCACTTAGATAAAATACTGGTAAACCAATAAATGTGAAATGTTTCTGCAAGAAAACCAGTCATTAGTCCGATAACCTTAAAATCCCAAATATTCATGCAGAATAATTCCAATATTGAAAACTCTTTCTATAAACATACAAGCTCATATAAATAATGCAAAGTTTTGTTTTATTTTTTAAAAGTGGTATGCAAATGAATAAAGATGACCACAATATCAACATATTTTTAAAAAAATAACTATATCAAAATGGATCAGAAAGCTAAATACAAGAACCAGGAATATATAGCTCATAAGAAAATTCAGGACCTTGTATTAATGAAAGTTATTTCTTAGACTTTGCACACTAAGAGCAAGCAATAAAACAAATAAAAAACAGATAAATGGGACCTCATCATACTTGAAAATATTTGTGAATCAAAAGACTTTATCATTATAGTGAAAGGACAACCTACTTCATGGGAGAAAATACTTAAGAACCATATATATGATAAGGTTTTAATATTTAGAATATATAAAGATATCCAACTCAGTAATAAAAATTCAAACAACCAAAATTTAAAACTGGGCAAAGACTTGAGTAAATATTTTTCAAAGAGGATACATGGATGCCTAAGAAACAGAGGAAATTATGCTCCATGTCACTAGCTATCATGAAAATGCAAATCAAAACCACAAGATACCATTTCATAACACACAGAATGGCTACTATTAAAAAATAGAATATTACAAGTCTTGGGGTGGATGAGGAGAAATAGGAACACTCATTCATTGCTGGTGGCAGTGTAAAATGTTTCAGTTGCTTGGAAATATATTTGGTCAGTTTCTCAGAAAACTAAGTATAGAATAACTACATGAATTATTCCTCTTGTAGGTATATACCCAAAATAATTGAATTATGGTAATTCAACCCCTCTTGTAGGTATATGCCCAAAATAATTGAATTAAGGGATTAAAAAAGAAATTTGTACATCGGTGTTCATAGCAACATTATTCATAATTGCCAAAAGATGGAAAAAACACATGTCCATCATTTGATGAATGGATAGGTAAAATATGGTATATACATATGATGGAATATTATTCAACCTTAAAAAGGAATGCTATCCTGACTCATTTAACAACATGGATGTACCTTGAAGAAATTATGCTGTGAAATAAGCAATCACAAAAGGAGAAATTTTGTATGAGCTCATTGAAAGGAAATGATCAATACAAGCAAACTCATAGAGTTAAAATCTAGATTATATATTCCCTGCGGCTGGGTTGCATATACAGAATGTGGAGTTAATCCTTAATTTGTACATAATTTTTATTTTGGTTTTATGTAAAGTATTGGAAATAGAGGGTGTTGATGGTAGCAATTGATAGTGAGTGAAATTAACAGCACTGAAACATATATGTGAATGTGGTTAAAAGAGGAAAATTTGTAATTATTTTACTAAAATAAAAATTAAAAGATAAAACATAAGACTGCATAACACAGTGAACCTACTGTAAACAATGGAGTATAGTTAACAGTACAAGTATAAAATACTATTTTATGAATTAAACAAATATAAAACACTTAGATAAGGTGTTAATAATAGGGTTGATATTAGAAAAAACACTTAATGTAAACTATAGCACAATTTCAATATTATTTCACAAGTTGTTATGAATGTACACTAATGCAAAGTGTCAATAATATGGAAACATAGAACACTGAATTTTTATGTTTTTTTTTCTGTAAACCTACTTTTCTAATTAAAAAAAAAAAAAGCCAGTTTCCTTTTCTCATTTTAATGAAGTACCTACCAAATATTCATGGCAAAATTGTTCTCTCTCCTATAATTGCAATGAAATCTAATTAAGAAATGACTTTTGCCTGGCATTTGCTCTATTTTACCTACAAAAATAATAATTATTATAACTAAAACTCTAAATCATGGAGGAGTCTTTAAGAACATATAATTGGATTTATAACTACAAAAGTGAAATTGGTAACAATATTGGAATTTTTCCTTCAAGATTTAAAAATAACTTTTCAACATATTGTACATGAAAACCTTTTTACACTAAAGATAATAGTACAAGCATCATTATGAATCCTTATGTAATATTATAACATAAATTCTTAATCTTTGCAACCTATTTACAATTGCTGAATCATAATTTTAATATAGAACTTTGCCTTTCCTACTAATATACTTGTGCTTAATCTGGGGAAGATTTTTTAAAAACAGACCCAATAATGAGGGGAAAAGTTTGTGGAGGAATATCCAGGATAAAGTTCAAATATATATGATGTGTGAGCATCATTTGAAGCGTCTGGGAGTCCATGAGTATTTCCCTCCATGATCTGTCATTTGTCTCTTATTTTCAAAAGAGAGAAGACAAACCATGCTTTAAACAATAGCTAAACCCTGCATTTATAGTGCTAAGTTAACTAAATATAAGCTACAAAGGCCCAGCATACAAATTAGATGGCACAATATTATACTTTATTCTGTTGACAATTTCTTCTAGGTAAAACACTATATTCCTTCAAAGAACTACAGGCCATATATTGCACAATGAAATGATTTTTGTTTGTTTCACAGGTGATTTCCTCAAAACATCATCATTCTTTCCCATACACTCTTTTATGGTGTATAGTGAGCTGCATCTTAAAATTCTAAAATTTCAGGAGATATTTTGGATTTGAATATACTCATAATATTCCAAAGAAGAACACAAGGTAATATAAAGAAAAAGGCCCCTGTCTGGCCAATATTTCAAGGAATGGTTAAGTGACAGTAGGAATGGGGGTAAGGCTAATGGAGTGCATATTGGGTTTCTTGATTACTTATACACATTTGTATTGTCATAACTTCTGGTGTATTAGTAGGTCAAAACTCTAAAATATATGGAATTTTTTCATAACTCTTCACACATTTTTTCACAAAGGTACTTTGAATTCACACAGTCACTTTACTATTTGCTCTTGTGATTTATAAGTCAAAAAACCTGTTTAACATCTTCCCAATGCTACAATATGAACAACAGTGAAAGCACTCATTCATAGAAAGGTATCTTTCTAATCGCTTTTCAGGTATTATGCAACCTAATCATGGCCAGGACTTAGCAAAGGACAGCAGAGTTAGTCAGGTGGGAAAAGGAGGAAATACAGCCTGAAGGTTAACTCAGAAAATTCTTTCTTCCAGGTGGGTTCTGGGAAATCTCTGATTTGTGACCTAAAATCCACTTTGGACAATGAAACAAGTCCACTTAGACACAGCCTGGTGTGCTGAAGCAAATGGCACTCAGTGGAGAGTGATCAGGCTTGCTCAGGGATACCATGACTAGGCTTGTCCCATCCACATCCTATTTCTCAATCTGTAAAACGGAAAGGAAAAGTGAGGTGTGCCTTACATACTGAAGGCTCAGCACCACTCAGGTTCCTTTGAAGGTATCTGTCTCCCTGGATCTTACATTGCTGGGGCATCTTGGTTGAAAATCTGATTCCTGTTTCCAGGAATAGATCCATGTTTCTTGATTTCTGGGTGACATCACTGTTTCTCCATCATTCACCAGGGATCTTGGGACCTACAATTGTCACTGACTTCCCAGTAGAAGTAAGCTTTAAAACAATGGTGAAGAAAAGAACAATAAAAAGAAAAAAATAAATTTTAAAAAATGAAGGATAAAACAATGGTGAAGCCACACACTCGGCTAGTTAATACTCCATAACAGGACTTAACTCTATGGGTAGAATTGATTATAAAACACTCTACAGTCAATGAAATATTCTCATGGCCAATTCCTGAACAGTAGATCCTCCAGGGTTCATCTTTCCAGAACTTTGTGCTTCCTCCTCCCTATACTCTTCTCTCATCATCATTATTTATTATTCTGGAAACATCTAGGATTAAAAATCTCCATATATCTTTCAAGACTTAACTCAGATTCTAGTTCAATTCCTCCATGAAAACTATGCTTTCCTGTTTTAAGCCTCAAGGTAATTGGTACAGTTCATGACCTCATGGCCCTCAAGGCAGCAACAAAATATCTATCCTAATGCCTCATCTAGTCTACTATGAATTTGTTGTTTGCCCCATGCAGTTAATCCCCTCTGTCACTCTCTTATCTCACCACCTGCTTTCCCAAACTTCCATGAGTGTGGGATGCCTTGGCACATTGCTCCAAATATCGTCCATAACTCTAATATCTTTCCATCAAAATTGGAGTCTTCAGTATTCATATCTGTTGTGTGAATGTTGTCATGGGGCTGGGTAGGATGGTTGGGGGAATCGCACGGCGGTGTTCCGAGGGGTTTGGACGGCGAGAGAATAAAGGCAGCAGACAAGTTTCTCCTTGGGTTCAGCAAACAGGATCTCTTTATTGAGGAAGTGCAGGGCCTTTATAAGCTAGGTAAGGGGTGGAGTAAGAGGCAGGGCGCGGAAGAGGAGGGAGTACGTGTTAGGCAGGGGATTGGGCACAGTTGGTTGCTAGGGAGGGTATGTTATCTGTGGAAGGCGGGAAGGTTTCGCGGGCGCGGGAACAGGGTGAGCTATTTCCTTAAAGAAGGCTGAATATAGGGTTAGGCTAGTTCTTTTGTTGTTAGTCGGCCATTTTAGCTTCGCATTTTTGGCTGCCTCCAACATTTCCTCCCTTTTGTTTTTAAAAAGGGGGCGGCTGATGATGTTGTTTTATGACCAAGGGGGGTGCCACAGGAAACACAGCTTTGGCGAGGGGGAACCTGTGCCTGTCTTAGGTCAGAACTATGCCCAGTAAGGACCTGCAGGACGTCTTATCCAGCTTGTGGTCAGTCTTACCCGTCATGGGGTTGCATGGCAGCATATGGCCATGTCCCTGTCTTAGGTTGACTGATGGGCTAGTTCAGTTGCCCATCATTGGCTATCCAGTCCATCACCTCTGTGAGCGTTTTTTCCCTGGTGGGTTTTGAGTAGCGCAATACCCTATGTTGATTAGCCGCTTGAGGAGGGTTGGAGGCCGCTGATATTGAGGGCAAGCAAAGGTTTTGAAATGTGGGTGAGTGGAGGAGCTGGAATTATATGAGGGCAAAGGAAGTTGGTTGAGAGAATTAGTGGGGGGTGGTTTGGGAAGAACGGGTGTTGCGAGGCTCTCTGGTGGGGAGTTGCTGATAGTGAATCTGTACGAACGAGATGAAAAGGGTGTTAGCTTGATCTTTTGCGAGTTGGATGATTCATTTGATGGCCCACGGTCCGACTGCTAGTGCGACAAAAAGAATGATTAGAGGGCCTATAATGGGGAGGATGTAGGGGAGGAGTCCTTGGAGTTCCCAGGAGAGACCTCCCCCCTGGGCTTCCCTTTCCCTTTTAAGTTTTTCTAGCCCAGCTCTTACTTGGGCTAAGTTGTCTTGAATGAGACCTGAGTGATTAGCATAGAAACAGCATTCTTCACCCAGGGCAGCACAGAGGCCTCCTTCTTTAAGAAAGAGGAGGTCTAACCCTCTGCGGTTTTGGAGAACTACTTCAGAGAGGGAAGTAAGAGATTTTTCTAGGTGGTTAATGGCTGTTTCAAGCCGGGCGATATCTTCATCAACAGCGGACCTGAGGGAAGCAAGGTTGTTACTTTGTGTGGTGAGGGCTGCAATCCCGGTGCCGGCTCCTGCAAGACCTAAAAGTGTGGCAATTGTAATTGCTGTACTGATTTCCCTTTTACGTTTGTAGACAGGGAGAAGATGATGTTGCCAAGAATCAAGGAATTGGTCATAGGTATGGTAAAAGATGCGGGGGAGCAGAGCAGCGAGCACACAGGTTTCATTGGTGGTATTGAGGGTGTGAACACTGAGGCATGGGGTAAGGCCTGTGGAGGAACAGATCCATTGCGTGTTATTGGAGGGTATGAGAAACATTGTGGTTGCTGCAGGGGTGGTTGTGCGGTTGCAGAGGGCTTTTATGGAGGGAATAACAGTGCCTCCGATTTTAGTGACACAGTGCCCGCTCTGAGAGACAGACTGGATTGTTAGTCCTTTATGGATTTGGTTCCAATTACAAGAGGTGGGATTTTCTTCCTTAGAATTGTTGTAGGAGGCATTAACAGCTATAGCATCATAATAGGGGGGTGTAATAGAAAGACATAACCAGCAATTGCGAGTGAGGTTGGGGTGGGAAGCGTTCAGATCAAGAAAGGTAGCATTAAGTATTTGCCAAAGTGGATTATTGACGGTTGTGTTTGGGGTAGAAGCGGTAAAATTGAGCGTAGCAGGCACTCCAAATTAACAGCTCTAGAAGAGGTGAGTTGGTTATGTATGTCCAATAAGTGTAATTATGATGTGGTATCTTACCTTGACCTAATACTTTACCTATAATTAATTCATTGTAAAACCACCATGTCCACAGTTTAAGTCTTGGCAGCATCTCCAACTCTAGGCTTTATTTTTCTAGAGAGGATCCACTGCTCTTCTCCTGTTTCTGTAATGATAAGAGCAAAACCTCGGCCCCAAAAGTTTACCTCTCCTTTTTCCCATTTATTGGTTGTTTCATTTTTCCAATATACAGGTTGTCCACATTTTTCATTTTTATTCCTTTTTTTTTTTAACATCCTAATGTTTTTTTTGATGCTGTGATATTAGAAATTTGTTGTTTATTAAGAAAATTTAAGGTAAGCAATGCTCTAGACAGTCTGTCCCTAGCAGACTCTCTTCCATCTCCCCCTTTTTATTTTTGCAACATTAATTTTAATAAGTGATTACTTTTTTCTATTATTGCTTGTCCCTGAGGGTTATATGGAATTCCTGTAACATGTTTAATATTTCAGTTATTGCAAAGTTTTTTGAAAGATTGACTAAGATAAGCAGGCCCATGATTAGTTTTTAGCTGTGTTGGCAGGCCCATTACTGCAAAACAATGTAATACATGAGAACGTGCATGTGAGGCCTTTTCACCAGCTTGAGCAGTTGCCCAAATAAAATTAGAATATGTGTACCCTGTCACATGCACATACAGAAGGCAGCTAAAAGAAGGCACATGTGTAACATCCATTTGCCAAATTTCATTAGGATGTTCTCCATGGGGATTAGTTCCTGGAGAGAAAGTAGGGGCATTTATGGGCCCACAAGTAGTACATTGTTTAACAATCCTCTTACTTTCTTTTACTGTTAAGTGGGGATATTTATGACGTAAGCCAGAAGCATTAGTATGTGTAAGTTTATGATAATCAGAAGTTTTTTTTTTTTTTGTATCTTTGTTAGGTAGGAATATCCATTCTATTATGCCATCCTCTTGTCAAAGTGTCCCAGTAGGGGAATGGCAAGATGGAAATATTAAAAGAGAAATTGGAAGATTTACAGTTATTCTTGTTAGTTGGCTATTTTGCACTCTTTTTTTCAGCCATTTAACTCCTCTTTTGCTTCTGGGCTTAAAATGCGAGGACTATTTAAGTCAGGGTTTTTTGTTAGGGTAAAGCATAAGTTGGAATTCTTAAAGTAGGCCATGCCCAATTAATATCACTCAGTAATTTCTGAAAATTATTTAAAGTACTTAAATTATCAGTTTGAAACTGGACCTTTTGTGGAGATATAATATTTCTATTAATAGTATGACCTAAATATTGAAAAGGAACCTGTTTTTGAATTTTTCCTTTTGCTATTTGCAACTGCTGATAAAATTACTTTCTTTTAATAATAAAAGCACATTCTATATACCTTCTTTACTAAAGTTACCACAATGATTTTAGAAACTGTTTTTAAGCAAACTTTTGACAACATGCAATTACCATCAACATTAAACAAACTTATTAGAATAATGGTTTAATTTGAGTACTATTTTTATTATTTTAAACTAATATCCATGTTTATTTATTAATATAAGTGCTTATTTAATTTTTGGCCATTTGAATAGAGCTCTTATAATAATTTTTATTCATTAAATTAATATTACTATCCGGAGGTATCAAAATATACACTGACACTGAACAACCAGACAAACACAAGTTACAACATGTCAATAGAAACATATATCTTTGAATTCACTGCTTTTGAGAATTTTTCTGTAAACTGTATTGCTAAGTTTTCTTACATTTGCAGTGGTTTCATTTTATTAGCTTCTATCATCCCACAGCCTTATTATTATGTAAGCAGTGGGAGGTCTATAAAGTTGCTGCTGGAACTGAAGGGTTAACATCCACAGCTGGAGTGGCGGGCGGTGACATAGCAGTGACATTATAGGGAGGCGGGTTAAAAGGTGGAAAAGTATGTTTGATGGTAGGAGTATCAACATTCGGGGGCGAAATAGGAGGAGAAGGGGCAGGAATAACAGTGTTTTGGAGTGGTTCTACAACAGAGACCGTTTCAGGATAGTTAGTTTTTGAGCGCAGTTGTTAATGGTTTTTGTCAGAGGTTTGGAAGCAGTATCAGAGTGTTCCAAGAGGTTGTTAAGCTGGAAGACTAAAGCTTTAGAGTTCTCACAGTCCTCCTCAGAAGAGGAGGGCTCTGAAAGGGAGATCTCTAGAGGCTTGGCGCCGAGTAGGCAGGAGCGAATGGTAATGAGTGCAGGAACGAGGCCAGGAGGGAAGCGTTTATTCTCATGCTCCATGGCAGAAGTTACTCTGTCGACGAGCAAGCGGTAGGTATCAGGATCCCAAAGATTAGATGTGAGAAGCCAGGGATTAAAGGGAAGCAGTAGGTCCCAGTAAGTTTGAAGCTGTTTAGCAGAGACCTTGCACTGGTGACAGGCGAGGAGGCTAGCGAGGGGCTTGACAAGAGGAGAAGGAGGATCCCATAGCCTGAAGGCGAGATTAAAATGCAAAGGAAGATAAGGAGACACAAAAGGAGGGTGTAAAGCACTACTGGTGGGATTAAGGAGGAGGAGAGCTGTGGAAAAACCTGATAGAGAACCCCTAAAAGAAAGAGCAGGGCAATCGGAAAGAGGAAAATAAAAGGGAACCAAGAGACAGCAGAGTTAAATGTTATAGGGGACAGAGAGAAAGGAAGGGAGTGGGGGTGACCTCGGGGGCGAGAGCCGAAGGAAAGAGGCACTGAGGGGAATAGGGGCCCGCCAAGTTATGAAGCAAGGCAGACGTAGTCCTTGTGGCTAAAGCTCACAGGGATGAGGCGGGAGGGGGTACCCCGGGGGCAAAAGGCCGAGTCTCAGAGAGAGAGGGGTACCTAAGGGAATAGGGGCCTGCCAAGTTATGGAGCAAGGCAGACGTAGTCCTTACCCGTTCAGGAGGTTACCGGCCAGCGGCAGACGACTGTGCCCCACGTTGGGCGCCACATATCTAGTACCTTTTACCTCTCAAAACTTCCCATACATTCTCTTGCAGTGCTAGTGATATCTCTCCTGTTTCTTCCTTATTTTTAACTCAATTCACTAAAATTGAATGAATAGCCAATGGCCACATGCTGTATTCAAGATCAGTTCATAAGGTGAGAAGCTCTATGGTATTTTTAGAAGCAACTGGACCTAAATCGATCAATGTGCAAAATGAAGACACTGAGACTGAGGGTGGTTGAACTGTCAAATTTGCATAAGTGCAATATATCAGGAGCAGGAACATTTCAGGTATCCCTTATGCAATCATGGTTGTTGGAAATAAGAGATCACACAGAAAATAAAATAACTGCCATAGTAATATCTAACAGCTCTGCCATCTAGCTATGAATTCACACTTAATGTGACTACTGTGTAAGGGCACCAAGAAAAATGGTGAGATTCCAGATCCAAATGCCCATCCGTCGACAGTGAAAAACGAGCAGAAACTTCCAGAAACAACTTTGTTAGGAAATTTATATTATATACATATATATAATATATATATCTTTGTATATAATATACATATATTTTACATGATATACATATATATTATATATATATATTTGATTAGTGATATAGTGAACATATTTCTAATGTCATTTGACCTTGGCAATATCTGGCTCCCTGATATTATAATATATATAAAATGTACATATATATTTTTACATTATATACACATATATAATATTATAATATATTTATCTTTGTATATATATAATATACATAAATAGTTTACATTATATACATATATATAATAAACATATATATTTTTACATTATATACATATATATATCTTTGATTAGTGACACAGTGAACATATTTCTAATGTCATCCTTGACCTTGGCAATATCTGGCTCCCTGAACATCTCATTCATCACATTTCTTGCTTGGAAGTAGAGGAACTCAGGGTTGGTGATGGGGCACCCCAGGGACAGGAATGTGTTCTCTGAGGGCTCAGCCAAAATCCTCCTCCCAGGGATGCCCCTAAAAAGTGACCATGCCTTGTACCCTTTCATTATAAATACACTTACCTCCCAAATACAAATTGTACACATGAAGAAAGATGAAACCACAGCACACTTTTGCTTAAATTCAAGTCCCTCTTCAGTCTGGAAACTATTTCCTGGGCATCATGGACTTCATCCACAAGAAGATGAAACCCTTGTGGTTCTTTCTATTTCTGGTGGCAGCTCCCAGATGTGAGGGTCTTAAGGATTGAGATAAGAAGGTAATGGGTATGATGCACCTGAGCACAGGACTCACTGTGGTTCTCCTTGTCCTTAGGTGTCCTGTCTCCATCTGCCTCCACCAAACCCATCACTTCTGACTGTGAAGTAGCTTTCTCATTAGTGTATCTTGTGTTTACAGAATGTGAGTTCCTGTTCCTGTTGTAAGGGCCCAGGTGCACTCCCTGGATCCAGCCCAGGGGAGAGGATATGCTTCTAGAAAACTAGCATCACTGATGAGATAAATGACTCCTTGTCCATTACACTTTCTATTCCAGCTTCCTGGGGTGAGTCTGGGTATATGGGCAGGATCAACAATGGTGGGAATACCATCCAAAGAACATCCATTTAGTTCCATAACAGCCTCACCAGGGATCCTACAGAGCCAGGTGCATTTACAGGTGAGCATCTGAGATTGGAGGACCCAGGTGTGCATACTGCTGTGCTGGGATGTACCAGAGGCACCAGGGTAGGGTAGGAGACTCAAATTTCTCTCTGTTGGGGAGCATTTGACAGGTGGGCCAAGTGTATACTCCTGCCCACAGAGTTCAGGGGACAGACCCTGCAGAGGGAAGGTGAGGAGGTGACTATTTGAGCATCTACATTTCCCCCTTCCAAGCAGAGATATTTCCTCAGAACCTTTTACTTTTCTTATTCTTTTCCTCATTTCCTTAGATCCATAGAAAAACAGTATATGATTTTTCCCATGGACCTGTAAGTTTCAAATGAAACCAAAGCAGAGGCAGCTCTGACCTGGAACTGTGCAGAGTGACATGATCAGCCAGCTCCAGGCTCCTCACACTAGATGATTAGAGTGCCTCCTGCTGCTCCACCACATTCCTCTGTTCAGAGTGGCTGAGGTGGGTCTATGAGAGATGGCCAATAAATAAGTCATGTAGAAATCATATTTTATTTGTGCCTATATCCTCTGTTTCTGGTTATTTGATCCATTTCATTCAATAATATATTAACTAATTTAATATGTATTTATCTCTTGCCTTCTTTAAAACATAGACATTTCTTCATGATTAGAAAAAAAATCCTCTTCACAGGAATGTACTCCCTGTGGACATGGGGAAGACAGAATACAAAGTCATAAATTTTATGCTTATTTCCACAAAACATTGCTCTCTGACCTGTGCTCAGTAAACACAGATGTTCCCAGGAAAGTCACTAGAGTGCCCAGAGAGAGACAGAATAACCACAGTCTCTTCCACCTTTATACAAAATGTGTCTCCCACATGAAAACCACACCTTTGGTTCCTGGGAGACAACTCAGCCCCTCTGCTACTCAGAGTCATGTTTCTCATATTTCTGGACAGAATGCTTTGAAATTCATGGGATTTATCCAATAGAACATAGAATTCTTTTGTTCCTTCCTCCTCTTTGTGGCAAAAATTAAACAAATCATGTGTGTTTGTGTGTGTTCATGTTGGTGCACATGTGTGTATGTTCAAGGGTGTGTACAGTTGTGTGTATGCACTTGATTTTATGTTTGTTAGTGTACATTGTTTTTTTGTTTGTTTGTTTTTTGTTTTTTTTTTAAGTGTACATTTTTTTATTACTGGAATTGTAGGTGTGTGCGTAATGTGTTCATGTGTGTCTGTGCATGTGTGGAATGCATATTTGTATGTGTTTGTGGATAAGTATGTGTATTATGAATATAGTAGATGTGTGAGCATTTGTTAGTAATGTGTACATGTGTGTCCATGTATGTGCATGTGTGTATGTGCATGTGTTATTGGCATACTACGTGTGTGAATTGGCTTTCAACCCCATGATTCTGTATGTGCAGGTGTTCTCTGATGTGACCTTCAAATAGAGGAGCACAAAGGAGGTAAGAGTTCCCCTGAAAGTCCCTGAAAAATCTCTGGATTCACTATGCCTGGGTTTGTGTCAATGCATCTTGTAGGCTCCAGGAAAGGGATCCTGGTGATTTCATTAAATCCTGTGTTTGGCCCCCTGCAGAATAAGCTGAGTTTCTAGAGACAATTCACATGTCAAGAGATGGTATCAAGAGCTTAATTGTACCTTTAAAGAGCAGCCTGAAACCAAGTGCTCAGCCAGGTAACACTGGGCAGAGATACTGCAAGGGAAATGCCCTGTGAGCCCAATTGGAACCTCCCTGCAGGGTGAGTTTTGAACTCAGGGGTCTCTCAGGACAACAGAGAACAGACCCAAGTTCTGGGTAGGTGCAGGTTTGCCTGGGAGGGGCTTCCTCTAAGGTACTGGGTTTACTTTTTTCATATAAGAGTCTAAAATAAGAATTTATCTAGGACTGTTAATGTGTCTAATAATATTCTACTACAACATGGGAGCTCAAAAAGGCAGTGAGAGGCACACTACAAAGGGGGGGTCTCTTTATCATATAGCTGTCTTATAAGTGAGGGACAGGGACAAAATGTTAAATTTTGGGAGGCATGCTGATGATCTGAGAATTGCTACAATTCTCTTTATGCTTCATTTTTCACAACCTATTTAAGACCATCCATTATCATCAAACATATAGACTCAACTTTCTCTAAGTTCATATTCCAGTCTTAGATTTTACAGAACAGATAAAAAGCAGCTATGAGATGGCCTTTCCCCATATCCTCAATATGAATCTCACCAACATCTTATCTTTCTCACCCTGATCATGGTGCTGACTTCCCCTAGGGTCATCATGTCTGGTAACCCTCAAATATATCTCACTTAAATATTTACCTCCTTTCTCTGTCTATTACAAATTAATCATTTCCCTTGGTTCTTCACACTAGCATTGAAAAAAATATAATATTGATGATGAGCCATGCTTTGTTTAATAATGTACACAAGAGCTAAAAGGTAATTTTTCTTTCCTTATGTTAAGCACACCCTAGCAACTCTTCCTCACCCACAGAAACATATGCATACCATTGGATTTTGTTCTGTGTGAGCAAGAATTTATACCTTTATCTCTCCATTTCATCAGTGCCCAAAATCCAAGACATTCAATTCTGCATCTGTGTAACCCTAAATGACTACACAGTGAGTAGCTGGCACACCTGGTTCTGGATATTGCACTTCCCCTCCCCTTTCTCACAGCAGGCCAGCCCACATCTCCTGCTCTTAAAGAAAAAGTTCTGATTCAGCCTACTAATCTTTCTAATCTTACTTCTCATGACTTTCTGATTAACTACTTTCCAGAATGTAGATTATTTGCTATGTAGTTCACTTGACTAGTATTGATTAGCCAGTTGTAGTATGGTGCATTCAGTGTTGTGTTCCTGAAATGAGGTAAAAGAGATTTTCAGAAACAACAGGATCTAAATTGATCAATTTAAGGGTGGGGACATTGAGGTTGTGGGGGCTTACCTACCCCATTCACACAGGTGTGACATGTCAAGGCCAGGACAAAAGCAGGAATCTGTTGTGCATTTGTGGCTGTCAGAGGTGAGGACAGTCTTAGCTTCCTACATTCTGGCTCACAAGGCAATGATAAAATTACAGTGATATCAGCAAACAGCTCCTGGTCCCAATCATAAAATTCACATACAAAGTTTCTGCTGTTATCTCCAGTTTGTTTCTTGTCAGACAGATTCTCATAGTTTTGAGATCACATCCTCTGGGTCACAGGGCAGAAGGGGATGGAGCTGTGCTGGGTTCTCTGTTACATCTGACTTCTAGGATCTCAGTCATGATCCCAATCCAGTGACACAGGCCTCAGGAGGGCAGTTCCCAGGTTATTTTTTCACGAAGTCTGTCTCCTGGGCAAGTAGTTTCTCTCTAGCACTTATGAGCTCTTCCTTTCTTCAAACCATTCACTATGTGCACATATTGAACAGGACATTCATGTTATTTCCCCAAATATTAGGAACCATTTTCAATGAAATAAAAAATAATTGAAATAGACAAAGACTCCAGGAATTGGGCTTCTCTGGGAATAATGCTTGAATGGATTCCTAGGTCTTCTGTAATGGAGCATCACAAGTTAGATGACTTAATACAATTCAAATACATTGCCTCTATTCAAATATATAGTTCAAGAGGCTATAAATCTGAAGTCTGTAGGGAAGAATCCTTCCTGTCTTCCTCCTAGCCACCAGTGCTTTGCTCAAAATACTTGGGCTTTGATTCCTAATTCGGTCATCACATGTGTCCTCCTTGAGTCTATCTTTCTGTGTCCACTTCCTCCCTTCTATATGTACACCAGTCATGATGGGATAGGGCCCCACCAATCCAATTTGGCCTTATCTTAATTAACAACATCTTCAAAGAACTCTAAATAAGGTCACATTCATAGGACCAGGGTTAGGATTGAACATGTGTTTTGGGAGATAGAATTCAGCCAATAACATAATCCAACATATGGGTGAGCTTAGGACCTTCCACTGGCTGTCTTTGTCACTCACACTAGGGTTCATGTTCTCTAAAGTTATTCCAAAAAAAGAAAGTCCTAAGGTCCAGTTTTAGAAGGCTGCTACATGTGATTATCAACTAAGAAGAAATGTCTACTTTCTGCTGAAAATAAACTTCAAGAGAAGTTGACTTGAACAATTTCAACTCTACAGTAATTTTTGAATATACATTGCATAATAGCCCATTCAGAAGAAGAAATGCTCACAAATTTAATTAAGTAAAAAATGTCATTGATAATTATGGTGTATATTGGGTTGGTTACAGTTTGTCTGCATTTGATGTGTTTGTACATTTAGCTATTGCCTCAACACTTTATTATATAAAATAGAATTCAGCTAACAGAGGAAATAAGTGGATCAGGACATTTATTGGGGATATTAGAGGTTCCTGTATTTGTGTTGAATATTTCATAAATATATATATCCATGAGAGTAGAGTCAAATTGACTATATTCCCATTGGATTCTTTGTTCCTTGGCTGCATCTGGCTCCTTTATCAGCTCCTTCAGCAAGTTCCATGGCCTGAATAAAGAAAACCCTGTTCTTAGAGAAGTAAGACCCCAGGAAGGGGGCTGTATTGTACTAGGGCCCAGACAGCATCCTCCTCTGAGAGGAGCCCTAGAGAAACGGGAATCTCAGAACCATTTTGACCTTTACTTCTAAAAGTATCTCTTCATATAAATTGCCATTTAGGCCAACTGTTAAAAGCAAAGCATACATGGACTTAAATTTAGGATCCTCCTCAACCAGAAACATACCGTCTGTAAGTCATGGGCTTCACCAACAGGTATGTGAATCATATTGTGTTATTTCTCTTTCAGGTGGCAGCTCCCAGAGGTGAGCATCTCAGGATTCAGACATGAAGGCACTGGAGATGCTGCATCTGAGCAAAGGACTCACTGTGGTTCTCCTTTTTCCCAGGTGTCCTATCCCATGTGTAGCTGTAGAAGTTGGCCTCAAAACTGTTGAAGCCCTCCAAGATCTTTTCTCTCATGTGCTTTGTCTCTGGATTCTCTATAACAACCAATGGTTTCTTTTAACATTGGATCCTCCAGCTCCCAGGAAAGGGGCTACAACCATTGTCAGCAATATGCTATAATGGTAACACACTACAATCCTTCAAGAGACAATTCTCTATCTTGAAAGACATGTCCAAGGAACTGTTCTCTTTGCAACTGAGCTCTGAGTCTGCTGAAGATATGGCCATATATTATTGTGCAAGAGACACAGTGAGGGGAAGTTAGTGTGAGCCCAGAGACAAACATCCTCATGAAGGAGGGAACTGAGCTACAAGTGGTTCTCAGGACCAACTAGAGCAAGGACCAACCCCAGATTCAGGTTCAAGCAAGATTTAGGGAAGGAGGTGAGTCCTCTAATGAAATAGAGCTTCCTCTTATTGCTTAAAAGCATTTAATATTTAAGGATTCTCCATGACATTTATTCTAAGTAATTCCATGATTTTTCCAAGTTTCAGACACAGAAAATATATTTGTATTGCTATTATATTTATATTATTATATTATATTAATTATATTATATTATATTATATTATATTATATTATATTATATTATAT
>JAKSZT010038955.1:287293-304209 GCA_026826555.1 Tolypeutes matacus | reverse complement strand
TATTATATTATATTATATTATATTATATTATATTATATTATATTATAAATTATATTATATTATATTATTATATTATATTATATTAATTATTATATTATATATACACACTCACATTCCTGTATAAATTAGGTTTCTTCCTATTGTTCTTCTTGATTAGACCAGAATTATGAACACATGTTAATTCAACTGACACTTTGACACTGTGCAATTAACTCCCTGTGCAAACTGTGTCCCGGCAAAGTATAGTAAAAATAATAATAATAATGTGGAATTTGCATGATTGTTTTGCCATTATAAGATAATTCTATGGCAGGATAATTTTATAAGAATTGAAAATTAAAGACCCCACTTTCCTATCCCACAGCATGGACATATATATCCATCCTCTCCCAGGTCATTCAGAATTCTTGGTCACCAAACTTGATGTCCCATCACTGTGTAGAGCCCCATGACCTCAGGGGACAGGAGCAAAAAGAGGATACAAACTGGCATGACTTAGGTACATCATCCGGGTGCCTCACCTTGTTCTCTCCATCATGGATGAGGCTACTGCCCTTATTTAGGTTGTTGATGTTCCAAACACATATCAGGCTGATCTTAATAGTGACAGCTAGTCCAATGGAGTGAGAAAAATCACCTAATTCTCAATGGGAGCAGATGCCTCATAAGATGATCAGAGCAACAGCTGTAGTCAGGAACTCGGATACTCCTTGAGCTCTGAGCTCTGGGGATGATGCTGAATTGTCCAAAGAGAAATGAGAAGGAATGTGGGACATGGCAGGGTTAAACCTTGTTTCTGCACTACCAAGCTTGCCTTTGTCCCAGGAGAGGCTCAGGCTCATCTTACTCAATTGTTAGCTGGAGCCAGACTTTGACTGAAAGCTGGACCTATGCACTGGGGATGTGGGGCCAAATAGCTCTGAGCTACAGGATGTCACTGGGGCAGGACTTGGGTGGGAAAAAAGAAATAGGAGGGGAGGGGGCTGTTTGTCAAGGTCTGATCTCCACCATTCCTGGGCTAAAGAGATCTGATGTCCTTCCAGTAGACTGAGCTCTGGGAGTCACAGGTTGTCCATCAGGTGGACAGTCCCAAGGAAGTATTGCATGTCCTTTTGGATTGTATTTGTGTAATTAGAGACATGATTATCAAAATGGAGTAGACATGAGATTATACTAATATGACCTGTGAGATGTTTTCAATAGAATTTTCACAATGATTGATAGATTCAGCCCAGTTCTCACTGAGATTCAGCTGTGACATTAGAATCACTTTCCATTTCAGAGCCTGAAGTTCTAAGATTCAGAACTCTGTCTAATATTAAACAAACAGCTCTTTATAAACATGTGTACTATAAATATGTCTTTTAATTTATTCCCTCTGCCATACATTTTTCTCAGGTGGTTGGAATATATTTAATTATTTTAAGATAATAACACCAATGGCCACAAGCAACTATGATTTAGGAACAATGTACCAGGTGATGTTTGGGGATCCTGAGGGTGTAAGAAGTGCTCATGGAGTTGAGGATCCTCATGACCTCCTTCAAATGCCAGAGTCCAATGAATAATTGACCAGGTGGTGGATATTTGCATGGTCATTACAGATGAGGGACCACCTGAGAAAGGTCCATAAACCATCCAAGGTCAAGTGTATCCCAAAGTCTGAGCTTGGATGTTGATCAAGATCAATAGTCTATGGGACATAGACTTGCACTATGCAAACTGTATACTGCACCAACATCCTCTCAGTTTGTTCAGAGTCATGATAGAAAGAAGGTGAATGCATAAAAGATTGTGTTCCTGATAGAAGAAAGAGAGGGGAAGTGAAATGTTTGTCTGTTAAGGTGGGGTTCCAATGACTTCAGAAATTTTTGATCATCGCCACTCTATGTGGACTGGCAGCTTCTCCGGAAAGTGGTCACTGGGCCATGATTGTATTTTGCAAGCAGATACTTGATTTCTAGTTTCTCAGCTAGAATATCCATATAGAAGGATATTTCATTGCAAGGTAGATCAAAACCACAGTGTCATCCATATATGATTAGGATGCTTTGGATGGTGATATTGGTAACTTTTGTGCAGATGACATTTTTTTTAAACTTTATTTTGTACATTTAATAATTGAAAACATAAACAATTAAAAAGTAAAAAGTAAACACAGATGAATAAATATATACATTTCTCCATTAAATGTAATGGATACATGTAAATTCTTTTTTTAATCAAACGATATATTACACAATATATTTGGTTCATAGTAAAGCATTCATACAGGATTTGTCCTTTTGTGTCTGGCTTGCTTCACTCAACATAATGTCCTCCAGGTTCATCCATGTTGCCATATGCTTTATGACTTCATTTCTTCTTACAGCTGTATAATATTCCATCGTGTGAATAGACCACAGTTTGTTTATCCATTCAACTGTTGATGGACACCTGGGTTGTTTCCAACTTTTGGAAATGGTGAATAATGTGGCTATGAACATCGGTGTGCAGATGTCTGTTCGTGTCACTACTCTCAGTTCTTCTGGGTATATACCCAGGAGAGGTATTGCAGGATCACATGGCAAGTCTATATTCAGCTTCTTTAGGAACTGCCAAACAGTCCTCCATAGTGGTTGTACCATCCTGCATTCCCAACAACAGTGAAGAAGTGTTCCTATCTCTCCACATTCTCTCCAACACTTGTAGTTCTCTGTTATTTTTAATAGTGGCCATTCGGATAGGTGTGAAATGATATCTCATTGTAGTTTTGATTTGCATTTCCCAATCATGAGTGATGTTGAGCATTTCTTCATGTTTTTTTTTTTTTTTTTTTTTTTGTCATTTGTATTTCTTTTTCGGAGAAATGTCTATTCAAGTCTTTGGCCCATTTTTTAATTGGGTAATTTGTCTCTTTATTGTTGAGTTGTAACATCTCTTTATATATCTGGATATTAAACCCTTATCAGATATGGGATTTCCAAATATTTTTTCCCATTGAGCTGGCTGCCTCTTCACCCTTCTGACAAAGTCCTCTGAGGTGCAAAAGTGTTTAATATTGAGGAGGTCCCAATTATCTACTTTTTCTTTTGTTGCACGTGCTTTGG
This sequence comes from Tolypeutes matacus, assembly GCA_026826555.1. Lineage (NCBI taxonomy): Eukaryota > Metazoa > Chordata > Mammalia > Cingulata > Chlamyphoridae > Tolypeutes > Tolypeutes matacus. Next base: position 301,120 of record JAKSZT010038955.1, on the reverse strand, counting down.
GTGTGAGGTCCAAGAAACCACCACCTACTACAAGGTCTTGAAGATGTTTCCCTACATTTTCTTCTAGTAGTTTTATGGTCCTGGCTTTTATATTTAGATCTTTGATCCATTTTGAGTTGATTCTGGTATAGGGGGTGAGATAGGGGTCCTCTTTCATTCTTTTGATTATAGATATCCAGTTCTCCCAACACCATTTGTTGAAGAGACTGTTTTTCCCCATCAGCGTGGGCTTGGTAGGTTTGTCAAAAACCAGTTGACTGAATAGGTGAGGGTTTATTTCTGGATTCTCAATTCTATTCCATTGATTGATATGTCTATCTTTATGCCAGTACCATGCTGTTTTGACCACTGTAGCTTTGTAATATGTTTCAAGGTCAGGCAGTGAAATTCCTCCCACATTGCTCTTCTTTTTTAGAATACTTTTGGCTATTCGGGTGCACTTACCCTTCCAGATGAATTTGGTAATTGCCTTCTCTAATTCTGTAAAGTAAGCTGTTGGGATTTTGATTGGTATTGCATTGAATCTATAGATCAGTTTGGGCAAGATTGTAATCGTCACGATATTTATTCTTCCAATCCATGAACACGGAATGTCTTTCCATTTGTTTAGGTCTTTTTAAATTTCTTTTAGCATTGTTTTGTAATTTTCTGCATATAGGTCCTGTACTTCCTTGGTTAAATTAACTCCTAGGTATTTGAGTCTTTTTGTTGCTATTGAAAATGGAATTTTCCTCCTGATTTCCTCCTCAGATTGTTCAGTACTAGTGTACAAAAACATTACTGATTTTTGCGTGTTGATCTTCTATCCTGCCACTTTGCTGAACTCCTTTATTAGTTCAAGTAGCTTTGTTGTGGATACTTCAGGATTTTCTAAATACAGGATCATGTCATCCGCAAACAGTGAGAGTTTTACTTCCTCTTTTCCTATTTGGACGCCTTTAATTTTTTTGTCTTGTCTAATTGCCCTAGCTAGAACTTCTAGTACAATGTTGAATAACAATGGTGACAGTGGGCATCCTTGTCTTGTTCCTGATCTTAAGGGGAAAGCTTTCAACCTTTCCCCATTGAGTATGATGTTGGCTGTGGGTTTTTCATATACGCCTTTTATCATATTGAGGAATGTTCCTTTTATTCCTATCTTTTGAAGTATTTTTATCAAAAAATGATGTTGGATTTTGTTGAATGACTTTTCTGCATCTATTTAGATGATCATGTAGGTTTATTTCCTTCAATTTGTTAATGTGGTGTATTACATTGATTTATTTTCGTATGGTGGACCAGCGTTGCATGCCAGGAATAAATCCCACTTGGTCGTGTTGTATATGTCTTTTGATATTTTGTTGGATTCGATTTGCAAGTATTGTGTTGAGAATTTTTGCATCTATGTTGATGATAAAGATTGGTCTGTAATTTTCTTTTCTTGTGGAATCTTTATCTGGCTTTGGTATTAGGGTGAGGTTGGCTTCATAAAATGTGTTGGGTAATTTTCCCTCCTCTTCAATTTTTTGGAAGAGTTTAAACAGGATTGGTGTTAATTCTTTTAGAAATGCTTGGTAGAATTCACCTGTGGAGCCATCTGGTCCTGGACATTTCTTTGCTGGGAGATTTTTGATGATGGATTCAATCTCCTTAATTGTGATTGGTTTGTTAAGTTCTTGTATTTCTTGTGTCAATGTAGGTTGGTTATGAGTTTCTGGAAATTTGTCCATTTCATCTAGGTTGTCTACTTTATTGTTATAGAGTTTCTCATAATATCCTCTTATGATTCTTTTTATTACTGTGAGGTCATTTGTAATCCCCCCCCCCTTTCATTTCTGATTGTATTTATTTGCATCTTCTCTCTTTTTTTCTTTGTTAGTCTAGCGAGAGGTTTGTCAATTTTATTGATCTTCTCAAAGAACCAGCTTTTGGTTTTGTTGATTTTCTCTATTGCTTTTCTGTTCTCATTTTCATTTATTTCCACTCTAATCTTTATTATTCCTTTCCTTCTTTTTGCTTTGGGATTGGTTTGCTGTTCTTTTTCTAGTTTCTTAAGTTGTTCAGTTAAATCATTCAGTTTAGCTCTTTCTTGTTTCTTAATATAGGCATTTAGGGCTATAAATTTCCCTCTCAGTACTCAGTACAGTAAAGTACTGCCTTTACTGTATCCCATAAGTTTTGATATGTTGTGTTCTCATTTTAATTTGTCTCAATATATTTACTGATTTCACTTGCAATTTCTTCTTTGACCCACTGAATATTTAGGAGTGTGTTGTTCAGTCTCCACACATTTACAAATTGACTTTTTCCCTGATTTCTAGTTTCTTTCCATTATAATCTGAGAAGGTGCTTTGTATAATTTCAATCTTTTTATATTTATTAAGAGCTGTATTGTAACCTAACATGTGGTCTATCCTGGAGAAAGATCCATGGACACTTGAGAAGAATGTATAACCCACTGAGTTTCGATGCAGTGTTCTGTATATGTCTGTTAGGTCTAAATTGTTTATCATATTATTCAAGTTCTGTTTCCTTGTTGATCTTCTGTCTAGTTGTTCTATCTAATGATGTGAGAGGGGTGTTGAAGTCTCTGATGATTATTGTAGAAATATCTATTTCTCCCTTCAGTTTTGCCAGAGTTTGTCTCATATATTTTGGGGTACCCTGGTTAGGTGCGTAGATATTTATGACTGTCATATCTTCCTGGATGATCGTCCCTTTTATTAATACATAGTGGCCTTCTGCATCTCTTATCACTTTTTTGCATTTGAAGTCTGTTTTGTCTGATATTAGTATAGCTACCCCTTCTCTTTTCTGTTTACTATTTGTGTGGAGTATCTTTTTCCAACCTTTTACTTTCAGCCGGCTTGTATCCTTGGGTCTGAGGTGAGTTTCTTGTAAGCAGCATATGGATGGTTCATGTTTTTTTTATCCATTCTGTCAGCCTGTATCTTTTGATTGGGGAATTTAATCCATTCACATTCAATGATATTACTGAAAATGCACTATTTATTTCCTCCATTTTTTTTTCTGTTTCCCATTAATTTTTTTTTTTTTTATTGTGGGTAAAAATCAAAATTTTCACAATACATACCAACATTTGCAAAATGATATATAAATATATATGCATATATGTGCATTTGCTTACAAAAATGTTATTTATGTATATATATAAATATATTTTAAGAGGTGCTTAGATACCCAAAATATTACACAGAACCCACTGGGATTCCCTTGTTGCCCACCTCCCACACCTCCCACCATATCCCACACAAACATCTCCCACAAGTGAGGCCCACCACCCTCAATGGATTTACACATCCTGGGGCCTTGCCACCAACCATAGACCACAGTTCACACTGTAGACCACACTCTCTGCCACAGTTCTGAGTGGTGTGTGCTGATTTAAAATGGCCTACATCTGTTGCCACAAAGGTACTCAGGACAACCTCCAAATTCCAAAGAAGCCCCTGTATTTCAACTGCTCGTCCTCTCCCTGCCCCAAAAGTGTCAAGTGGCCACTGGCTCCACATCATTGTTATAATTTTTTCCATTGCTAGAATCACCATATGTGAACAATATTTCCTCCATTTTATTCTTTGATTTTCATATGTCATCTTATTTTTGTCTCTCTTTTTGCTCTTTTGGTTATCCTTTCTGCTTTTCTTTCTTCTATACTCTCCTCCATGCCTCTCTCTCCTGTCTTTTTCTTTCAGGTTCGAAGGCTTCCTTTAATATTTCCTGCAAAGGTGGATTCTTTTTCGCAAACTCTCTTAATTTCTGTTTGTTTGTGAATGCTTTATATTCACCTTCATATTTAAAGGACAGTTTTGCTGGATAAAGAATTCTCTGCTGGCAGTTTTTCTCTTTCAGTGTCCTAATTGTATCATACCACTGTCTTCTTGCCTCCATGGTTTCTGAAGAGAAATCTGCACTAAGTCTTACTGGACGTCCTTCGTACGTGATCGTTTGCTTCTCTCTTGCTGCTCTGAGAATTTTCTCTTTATCTTTTACATTTGACATTCTGAATAATATGTGTCTTGGCATAGGTCTATTTGGATTTATTCTTATTGGGGTGTGATGTGCTTCTTGGACATGTAAGTTCATTTCTTTCATGAGAGTTGGGAAATTTTCGGCTATTATTTCCTCAAATACTCTTTCTGACCCTTTTCCTTTCTCTTCTCCTTCTGTAACTCCCGTGACATGTATGCTCTTGCGTTTTGTGTTGTCATTCAACTCTCTGAGACCCTGCTCAATTTTTTCCATTCTTTTCTCTCTCTGTTCTTTTCTCTCTTCAATTTTAGCTGCTCTGTCTTCAGTATCACTTATTCTTTCTTCTGTCATTTCAAGTCTGCTGTTGTATGCTTCAAATGTATTTTTGACTTCACCTATTGTGTCTTTCATTCCCATGAACTCCGTTACTTTTCTGTTCAGGATTTCAAATTCTTCTTTGCGTTCGCTCAATGAATTCTCAATGTCATTGATCTCTTTGACTATATTCTCTTTCATCTCATTAATTTGATTTTGGAAATTTGTGCTCATCTCTGTTGTCCAGCCTTTGGTAGCTGGTCCTAAGCGGTGCGAGAGAAGACAAAGACTGTTGAGACTCTTAAGTGCAGGTGCGTAAGCTCCTTTATTAGGGAAGTTGTTGCAATATATAGGGCGAGGGGGACTGGAGTGGGTAGATGGCCAAATATGGTAAAGTGTTAGGGCGTGGGGTTTGATTGGAGGAGAGGGGCTCAGGGTGGAGGAGGAGAGGAGTATTGCTCTGCGCATGTCTAGGCTAGGGGTGGAAGCACCCCAGACCGCAACTGAGGGCGGAGCGCCTTAGCCAGTGCACTGCGCCCGAGGGCGAAGCACCCTTACCGGATGCACCACAACTGCGGGCGCAGCACCCTTCCCAGTTGCTGCCCTGAGGCCATGGTACCTGTGGCTACTCAGTGCATAGGATGTTGGTCAGCCAGACTGCAGCAGGTGGTGCTTCATCCTCATTTCCCCCTTCATTTTTTATTAAGGACAGGGTTTCTAAGTGGGCTGCGGCAAGGGTTTGAGTTTTGGTGTGGTTGTGGGCAATGCGGGTGAAGATTGTTTTTAAAAGGAAAAAGAAGACTAGGCTTACTATTAGGAAGAGGATTGTAAGGACAAGGGTGGTGGGTTTTAGGAAGGCTAGGGCTTGTTTAAAAGTTTAAGGCAGTGAGGTTGAGTGGGTAGTGCACTGGGAGAAATAATGGGTCACAGGGGAGGCCAAGGGTGCAATTGCTAGTGGAAAGAGTAGGGAAGTGTGGGGAATCTGGTGTTAGGAACAAGAAGCCAGGTGGGTTGCGAATTGCAGCCCATACCTCGACTGCTGTTGTTTGGTTAGCCAGGGTGAGCATAGCTAGGAGGATGGGAATGATAGTGGGGGAAATAGGGTGACAGGGTGGACCGCCTCGTTGGACACAGAAGTAGAGGCAGCGGAACATCATCAGATGTTGTCCTGCCTCGGTAGGGTCATTGAGGGAGAGGCTTTGGAAACTGCCTTCAAGAGAGCTGTATTGGAGCTGGTGGAGTATGGCTCGTCTTCTGCGACGTTCCTTCCGAGAGATTTTGGCCTGTGGCAGGCTTGACATTGCGTCCCGGGATCCAAATGGGCTGGGGAGCAGAATCTGGAAAGACACAAGCAAACCCGCGACCTTGGCATAGGAGGGGGTGTGGACCGTTCCACTGATTATTTTCTGGATCTTTCCAGAAGACTAAAGGTAAAGGTGTGGGGATGCTTGATGACCCCCAATGTTTGTGAACCGGTGAGAGACCATTTTTGTCAAAAGTAAGCAAGTTCATATGTATTAAGGCAGCTGTGAGGAGTTCTTCTGGAGTGCCTTGAGGGTTCTCCTCCCTTTCCTTTTTAATATGTTGTTTTAAGTGGTGGTGTGTATTTTCTATTATGGCTTGGCCTTGTGGGTTGTATGGGATGCCAAAATGGTGTGGGATGTTATAGAGTTTTAGGTATGCTTTGAATTGGGCACTACGGTAGGCCGGCCCGTTGTCAGTTTTAATGTCCCAGGGTACTCCCATGAGGAGGATGGCTTTGCATAGTGCAGCTATGCAGTGACGAGCCTTTTCTCCTGGGAGGGCAGTTGCTTGGACCATGCCGGAGTAGGTGTCTTTAACCACATGCACAAATTTAAGTTTGCCAAAGGATGGGACGTGTGTAATGTCCATCTGCCAACGAGCATTGGGCTTGAGTCCACGGGGATTGACTCCCTGTGGCTGCAAGGGTCCCAACGGGAGGAAGGGGGCGCAGCATTTGCAGCTGTGCACAAGATGTTTACAGGTATCTGCAGGGATGTTAGGAAACAGCTGTTTGAGACTGCTGCTCGAAAAGTGAAATCTAGCATGCAGGTCTCGAGCTTGATTGATTTCTTCTGCATTGTGCAGCTGTCGGGCTAGACTGGTCACAGCTTGGTCAACTAAGTTGTTGCCCTTAGACAGTGGCTCGCACAGGCCGGTATGGCTGCGGACGTGGGCAATGAATCAGGGGAAAGTGCGCCCCTCTAGTGTTTGATGCAGCGCACTTAGGCTGTTATCGATGTCGGAGTCTGTGGGAAAAAACATGCTATATGCCAAGACTTTAGCTGATTGTGTAGCATAGGCACTGTCAGAGAAGATGTTTAGGGGCTCATTTGGAAAGCACCTGAATGCCAAGATGATGGCTTCTAACTCTCCTCTCTGAACACTGTCTCTGGACAGTCTGGTGTTGTAATAAGGGTGATTATCTTGAGGTGAGAAACTGACAAGGCCGTAGCCCCTTTTGGAGGCATCAGTGAAGACAATTCGGGCCATAGGCAGTGGTGTGGATGATGGGAAGGGGTGGTTGCCGCCTCGCAAATGCAGAAGGGGCAAGGTTTGGAGGACCTTGTTTTTGGGGTAATGGTTGTCGATTTGACCTGAGAAGCCATGTAAAAATATTTGGAAGGTGGAGTTAGTTTGTGCTAAGAGATCAGTTTCTTCCTTCGTAAACGGCCAAATTATGGTGGATGGGTCTGTGCCGTATGTGCGTCTGTGGAGGTTTGTAAGTTCACGTGCTAGGCGCACACAGGTGGCATGAAAAGAAAGGATTTTTGGAGATCGTGATTTGGACAGGTAATGCCATATTAGAGGGCCATGTTGCCACAAGACTCCTGTAGGGGTCCCCATGGTAGGGATGACTATAACTGTAGTGTCTTCCCTAGGGTCTACGCGCCTATTTGCAGTAGAGGTTAGGAGTTTGGTGACTTTTGTTACCGCCTCTCGCGCTTCAGGAGTTATTTTCATTCGCTGTGAGGGGGTAGAGGCAACAGGGCCTTTGGTTTCCAAGAGTTTGTATAATGGTTGCAGCTGGGCTGTAGTAATAGGGAGGGCGGACAGCACCCAGTTGATCTGTCCACAAAGCGTTTGTAACTCAGTAAGTGTTAGATAATTTGGCAGCTGGATTGTTGGAGGGACTGGGTTGATTGTGTTTGTAATTTTATAACCCAGGAAAGTGAATGGAGCATGTTTTTGTACTTTAGCTGGGTTGTCGGTAAGGCCTATGTTCATTAAGTTCGCTACCAGTTCTCGGTAACCCGCTGTTAGGGTGGCTTCGCTTTCATGCGCTAAAAGGATGTCATCCATATAGTGGAGGACAAAAGAGCGATCTTTAAGAGGAGTGATCGCATGGTTTACATATAATTGGCACATGGATGGACTATTTTTCATGCCTTGAGGGAGAGCTTTCCATTGGTATCGCGCTGCAGGACCACTGAAATTTGGTTGCGGCACTGTGAACGCAAATTTGAGGCGGTCTGTTTCATGCAGCGGGATAGAGAAGAAGCAATTTTCTATGTCAATAGTTAACAGGTGAAAATCAAGCGGTACGGCTGATGGATGAGGCAAGCCCGTTTGGGGCGAGCCCATGGGTTTGATCACCCTGTTTACTGCTCTTAAGTCATGTAATAGTCTGTATTTTTCTTTGTCCTTCTTTTGTATTATAAAAATGGGGGTATTCCAAGGACTGGTGGAGGGTTCAATGTGTCCCAGTTGGAGTTGTTCTTTGACTAAGGTGTCTAGAATGGTGAGTTTGTGGGAAGGTATAGGCCATTGCTCAACCCAAACAGGATCCTCTGTTTCCCACTGGAGAGGAATGGGTGTTGGCTGACTTAATCTAGCAATGGCCCTTTTCCCTTGGGGGTAAGGGTTGTTACCGTCTAGCAGGAGGACATTGCATCCATCTGGAGGAGTGGAGCAAAGGGAGGTGCCCATTTGACTAAGGAGGTCCCTTCCCCACAAGATAGTGGTTAGGCCTGGGAGGAAGAGCAGTTGGAAAACTCCTTGGTGTCCCTCTTCATCTTCCCAGGGCAGGAGTTTTAAGGCTTGGTGGGAGGGTCCAGAGGCGGTTGTGCCTTATACTGCTGGACCCTCTCTGGTAGGGGTGATGTTAGAGTGAGACATGTGGAAGCAACTAATTTCTGCTCCAGTGTCTAGGGTTCCTGTATACCACTTGTCTTTTACTTTGACGGTAAGGAAGGGTTTAGAGTGCTGGACTGGGATTGTCCATTTTATGGTTTTGGGAGTTTCGGGGTTTGGTAGCTGGCCTCTTGGCTGCGGGGCTGAGGCCTGCCCCCTGGGAAGTTTAAAGGCTGATTGACCCTGTTAGGATTGGCCTTACATTCTTTAGCCCAATGATATCCCTTGCCGCATTTAGGGCAAGGAGTGCGTGGACGCACATCTGGATTCCTGCGTGGCGGATTGCGAGTGGGGCTGGGCAATGGGCAGTCCTTGGCAAAGTGTCCTATATCTCCACAGCGGAAGCAGCTGGCGTTAAGCGCCATGGCGGTGGTGATAACCTGAGAAAGCGCAGCAGCCTGCATGTCTAGTCCACTACAAGCGAGAACCCAATCATGAAGAGGCTTTTCGCGGATGGGGAGGATGGCTTGTTTACATATAGGGTTGGCCCCGTCTAAAATAAGCTCTCGAGGTAGGGCCGTTTGAGCCTGGCTGTCCGCAACTTTACGCTCGCAGGCTTGCAGGACATGAGAGACAAAGGCTGAGAAATCCTCGTCTTTGCCTTGCAAAAGTTTGGTAAATTTGTCTGCGCGGATGGCCGAGCAGGAGCGGAAGGCCTGGAGGGCGATCTCGCGTAACTGAAGCCAGAAGCCAGCTGGCGCCTGTTGGTACACGGCGTTGTTGGAAAAATTGCCTGAGCCAGTAAAGGCGTCAGCCGGGATATAGATGCCGGAGGTGGTATTTGTGGCGATTTGTTTATCTGCCTCCGCATGAAAATGGGCCCTCCAGTCTATGAATTGGCTGGGGGTAAGTATGGCTCGGGCTAAGGAGGTCCAATCATATGGGATACAGAGCTGGTTGGAAATTTCCTCCAGCATTTGCATGGCATAAGGGCTGGAAAGCCCATCTTCTTTAACAGCCTTCCTTAGGCGTTTAACCTCTTCAGGATCATGAGGATACCAAGGGAGCGGACGCTGCGGAGAGGGGGTGACATTCATGGGGAAGCATGAGACAGGGGCAGGAAGGGCAGGCACAGAGGGCCAGGTGGGGGTGAGGCAGGGGTTAGGTGGAGTGGCCGAGCAGGGTGTTGAACCGTTAGCAGGGGGAGCCCAAGGGTTATGTGGAGGAGGTGCCCAGGGGTTAGTAGGTGGGGAAGCCCGGACAGAAGCAGAAGTGGGGGGGGGCAGACACGGGCGGAGAGGGCGCACTTGTGGGAGGGCTATAAAATGGCTGACTAGGGGGTGGGGCAGGAGCATAAGATGGCGGGCCGACTCCGCCTCCAGGGAGGGAAGGGTAGAGTGTTACTTCTTCCTTTTGAGGCAGTTCCTCTTTCTTCCCACTAGAGGGAGTGAGGTTATTGGATTTATTAGCATTGTCACCAGAGGGCGCTGGGGTGTTGCACCACGGGGTGACAGGAAATCCGCCATTTTGTTGTTTACGACCTAGCGGTGGCTGAGAGGGTGGACTTTCTATTATTTCTGTTTCAGGGACCCTTCGGACTTCTTCTAAAATATTCAGCTGCGTCAGCAGCGGCTCACTTTCGTTTTTGTCTGAATCTGAATCTGCCTCACGAGGGTCGTCTCCTTTCTTGGCCATCCTGTATGCGGTGGTAGGAGGAGGGCAGCCTTGAAGGCAGGCCTTAATTGTAACTAGGAGGGGAATAAGACCCGTAGGAAAACGCTTATTGTCATGTTCCATCGCGGAGGTGACTCGCTCTAGGAGTATGCGATAGGTTTCTGGGTCCCAGAGATGGGCGGTGGTGAGCCAGGGGTATGGGGGGTGAGCAGCACCCAGTATCTTTGTAGCCTGCTCAGTTTCACCTTATACCCATTACAATCTAAGAGCGACGCAAGTGCCCGCACTTGCGGCTCTGATTTTTTGGTGAGGGAAGAGCCCATGGTTAGGGCGGGGGGGATCCTATTTAATCCGAAGCCGGCGAGGGCCCTGAACTAGGGCGAGGGGATCTTACCTGATCCAATGGGTGAGCGGCAGCCGCTGCAGGCTGGGGGAGACGGGCGAACCGGAGGGTTCACGGGGCACGGGCCGAGGACTGGCCGTGCGAAGAGGGCCTCCCGGAATGGGATCCAGACTGTAGCAAGCGCAAGAGCAGAGAGTGAGAGAGAAAGATAGAGGAGCCCCTTTTTATCAGAAGCGGGCTCACTGAGAGAAAGTTAGCAGAAAAGAATTAGGGCTCGCTTTGCGGGACAAGCGACCGACAGGCAGGCCGTTAGGGCCAATTAATGTGCCCCACCTTGGGCGCCAGTTGTTGTCCTGCCTTTGGTAGCTGGTCCTAAGCGGCGCGAGAGAAGACAAAGACTGTTGAGACTCTTAAGTGCAGGTGTGTAAGCTCCTTTATTAGGGAAGTTGTTGCAATATATAGGGCGAGGGGGACTGGAGTGGGTAGATGGCCAAATATGGTAAAGTGTTAGGGCGTGGGGTTTGATTGGAGGAGAGGGGCTCAGCGTGGAGGAGAGGAGTATTGCTCTGCACATGTCTAGGCTAGGGGTGGAAGCACCCCAGACCGCAACTGAGGGCAGAGCGCCTTAGCCAGTGCACCGCACCCGAGGGCGAAGCACCCTTACTGGATGCACCACAACTGCGGGCGCAGCACCCTTCCCAGTTGCTGCACTGAGGCCATGGTACCTGTGGCTACTCAGTGCGTAGGATGTTGGTCAGCCAGACTGCAGCAGGCGGTGCTTCATCCTCACATCTCACTGATTAGTTCTCTCAAATTCTGCATCTCTTCTGGGACTTTGCTGTATTCCTTTTCTTGGGCCATGTCTTCTATTTTTAGTATGGCTAATAAATTTTTGCTGGTGCTTAGGCATTTGGTTAGTTTGTATTTTACTTAGATGCTCTATCTCTTTCTCTTTTATGGGGTTTTAGTGCCAGGAGGCTATGAATTACCACAGCTCTTTTATTTTTGGCTCAACCATGATTATTAGGATTGTTCTGCTGGTTGCTCAAAACTGGGCACTGGACCCAGTAGTTTGTTGTAGAGTCGTTTCCTAGGACCTTGGACAGGGAAGCTATAGAAGCCAGGAAAAGCCTCTCTTACTTATTAATTTTCTTATGTGCACGTCCTTGGTCTGCCAGGAGATGGTGCTTTTTGGCAGCTCTCAATTCAATGCCTGGTTGGAGCGTATTTGTTGTGACACCAGCCAGATCAATGTGATAGATCTTCCTGTCTGGGGGCTAAAAGCCCTGTGATTCAAACTTTCTGAGACAGTTCTCCAGACTTCTCTCATAGTGCCCCCCTTTTCCCAGCTAGGAAATATTTCCACTCCCTTCTGAACCCTCAACAATCAGTCCCTGTTAGTAGAGGAGGAGATTGGGAGGTTTGTATATCTTTAGCCTCTTGCCGGCTCCAATGCAAATAATGGCACAGCCCCACCCAGCCTGGAAGAGCTCTTGGGACAGGGCAGACCAAACCTGGGAGTCAAAAGCAGGGACAGCCCCAGGCTCTCTCTCTCCTCTCTCCCATGGAGTCCTCAAAAATTAGTCCAGGCTAGAAGAGAGGGAGGTTGGGAGGGTCTGATTTCTCCTGTCCTTTCTAGGCTCCCAGGGCAAACCGCCGTATGGAAGGGTCCGTGGTGCTCCGCAGCCCAAATTCCAGGTCAGAACCTGAGTCAACCTAAGGCTGTGTCCCTCTCTCTCCCCTTTCCAGGAGTGGCAGATCCCTGAAGCCCCCTTTGTCTGTGGTCGCAGGCCCAGAGGCCAGAGAATTCTGATGAGTGTGGGGGAGGGTGCCAGCAACAGCAGAAGCTGCTACTTACAACTCACGGTTCTGTTGTCATGATTTCCCTCTTCTGTCCCTCTCTCCTCTGGGTGGTGTGCAGGCTTCACCTGCTGTCCTAAACCCTAGAAGATCTTTTTGGGGGCTGTTTCAGCTTGTCCTCTAGTTATTTTTCTGGAGAAGAGATTCCCGTGTCTTACTTGTCCGCCATCTCCCCGGAACTCTGCAGATGACATTTAATGGGACTATGGACTTGCTAAAATGAGTTGAGAATTTTGAGCATGTTCAGATGAGGTGAATTTACATTACTTATGGGATGCACATGAAAGTTTTGGTGCCAGAAGTTAGACTGGTAGGTGAATAATGTCCCCGAGAGTTATCCATATCCTAACACCTGGAACCTCTGAACTGTGAGTGGTCCCCTTAGCCCTAGCTGTGCATTCTTCTTCTACAGCCTATTGAGATACAAGTCTTGATGTATTGAAACTGACAAATTGGTCAATAATCTTTCCAGTTTGTCACCAGAGAACATTTGACATGCAATCTGTCAACAACTTTTGCTTCCATTGTTAACACCACAACAGGAACCCTATGAGCCAGTAAATATCATAAGATGTTAGCCAAATTCATGTCTGGTAATTGCATTGCTTTAAACTTCCTCATTACTCAACAAGGAGACAGATGTCCTATTGTTAACACCTCTTGCCATACATGGGTTAATACCTTTAGGAGTTGGAACAGAAGGTGATTAAAATTCAATGGCAAGCTCACCAGAAGTAAGGTGTAGTAAAATTCTACGTGGGATTTCTTTAGATGTTCCTCAGGGGTTGGGAAGCCTGGGTGCAACCATTACTTAAAATAGGTCTGATCACCCTGCTTGGAGTAATGTACGCATAGGTGAAGGCCTTCTAATGTACTGCTGTTGTGCGTGTTACCAAATGTTTGCTGGCAACATTATTGAAAGTAAAATTCTAGCAGGCCTGAGCTTTATCTACCTTCTTGTTTGAAGTTGTAGGTGGACTTATGTTGTAGAAGATAATTCAGAGGAGCAGGCTAGACCTGGTTGAGAGACCAAGAATTAGAACATGAATAAGCCTAATAGGTGTTGCTTGTGTCTTAGTGTCTGAGGGAGGCTTGTGATTGTAAGCGTTAGGAATCTCTTTTCCTTTAGAGGCCAGATGATGTCCATGTATTTGACAGAATTAGATGATCCTTGTATTTTATGGGGATTGTTATTGCCCAATATTTTCCCTGTAAGTGATTAGTGAGTGTGGCTAGGTCTTTCAGTGAACTTCTCCAGAGAAACCCAGTAGCCAGTTTACAGTTAAAAATCACCAGCATCAAGTACTCAAGTATTTTTTACAATTTATTAAAGACCATTTGTAAAGATCTGGGCAGTAGCAGCTAGAATTTATTTTTTGTTTTATTTTATTTTTGTAATCAGTACTCAGAAGATCAGATTGACCATGTAAGTCACAGTAAAGTAATTACCTGTGCTCTTGTGTGTGTGTGTGTATACACACACACATACAGATATATATATATATATATAGATAGATAGATGATAGATAGATAGATAGATAGATAGATAGATAGATAGATAGATAGAT
>JAKSZT010038955.1:242356-287283 GCA_026826555.1 Tolypeutes matacus | reverse complement strand
GATAGATAGATAGATAGATAGATAGATAGATAGATAGATAGATAGATATAGATATATGTAGATACATGTAGATATAATATAATAGTAGGAATAAGAGCTTAGATGGCCATGCTTTCTACATTAATTTTGGTATAATTTATGGTTAATTGCCAAGCTTTAAGAATAGGATGACTAGGGTTATTATCTGGAGAGATGGTAGGTAAAATTATTCCTTCTTTGAGGAGATGATCTTGGAGTACAGGCCAAAGCCCCACAGGACCTTGTTTCATGCAATATTGCAGGTTTATTGTCTTGATTGGCAGGGGCAGTTCCTTTTGTCAAGGAGGCAAGAATTTGTTCTTAAAGCAGGTGATGAGTTTAAAGCACCACTAGGAGTAGCTTTTCAATAAGATTTGTTCCAACGGTCACAATTCCTAAGTGGCTGGGGACCAGGTGGGTGTTTTATATGCAGGAGAAGAAGGCCAGGCTTTCCAGTATAGGGGCCAAGTGCCCCACTGTAGGGTGGCTCCCTGAGCCTGGTTAGCAAGGATCTGTGACTCTGATGTGAGTCCCATGGATATCCTGCCAATGACTCCACCTCATGGATATTTTGAGCCTTGCCAAAATGTTGCAATTCTCCCCATTAAGTGCACAAGTTGAGACTCTATAAAAACATTTTCCACTGTGTAATCTCAAAGGGAGGCCTCCTCAGGTTGGAAGATGAACTCCTGGTCTTTTTTGATTGAATCCTCAAAGAAATGTTTTACCCATTGCATAATCTCAATATTTTAAAATAGCAATTGGGCCTCATTAATTGTCTGCCCATGCACATCTGCTTTGGCAGATATATAAGCTATGGACATTGTGTCTTTATTTTCTTCATTTTATAAGTATTTAAGTCAATAGGGGAGGGCTTCCTTGTCTTTAATGGTACCAGTCAATTGTTTCATTTTTTAAAATGAGAGTGCCAATTCCAATCCAAACTTAAAGTCTCATATCAAATAACCCCCCCCTTCCTTCCTGTCCCCTTCAGTAAGATCATTAAGATTGTTTTAAATATCCAATCAAATATAAATTTCAGTCTTTCCAATTTGGGTTTCCACATTGGGGTCCTGCTTGCTGTTATTTGTGGGTATGGAAAATATTTGTGGTTCTTTTAGACTGGACTCATAGGCAACTCTCTTTCCTTCTAGGGGGTTCCAATCAACACAATAGGGCTCAGGGTTTGTTTTTAGCAGCGTGATTCTAGTGAGATCAGTAGTCATTGTCCCAGGTGTCAAGTCCAACATCAGGTCTTTTTCATTCTGATATGCAGTAGCTCTGAGTAGAGCCCATGAACATTTCATTTGAGTCTTACATTTCTCAAGCAACTTAGGAACATAATCTCATGTCTTAGGTCCAGCTAGTATAATAACCCCAGGCACCCTTTTTATTACACAATATTTTCTAAGCTACCTCTCCCCAGATATTTAGAGCCTCTCTTGCCCATATGGTCAGGGAATAAAGAGCAACAGCATGGAGACAGTTGCAAAATAATGGTTATAGACCATTGGAACACCATTGCTCTTGGGGTGCTATTATCCTTCCAGTGGAGGGGGTGCCACTCAAGTTAGTAGTGTGTTAAGACCCATACACATGGGCCATAGACTCAGTGGTTGGTGTTCCCCAAAGCAGTATCCCAAATGCTGTGGACCAGGTGCTGCAATGTCTATCACACTCCCTTAGTCCCACATACTTTCAGTCCCAGCCACCTCAATCCTGAGTCACAGCTCCTGAAAAGGGATGTTTATCTCCTCTTTTACAGGCTTCTACTCTAGGGCCCATGACAAGCCCTTCCCTATGCAACCAATGATGCTTAGTGATGCAATGTCAGTGTCAACCAATAATAGATTTTCCCATTTGGGAGGATGCTCGAATTCACAAGGTCTCCCCTGTTGCCATACTAGGGTTGTGCATTAGCAGATGCTGAGGAGAAAGTAGATCTATAGTACCACGAATTTGGGATGGGAAATCTAGGCAACACCCAGAAGAGGAAACAGGCAGCAGCACAAAGTAACATGGATCTAGGTCAGGAATCCATGGAACTTTCTCAGTGTTAGCTCTGTGAGATGTCAAGTTAGTAAGCTAACAGCAGACAAAAGTCATTATGTCTCATTTCCCATGGTCATAATCAATACACTGTACTCTCTGAGATATATGTTTCAAATCAGTTAAGTTGGATCTTAAATTTGGGTTCAGGTGGATGCCATTGCAACACAATGGAAACTGAGTTCATAATGCATGAGAAAAGATAGTTTGCTACTTACAGTTCCCAGAGAGAGAGGGGTATCATGACTTGTTGCCAGGAAATGCAATCAGCTCAGGTAGCTCATCCAGCAAGTTAGAGCACTCAAGCAGAGAATTATGGAACAGATGGCTTATATTTTATTGGGAGTCAGGGTTGGATCTTAATAAATCTCCCATGAGAGTCAAGGCTTGATTAATTTACAGCAAGTGCATGAAAAGGTATTGGCATTATAGGGCATTTTGGAGGTTTACTTTATCACTTGGGAGAAGCCGTGGGTTTTGGATGAGGTGTTTGAGTGGTATTCATGGTAGTGTCAGATGTGGTTTTGGGCTCTGGGGAAGTTCATGCCCCAGGGCTGGAAAGCTGCTTATTAACTACTTCCCTGATGAGTGTTGAGTTGGGTGATTTAACCAATGTAAGATGCATGCTGCAGAGGCACACATGGAAAATTAAGTTATATACCCTGAAATTGCACTTTCAGGTGTATATCAAAAATTATTGAACAGAGGAATTCAAATCTATATTTGTACACCAATGTTAATAGTTTCATTATTCACAATAGCTAAAAGGTGGGAGCAGTCCTTGTTTCTATCAACAGATAAATGGATAAAGAAAACGTGGTCTAAACACACAAGAGATTATATTTTAGCTGTAAGGAGGGATGAAGTTCTAATGCATGCTACAACATGCCTGAATCTTGATAAAGATATTCAGTTAATAGGCCAACTATAAAAGGAAAAGTATTGTATTATTTCACTTGTATGAAATGTCTAAAGTAAGCAAATTCATAGATAGAGGAAGCAGATAAGAGGTTACCATTTCAGGGGCAGAGAATGGAGTTAGTGCTTTATGGAGATGGCATTTCTATTTTGAGGTGATGAAAATATTTTGGAACTGTTTGTGGTTATTGAGGCACAAAATTTAAAACATAATTAGAACACTCAATTGTGTACATGAAAGTATTTAAAGTTGGAAATCTGTTTTGTACATATGTTATCATAATACTTAAAAATAAATGGAATGAAGTATTGACACTTGCTACAGCATGGCTGGACCTTGGGAACAGGATACTAAGTTAAAGGATCCAGTCCTGAATGGCCACACACTTATTGATTCCTTTAATATCAAAGTAGAGAATAGGGAAACCTATAGGGACATAAAGTAGATTGTTGGTTATTTTGGGCTGGAATGGAGGAGGAAGAATAAGAAGGTGATAACCTGGAAGGTACAGTTTTTTTAAAGCAGTTTTTTTGAGATATATTCACATAACATACAATCTACCCAAAGTGTAGAATCCATGACTTTTAGTATAATCACAGTATTATGCATTCACTGCTACAAAAACTTTAGAAAAATTTCATTACTCCAAAAAGAAAAACTCCACAACCCTTAGCAGTCACCTTTCAATCCCTCTATCCTCCCCTTCTCTACATAATGACTAATCTAATTCCATCTTTTTAAATTGATTTATATTTATGTTTTATATAAATGGAATCATACAATATGTAGTACTTTGTTTCTGGTTTCTTTCACTTAGCATATTGTGGAGTTTTTTGCCTGTTATTAACATCTTGTAACATGAACCTACATTTGTTCAGTTTTAAAGAAAACAGTCTTATATATGCACTATTACCTACGTTCATATTTCACATGAGGTTTTACTATGCTATCAGTCCCATGTTACATTTTTTAGCTTTCTGTCTAGTAATATACATGATCTTAGACTTTCCTTTTCAACCACTCTCATACCCATATAATAACAGTGCTGGTTACAAACACTCTGCTGTGTTTTCATCTGCTCTATTCATTTCCAAAGATGCCTTTACACAATATATTTCATTCACAATATCTCCATCATACAGTAGATGTCCTTTTGTATCTGGCTTGTTGCACTCCCTTAGTTACACATACTCTCAGTCCCAGCAACCTCACTCACAATTCACAGCTCCTGAAAAGGGATGCCTACCTCCTGTATTATAGGTTTCTACTGTAGGGTCATGACAAGCCCTTCCTTATATAGCCAGTGTTGCTTGATGATGCAGTGTCAGTATCAACCAACAAAATATTTTCCTTTTTGGGGAACACTCAAAGCCACAGGTTCTCTTCTCTTGCCATACTAGGGATGTGCATTAGCAGATGCTGGGGAGAAAGTAGATTTTTGGACCACCAATTTGGGGTGGGAGGTCTATACAATATCCTGCAGAGGAAACAGGGGGTAGCACAAAGCAGCATGAATGTAGGTCAGCAAGCCACAGACCCTTCCAGATCATGTTAGCTCCCTGAGAGAGCCATATCATGAGCTAAAAATAACATCAGTGGTAATATCTAACAGCTCAGGTATCACAGTCAACATGACTCATCAACACAGTTGTGGGAAGGCAGCTCCAAACACCCACCCCTGCACAGGCATTGAAAAACAAGCAGAGGGAAGCGGCTGTGGCTCAATCAGTAGGGCTCCCGTTTACCATATGGGAGGCCCTGGGTTCGGTTCCCGGGGCCTCCTGGTGAAGGCAGGCCCGCCCGCACGGCATGGTTAGCTGACCCAGCGAGCACAAGCAGCAAGGGGGGGATAAATGAATAAATAAATAAAATCTTTAAAAAAAAAAAAGAAAAGAAAAGAAAAACAAGCAGAAACAGAACCAACTTTGTTAGAGGATTTACATTATGTGTGTGTGTGTGTGTGTGTGTGTGTGTGTGTGATTCTTTGTGGTAGCCACACAGTGACCATATTCCCAAAGCCATCCTTGATTCTTGACCATATGTGGCTCCCTGATCAGCTCATTTAACACATATCTGGCTTAGAATACAGGAAATTGGGTTTGGTAATAGTGCCCCCCAGGGAGAGGTTTGTGTACCCTGGGGGAATCAGCTGGCATCCTCCTGCCAGGGATGCCCCTAAGACTGGGACCTCTCCTCATCCCCTCTCATTTTATAAACATAGTTACCTCCCAAATGCAAATTGCCACATGGGCAGACAGATGTGGTCTCATTTACTTAAATTCAGTTTCCACACAGTCTGGAAAATACTTTCTGGGCATCAGGCACCTCAGCAAAAAGAACATGAACACCTTGTGGTGCTTCCTTTTTCTGGTGATGACTCCCAGATGTGAGCGTCTCAGGGATTCAGACAAGAAGGTAATGGGGATGCTGCATCTGAGCACAGGACTCACTGTTGTTCTTGTCCTCAGGTGTTCTGTCCCAGGTGCAGGTGCAGGAGTCAGGACCTGACCTGGTGAAGCCCTCACAGACCCTGTCTCTCACCTGCTCTGTCTCTGGATTCTCTTTAGCCAACAATGATATGAGCTGGATCTGCCAGGCTTCAGGAAAGGGGCTGGAGTGGGTTGGTGTAATAGCATACAATGGAAACACATACTATAACCCAACTCTTAAATCCCGTGTGGGCATCAGCAGAGAAATTTCCAAGAATGAAGTTTATTTAAAGCTGAGCAGCCTGACAGCTGAGGACACGGCCATGTATTACTGTGCAAGAGGCATAGTGAGAGGAAGTCAGGGTGAGCCCAGACACAAACCCCCCTGCAGGTCCCGGGAGGGGGCTGGACTGCAGTGCACTTTCATGGCCACCAGGGGTCACCTAGGGGCCAACCCCAGGGGCAGGTGCAGAAAGGGGTTGGGGAGGGATTTCCTGACCTTGCCTGAGGTTCTTGCTTCTTTCTTTGTAAGAATTAACCCCCAGGGAACTGCCATTGCATCTTTTCTAAGCAGAGTTATGATGTATCCAAGAGTTAACCAACGTACAGATTTTGAAAATGTTATTACATACCTGTGTATAGCCCTCCACCCCACCCCACCCCTGCACTGGATATGCTGAAACTTTAAACAAAACTTGTTTTCAACTGACATTGAACAGCAAATTCTATGAATTTAAGTAAATTTCCTAAGGGTATCCATGAAAAATAGCCCTCCATTAGCATCATGGAGAGCATATGTCCACAGATGAAGGAGAAGAAAGAGAGAAACAGTGGCCCCTGTGCTTTTTTTTAAATTCCTTAAAAATCTGATGTGCTATTACATGGGACATTGTAATTATTTTTTTCACACAAAAAACATAGTTTTTCAGTACATACATTAGAAAAGATAAATTATAAGATAAAAATAACAGACAATGGTTGTTTCTTTTTCATTTGTCCACTGAGTATACCTGAAGCCATTTAAATTTAATGTCTTTATTTTAACTTTCATGGTTGTTTTAATCAATCATTTATGTATATATTCTTTTACCCTAAAAAATCAAGTATTTTCCTATAAATAAAATATCAATCTCCAAACACACAATTTTCTGTGAAGTCAGGCTCACCAGGAAACAGTAATTTAAACACTTAGTCCTCCAGCAAAGCCACAGGCTTCTGCAGGCAGAGCTACTGGGATGTCCTCCCAGGGAGTTCTGTGCCTGTCTGACTGTGCCTGGGCCTAATGCTCCAGGGCATGCTGGCAAACAGAGGACATCTCCATCTGCCTCCATGCAGCACCTCTGACTGGGAAGTAGTTTCCTCTTTGGTGCATCTTGTGTTTAGGGAATGAGAGTTCCTGTTTGTGGATGTGAGTCCAGGTGCACCTCCTGAGATCCAGCCCAGGAGCAAGGATGCCCTTCCAGAATTTAGTTTAACCTGTGAGATAACTGGCTCCTTCTCCATTGTACTTTCTGAATTCCAGTTCCTAGTGAGAGGATGGGGTATTTGGGCAGGATCATCCACAGGACAGCCATCTGGACTCATGACAGTTTCACCAGGGAACCTCCAGTGCCAGGTGCATTTACAGGTGAGCCTCTGAGAGTTGAGGACACAGGTGTCCATCATGCTATACTAATTAACACCAGCAGCCCCAGGGTAGGGCAGGAGACACAAACTCAAATTCATGAGTCAAACTCTTGTCAAGCTAGTAGTGGATGGGAGCACTCTAAAAATTATAAAGGAAATGTACAGGAAACCTATAAGGCCCCTTCTTGGGGAGCCTATCCTGGGACCACTGCTGATTTTGACAAAGCATTTTATGGCTCTATTGAGAAGAATATGAACTGTTTGCTTTTATGCTTGAACAAGACAAACTAAATAAGGCATTCACTGAGACACATCTTAATAGATCATGACTTAATATCTTTTTATATGTTGCCAAAGTTGATTTACTAATATTGTGTCAAATATATTTTTCTTGTAAACTTATGAGGAATATTGGCTTATAATTTTGTTTTTCATAGTGACTAAGTTAATTTTATTACTTATAATATTCTCTTCTCATAAAATTATTCAGTCCACTTTCCCACATTTTATATTTTCACATAGATTTCAAGTAAGATTTATGATGTTTTTTCTAAAATGTTTGAAAGAATTTTTCAAGTTAACCAATGAAGTCTATAATTTTGTTTTGTGGGAATTTTCTTCATGAAGAATTCAATTATTTATTAGATTGGGAAACTGTCATTGTAATTGTAAGCATTGTACTGTGTGATTTCTAAGGAATTTTTGGATTCCATTTAACTGTGCATTCTTTGGGCATGCATTTTATATAGCATTATCTCCTGATTGTTTTCCTTGTCGGTAAGATCTGCTGGTGACAATCTGATTTAAATCACAATGTTGATAATTTGAATTCTTTAGATACTGTTGATCATTATACAAAATTATTTTCAAATTTGAATTGTATTGTTAAACTATCCAATCTTTATTATTTTTATTCCCTCTACTTATTTTTGTTCATTTTTCTCTCCTTCTCATGGTTTCTTTAGGTGGACATGCTGTTATATCTTTACTTTCCTTCTTTTATTTATATTAAAATAGTTGAAATATATACACTTTGCCCATAAACCTGATTTAGTTACCTCTTCAAAATTTTATTTGTGTATTATCATTATCACTTATTCTCCACAATTTTACTGTCACTTTAAAATATTTTATTATGGCCATTTACATTATTGAGATATATTAGCACACTATGGTGGTAATTTGCATTACTTTCATTTCTGCAGATGATCATTTTCTGTTCATGACTTTATTAAGCATTCATAAATATTCATTGTCAAAGTATTTATTAATTGTTATTGAATTTTTAAAAGCAATAATAAAAATTGTCTGAGAACTAAAAAGTTGAAATCCTCTGACCTATGTATCCCACTGCAAAGTTGGGACAGGGACACCATCACCCGATGGACTAAACTAGACTTATTATTATTCTAGAAATAGAAGTGTCATTGATATAAAGGCTGTGGCCACCAGAGATTCTGAGGGGACGGGGAGGGAAGAATAAGTGTAACATTGGGGCAATTTGGGGACATTGGAATTGTTTTGTTTGATATTGCAATCACAGATACAGGCCATTATACATTTCATCAAGACCTATACAATTGTGTGGTGCCAACTGTAAAACACAATGTAAACTATGGTTAGTAGCAATGCTTCAGTATGTGTTCATCAATTGTAACAAATATACCACAGTAATGAAAGATGCTGTTAATGGGGGAAAATGTGGGATGGGAGGGGGTGGGGTATATGGGCATCCTCTATATTTTTATATAACATTCATGTAAACTAAATCTCCTTTAAAAATAAAAGTAAATACATGTTATTGCTTAGATTTAAATATATATATCTCCAGTTTGCAGCACGCTGCATTCAAGGCTGCGTTCCTGAAAAGATCAGATAAAAGGAAGCTTTTGAAAGAGACAGGGTCTAAAATAGTCCCTGTTCAGGTAGGGACCCTGAGCCTGAGTAGGGAATGAACTGCCACAGGCATTCAGGTATGACATGTCAGGGACAGGACCAGAGGGCACCCCATGTGCAGCTGTGAAGAACAGAGGTGAGGACTCACATAGATGCCTAAATTCTGGATCTCTTGCTGACAACACTAATCAAAGTGTTAATAACAGTAAATAGCTCTACTCCCCTAATATGAAAGTTAAAAATAAAATGTCTGCTGTGACCCCCAGTTTTTGTCCTGGCATACTGAGTCTCATAAGGGTGAGGTCACATCCTCATGGTCACAGGGATAGAGGGGATGGAGCTGTGCTCTTCTCTCTGTCTCTACTGACTCCTAGGATCTCAGCCTCAATCCCAGGATTCAGTGACTCAGGCCTCAGGAGGAAGATCCCAGGTGATTTTCAAGGGCCTGATTCTTGGGCAATGAGTTGCCCTCTAGCCATTGTGAGTTTGCCCTTCCTGCTACAAACCAGCCACTGAGCTGATGTAATGACAAGTATTTATATATTAATTCCCCTGATGTAGTGGAAACCATTTTCACTGAGTTCATAATTCTCTGGCATTGACAGAGAAAACAGAAAATGGTCTTTTCTGGGATCCATGAGTAGATCCATAATTGGATTCCTAAGGCTGTGGTAAAAAGTAACAAAAATTGAATGGCTTAACAAAGAGGACATATATATTCTTGCAGTTCTGGAGTCTATAAACCTGAAGGATGTAGGAGAGTATCCTTTGCATCCTTTTCCTAGGCACTCATGCCTTGCCTCAAATCATTCAGCTTCAATTCATAACTCAGTCATCAAATGGCTTTCTCCAAGAGGCTGGTTGTCTGGATGAAATTCTTCCCTTTTTAAGGACAGCTGTCTTATTGATTAGGGCCAAATCTAATCCACTTTAGATGCACCTTAACAGAAGCATCTTCAAAGACATATTTCTAAATAAGATCATATTCACAACACAGGTTAGGGCTTCAACATGGCTTTTGGGGTGTCATAATTCAACCCATAAATCTAATCCAGCATATCTGTGAGCTGAAGCCCTCCCATGGGCTGTCTGTGTATGTAGCTCAGAGGGGTTTGTGTTCCTTAAAGTTCATCCTAAAGGAGAGAGTCTTGAGGTGTAGGGTGTCCCTGCAGAATCAGCTTTGCACAGGGAATAGATATTTTAGGAATCTGCTAGGAATGACACAAATAAACTGCAAAGATGATGATCATGAACAATTTCAACTCTACAGTAACTGTTGAATGTACATTGTATAAAAGCATTTTCAGATATAAGAAAGTTTCACAGAAGTTTAGTGAATCAATGGCATTCTGAATTATGGCACATATTGAATGGACCCAATTTGTATGAATTATATATGTTTGATACATTTAGCTGTGACCTGAACATTTTAGAATATAAAATAAAATCAGATAAAAGAGGAGATAATGGATCTGAATGTTTATTGGAAGATTAGAGGGTCCTGTGTTTATATAAGGTATTTGTTAAATATGTAGAACCATGAGAGTACAGGCACATTGATTATATTATAACATCATACTGGTACTTTGGCTGTATCCAGCTCACTTACCAGCTGCTTTGGCATTTTTCATGGAAAAAGAAAACCCTGTCCTTGGAAAAGTGTGGTCCCATGGAGGGAATGTGTCCTCCTTGGACTTGGCAAGCATCCCCCTCTCAAAAGAGTCTCAGAGCACCAAGCATCCAGGGAACTCTCCTGGCCCCTTGAACCTTTACATACACAGGTCCTTCCCACATGCAAATCACCAATTAGTCCAAGAGATTAAATGACGGCATACATAGACATATTCAAGATCTCTCTCAACTAGAAAAATATTTCCCAAAAGTCCTGGCCCTCATTGAGAGGACCCAACAACCCTTCTGGTTCTTCCTCTTTCTGGTGACAGCTTCCAGATGTGAGCACCTCAGGATTCAGACAAGAAGGTAATGGGGTGATGTATCAGATCATAGGGCTCACTGTGGTTCTCCTTGTCCTCAGGTGCCCTGTCCCAGGTGCAGCTGCAGGAGTCAGGACCAGGACTGCTTAAGCCCTCACAGACCCTGTCCCTTACCTGCTCTGCCTATGTTATCTCCATCACAACCAGTGATTATTGTTGGCATTGGATCCATCAGCCTCCGGGCAAGGGGCTGCATGAATATGTGACAGTGGGGCATACACTATGTCCTTTCCTTCAGGAGCTGAATCTCCACTTACAAAGACATGTCCAAGAACCATTTCTCTCTGCAGTTTGAGCTCTCTGATAGCAGAGGCCATGGCCATATATTACTGTACAGGAAACACAGTCAGGGGAAGTCACTGGGTGGACACAAACCTCTCCATTTAGGATGGGGCTGGGCAGGAGGGGCACTTGGAACATACCTGGTCTAGGGACCAACTCCAGCCTCAGGGGCAAGGAAGATTTTGGGGAACTTGGGATTCCTGTAATAATACAGGGTTTCCTTTTCTTATTTAAGGGTATTTAACCCCTTGGGATTCTCCACTGTATCTATTCTAAGTAATTGCATCATGTTTCCAAGTTTTGAACACAGAAAATGTTTCTGCAATGCTATTATTAATTAAATTATAATGTGTTCACACATATGAATTAGGTTTCTTCATTTTGTTCTTCTGGATTTGACTGGATGTATAAACAAACTTTGATTCAACTAACACTCTGACACAGTCCAGTTAAATTTTTGGAATTAATTTTCTATACTGCCTATACCCAGGCAAAATATAATAATAATAATAAAGTTGAATATTCATAATTGTTTAATCACCATAAGAAAATATTATTTTATGGCAGAATAATTTTACCTGAATTGAAAATTAAAGCCCCCACTTTCTTTTCCCAGCATGTGAACATGTGTATCCCTCCTCTAGCAGGCTATTCAGAGATTTTGGTTTCCAGGTTTAGATCCCTACCACCATGGTGGGCCCCATGCCCTCAGAGTCCATGAGCAGAAGAAGGGACAATCTGTCATGGTCCCAGGTGCATCATCCAGGTACCTCATCTTGTTCTCTCCATCAAGAATGGGGTTCCTGCACTTATTAAGCTTGTACATGATCCAAACTCACATCAGGCTGATCCTGATGGGGACAGATAACCTGATGGACTGAAAAAGTCCCCCAATTCTCATTGGAAGCAGATGCCTCATGGGGTGGTCAGAGCCTCCTCTGTTGTCAGGAACACTGGTAGTTCTTCCTAGCTATCAACAATGTGGAAAGTGCTGCATTGTCTACAGAGAAATGAGAAGAAGAAATGTGGGTCATGGTGGGTCTGAAACCTTAATTCTGTGCTGTCGGGTGGGCCTCTTCATCAGCCAGGGCTTGGGCTCACTTGCCTCAATTGTTCAATGGAGCTGGACTTTGAAATCTGTACCTCCACAGCCAACCACAGGGCCCAGTGGCTTTAACCTGGACCTACACCTAAGAGAGCACAGGCCTGCATGATGACACCTGAATAGGAGCTGAGGGAGGCAGCAATAAATGATGGAATTGAAACAGTGTCTTTGGAGATTGCTGTTCAAGGCAGGCTATAAACATGATTTAGAGCTGGGAGCCAGCACTACAAGTTGGCTGATCATAAGCCATGCTCAGCACTTGGCCATGTTCCCAATTGTTACCAGAAAGGAAGACCTTCACAGCCCTGTCTGTGGCAGCCAGCCAGGGACCACTCAGGAGGCAAGCCCCCAGGATGGGTCATGGGTGCTGGTCACTGCCACTGAGCAATTCACTCATATTTTTTCTGCCATAACTCTTCAGTGTCTCTGTCTCACTCTTTCCTAGATGTTCTGGAGTACTCCCCTAGCCTCTGGAGAACCTGAATGTTCATTCAGATAGTTTCTCCCTGTCCACTGGCTGGAGGAGGTGTGTGTCCTGTAGCTTTCTACTCCATCATCTTCCCAAGAAGACACCTCCCCATAAATAAATGATTTTGATAAGACTTTGAACTTAGATTTGTTACCAAAACAGCTTAAGACTTTGAGGACATTGGGGTGGATTAAAAATATTTTGCATGTTGAAAGAACCTGACATTTTGCAGTCCAGAGGGAAGACTTGAAATGAAACATGTACTCTAAAGAAGATGTGTTCCAATCTTAACCTGTGTTCCTGTGATTGTGCATACTTTTGTAATTAGGATCTTCAGAAATGTTATTAGTTAAGGTGTGGACTCATCTGTGAATAGGATATATGAGGATCCTATGGAAATGAAGCCCATTTGAATGATGGTAGCACTTAATCCATATTACTGGCTGATTAGGAGCAAAGGAAATTTGAACATACCTCAGTAGAAGTCACAAGTCAGTGAAAGGCAGAAATCAGAAGCCAGAAAATAAGGTAGATTGCCATGTGACAGGGACAGAGATGGAAGCCAGGGAATCCTAAGAATACAGGCAAGCCAGCACCAGAATGCTATAGACTCTGCAAGAAACTTGGCCTGTAGAGGTCTTTATTTTGAACTTGTCATTTTCACAATTGTGAGAAAATCAATTCTGATTGCTTCAACTACCCAAGTTAAAAAACAGTTGTATTTGTCATAGTAGCTCTAGAAAATGAAGATATATACTAATAGAATATGATGAAGTATTATTCCACCCCAACAATGTAAATGCCTTTGATTACTTTGGAATGTAGTAATTTCCTCATATTACTTTACCACATATTCCTCTTTGTGAAGAGGAGATTAATATTTATAGGACTTTTGGATGTCATAATTTTATTTCTGATATCTGGAAATATTTCTAGTAAATATAATTTCATATATTTAATTAGTTCCTTCTGTGCTGCTGTCTCTTTTTTATCTTTCCTGTTTATTCATGGTAGAGTTTAATTAAAAGCAAGATTTATTTATTTTAAAGACTTACCTATGTTATAATTTTCAATTTTTTTATACTTCATACATATCAGCTATTATCCATATTAGTTTCCTGTTTCAAGAGTTTTTAGTTTAAGAAGTTATATTGGTCTACCTTCTTCATTGGCAACATTATACTGTTCCTTCTGAAACATCTTTTTTTAAAATTTTACACTGTTACATATTTAATGTGTTACAATTACCTTACCTTCTTCCCATCATTTTTTAAAATTTTGATTTTAAATGATAATATTAATCTTTAAGCAGTTTTATAGTCACAGAAGAGTTGCAAAGTTACTGCATAATATTGTTGAATAACCCGTGTCCTGAATCACCTATTATTTTCTTACCTTTTTTTGCCTCATTGTACATGACTAAGAAAATATTATCTGTATCTTACTAATTAACTAATTTCCACATTTTACTCACTTTCACTAATTTTTCCATACTTTCATTTGTTCTATGATTCTTTCTAGGATATCATATTGCATATCATTACATGGCTCCCATAGTTTGTGACTTTCTCTTCAGTTTTCAATTTGTCATGATATTGACAGATTTGAATATTGATGGCATTTTTTTAGAATTCCAGGCAGTTGTTAATTTTTTATGTATTTCTTATCATTATACTGAGAATATAGGTTTTAGGAAGGGCACAGAAATAAAGTGCCATTTCATGAAATTTTATCAATAGTATGTAATATCAACATGGTATATCACTGTAAAATTGACTTTGATTACCTAGATAAGCTAGTGTTTGCTGGGTTTTTCTATTGAGAGTGTGCTTTATTTTTCCTTTTCCATAGTCTTCTCTTTGGAATCAAGTCTCTAAACAGTGCCAACATGCATTAGGGAGAGATAATTAAGCTTAATGATTTTAGCTTCGTGATACTTCATTTCAATATCTACATAAATTACTTGGAATTACTCTGTAGGGGAGATTGTCTTTCCCAGCTCCATAATGATTTTTAATTATTTATCACATGATTTGCATCAGTATTGATTATTCAATACTTATTTTATACTTTACATTAATAGAAAATACCAAGTTATTTATTTTATTCAAATAGTTCAAGGTTTGGCCATTGAGAGCTCTTTAAAGTTGCCTTGCCTTTCCTTTTGAACTATCCCATCCTCTTGTTTTTATATATTTATTCATGTTTCAGCATTACAAGTCACTACAAGCTCATTTCCAGGTCTAGACATTTATACAAGAGATCCTGGTTCCTTACATTCCATAAAAGTATTTGTAAGCTAAGATATTGACACCAGTTATATGCATTGCTACTAGGCAGTAATTTTTTTTTATATCAATAGCCAGATTTAGGGTGTGTATTTATGTATGCTAATCCATGTCCATAAGCATAAAATATTTTGGAATCTTGACACTTGAAAATAATTATGAAACAGAGGCAAAGAAAATGCATGAATCAGACATAATAACAATAGTAGTCTCTTGTGGCAACTTATTGTTCTACTTCACTGTCTGTTCTGCATCTCATATCTGAATTGATATGAATGAGGCATTAATGGGGGTTTAAAACCATGGGCTTTGCTTAAGAATTAGGTCACTGTGTTCAACAGTAGCTGCACAGAGTTGGCCATTAAACTGTAGCCCCACTCATAAATACCCCTGAAATATGTCAGAGAATGGAAGTATTGCCTTGGCAGGGTCATGGGTACAGATACAGTGTATACCAGGATCCAGGATGAGGCCATTTTAATATAAACAATAGCTGTACAGAGAAAATCTCATCTCACACAGTTTTCTGGCCAGTTATTCTCCAACTAGAGCTATTTGGAACAGCTATTCAAACTTATTCATCTCAAGGTTCTATTAACAATATGGTATGTTGCTTTAGACTATCATGAAATTCTGAAACCTCTTTCTGGACAACAGTGTAAACAATTTCAGCCTGATTGAGTTCTATTACTTCTTTCCTTGATGCCACAATGACCAACCATACATTCTCCCCAGGTTGATGCTCATTATAATTGTTAAGGGCTTCTCTCTCTTTGTTTCAGACCTTACTATTTACTACAGATACCATGTTGACACCTAGGCCTGATTATCTTGGAAACAATAAGTGATGTGTGTGTGTGTGAGTGTGTAATTCTGTGTGTGTGGTGTGTTTGTGGTATCCTAGGTAGGATTTACATCTACTTGCATGGCAAGAGACACAAATGCACTCAGGGAAGATGGAGATCCTGAGAAGATTGCTTCCCTCAGAAGGGTAGGGTTGTGCCTCCACCAGCAGGTAGAGGTGAGGCAATTTAAATGTTATCCTTTTCTTCCTTTCTGTACCCACAACCCAATCCCATGTTCAGGCTTCCACCTTTGATATTAGTGATCTTTTCAGTGAAAAATTTAGGGAAGGGTTGAACATTCTGTAAGCCTTAAAACCAGAATCTGGTTTGTTCTCAGCCTTGTCTACCTGGATCTACAGGAGCAAGAGAGTCTACCAAGACTGCATGGAGAACCCAATTATCAACATAGTATCTTTTAGATTACAGTCTTTCACTGTCCTTATGTGTGTAAAATATTACTTGATTTTCTGCTGAGGAAGAAGCACAGTGCCTCAATAACACCTAATGACCCACTCTCTCTTGGCTAATCAATCACCCATTATTCATCAAACACAAGTGCTTTCCTTCCTACCACTAGTCTCATTGGTGAGATGGTTTTCCTCTCACCAAACTCAAATTATTTCTTCAAGTTTTAATTCTAAGAAAGTTATTCCAGACCTAACTACCTTCCATAAAATTAAGTTATATCCTTTATCATTCTACACAATTCTTTCATAATTATTGCCATATTGAAGTATCATTTATTTTATAGGTTTCTATGATTTTAACACTCCCTCAAGACAAGGGTTCAGCAAATAGTTTCTTAAAGGGCCAGATGATAATTAGTTTAGATTTTTGTGTGTCTCTTAATCACTATGGCATCTTCTCTATGCCTGTGTAGTGTGAAAGCAGCCATAGACAGTGATGCTAAGTATGTCTGTGGGCCAAAAAATATTTATTCAAAAGTCCAGGCAGTTGATCTATGAGCCATGCTTTGCTGACCCTTACTCTAGACTGAAAGTTCTATGCAGAAAACACTTTTCCTGATTTTCTTCACCAGCCATGCTACATGAAACATAACACTTAACACACCATAGTCCCATAGGAAAATGGGTTGAGGGAATACCCAATAGATATTTATGTTGCTAAATAAGAATTTCAGTAACAGAGAGAAGAAAAATAAAAATAAAATGGCATTCTACATTGTTCCTGGATCCAAAATGTAAATCTATGAAATTTTTTCTCTGACAATCTTTAGACAGTGTCTGGAACTCACCAGCCAGGGAACAGGAATTATGTGATGAGACCCCAAGTTAGCGCTGCAGGAAAGGACCACCCAAAATGGTTGTGGATATCCCTATAAATGCCCATCATTTCCTCATTGCTTTACTGCCCACCAGCCTGAAATTCTCACAAGATACTCCTTGCCTGGGCTGCCCCGAAAGTTAACACCTGAGTGGAGGGAAATTGATCTTCTAGGGCACTGGGAATAAACATTTCCCTGAAAGGTACACAACAAGGAAGATCATCCTCAGAGCCTACCCCTTTTGCTCTCTCAAGGCCACATGCAAATCATCCCAGATGTAACTATCCCATTAGTTGAAAACATACTGGATTCTTATTAACTTGCTGGCTAGCATACCCTGTGAGAAACTCACAATCAGAAACTGTGACTTTCATAAATATGTATTGTGTTTAATAAAGGATAGCATTGTTTGAGGTCCAGCTACCAGATTCTAACCCAGGAGTGGGGAGACCCTCTCATTCCATCACAATAACTTGCACTTCTGGATTCCCACTCAACCTCTGTCACATTTTATGGTTCTGCCAAACCCTAGATGAGAAACTGGAGTATGTGAGAAAGATGGTCAGTGATGGGTGTAATAACTACAGCCTTGCCTTCAAATCTCACTGAGGACAATGGCAAGGGCTAAATGTATTTGAAACTGAGTATATGAAACTTGAAGACACAGGCATTGATTAATGTGCAAGATTAACACCAGATGCTGCAGTGAAGGGCAGATAGGCAGAAATCTCCCTTTGGGATACCTGTAGTGTACTGGGCTACTTTGATCACTCAGTAAATGCTGACTACAAAGTCCTAATTCTAGGAGCAAGTGCAGGCAAAAGATGGAAAATATCCCCTGTTGTGTCCTGAGGTCTCCATTTTATCCAACCTGATAGTCTTTCCAGGGATTCTTCTACATTCTGAGGAACAAATGGGCTCCTAGGTTGTTCTAAGAAAGACAAGGGAAAGACAGATCAAACAAAGAATAAACCATCTTTCCAGTTTGTGAACTTTGTGAAACACAGATAATTGTCAGATAGAGAAATATCCATAGAAATATTTTAGAAACTGGTAGTTTGATATTTGGGGATTTAGAGTTACAAATGTCAAAATACAATAAGAGGCATGATGCCATTATATTTTGTTGTCTATCAAAAAAGTTTTCAAGATTATTGTCAAATATAGCCATTTCCACCTTAAACTACAAGCATTACCTCAGTGTCGACTTAATTTTCAAAATCTGATGACCTAGGTTTCAGTCTGTGTTCTAATGAATAGCCACACAAATGTCATTTATGAATACATGTACTTTAACAATGCCTTGTAATGACTTTTGTGCTTGATGCAGTTTACGCAGTGTTCTGGCTTGTGTCATGTACCACAAATTTATATATGTTCTTTGCCTTAATCCACATTCTTGTAGGGTGAACCCATTGCACATAAGATCTCTTGAGGATGTTATTTTTGTTAAGATAAGGCCTAATGGTATGAAATTGGGCCTTAATCTGGACAACTGGAGTCTTTATAAGCATACGAAATTCAGAAAAGGACAGCAAAATGTCAGAGATGTAGCAAGAAACCAGAAGTCTATGGGAACCTATAAGAGAAAAGAGAAGACATCACCATGTGATGGGAAACCCTCAGAACCCATAGGATTTCCAGTCATCTAGAAGGTTATGGAACTTGGGAGGAATTAAACCTTCTAGTCTCAAAAACCATGAGACAATTAATGCCTATTGTTTAAGCCAGCCAATTGTGTGGTATTTGCCATACAAGCCTGGAATCTAAGACAGTTTTGGGTACTGTAAAATGAGGTGCTGCTATTACAAATACTGAAAAATGTGGAAATGGCTTTGGAACTGAGTAATCTGTAGAGGCTGGAGGCATTGTGAAGTGCTTGATAGAAAAAGTCTAAATTGATTTCACAGGACTATTCATAGAAATATTGAAATATGAAGAAAGAGAAAGAAATGATGAAAAAGTGTTATTGGAAATTGGGAGGAAAGCAATACTCAATATGAAGTATCAAATAATTTTGATTGGCAGTGGACCTTGTATGCAATGACCTTGGATATTTAGTTGAGGGCATTCCCAAGCCAAGTGTAGAAGGTGCAGCTTGGTTTCTCCTTGTGGCTTATAGGAAAATGTAAGAGGAAAGGGTTAATCTGAGGATTATACTCTAAGCACAAAGGAGCCAACAATTCTTGGTTCATGAAATGCTCAGTATATCCAGATAGCATGCTCTAAGTACTGGGACAAAAGATGACCTATCAAGAAGTTCTCTCAATTCTGGGAAGGCATCAAGCAGATAATAAGGCCCTTATTGAAGTTTGACTGAATAAATTTTACTAAAAGGGTATGGATGAACATGGATCCAGTCAGGCATCTCAGAGAGAGACAGGATTGGAAAATCAGTTGTCCAGGAAGGATCTGTTGAGGGTAGGTTTATCTGATGGCTTGAATCCCCTTGAGCTGCATAAAAGTTGCCTAGGGTTTTGGAATTTTTTTACTATTAGAAACACTGCTATTCTTTGTGAGAGTGGGGCCCGACCAGAGTTTTCAGGTAAAGTGAGAATGCAATTCCAGTGCTCTGTGAGGGTGAGATTTAGACCCCGGCATTCAGAAAGAGCATGGGGACTGTGAAAGCACATAGAGAGAGTAAGGCTGCTGCTTGAACAGGCCTGGACTACAAAGCACCCATCCACAGATGACTCTCACACACTGAAATGTAATGGAGTTCACCCTGCTGGGGTTTGGTCTTGCTTGGGACACATGACACCTGTTTTCCTACCAAATTATCTCTTTTACAATGGGAATGTATTTCCTGTTGTTGCACTATTGTATTTAGAAAAAAGAAAATGTGTTTTCTAAGTTACACTGGTAGAAATTTTGTTGCAGGACAAACCACATCCATAAATGACTTTAATGATTCTTTGTTTTTTTATTTTTTCTAAGATGGCTTAAGGTTTTGTGATGTCATGACAGAATTAATGTATTTTGTATTTGGGAATATGTTTTAGTTTCCTGGCTACTAAACATTATCATAGAAAAAGAACTTATTGACTCATGCTTCAGAGGTATGAAAGCTTGCTTCTTCCCAAGGTCAGAATCTCCTGGCAGGTAGGCAATCTTTGGGGTTTCTTGGCTTTTCTGTCACATGACAATGCACATGGCAGAAACTTCTCCTTTTTCTTCTGAATTCCCCTGACAACCATCTTCTGGCTACTCCCTGTGACTTCTTCCCCATGTTCAATTTCCTTTGCTTATAAGTAAATAAGCACATTGGAGTGTGGCCCACCTTCATTCAGTTTGGGCACACCTTAAATTATAATATATGTGGAGGTTCTCTTTCAAGATTGTTCACATCCACAGGCCCGGGGGTGGGACCTGAACATGTCTTTTGTCAGCATAAGCTTGATTCTATCCCCAACAGAAATTCATGTCTTGTTTTCAGGTCCAGAGATCTGACTTTGGTGGCTTGAGTTATGTTCTCCAAATTTAGACTTGTTCTTGATGTTATTAGTCATTCATGTGTGTGTGAACCATCATAAAGTAGATTTCTGGAAGCTGTTATTTTTAGTTAAGTTGTGGCACATCAGAATGAGAATGAGCTTTAATGTGGATTACATAGGTTTTTTATAAGCAGAAGAAAGTCAGAAATAGAAAGTCTAAGGGAAGTACCAGCAGCCAGAAATATGAGGGAACCAAGAAGAGAAAAGAGAGGACATAGCCAAGTGATGGAAAAGCTGTAATACCTCAAAGATTGCCAGCTCCTGACCACAGAAGGAAACAAGTCTTTCAGTCTCCAAATCCATGAGAAAAATTAATTACCATTTTTAACTAACTTAATGTGTGGTTTTTATAATGACATGTAAATTAAGATGCACAAGCAGTTAAATTAATTATATTCATTAAAGTTTCAATGTCTCTTGCCCAAAAATATGCAGGATGCACATGCAGGTCATGCCTGAACACAAGGAATCCTGAGAGAGGAAGAGGTGCTGGGACCATTGGGATACCTCATGACCTCCTTTTAATACTAGAGTACAGGAAGTACAAGATGATTGGAGAACCTGTTTCAATTTGTGCAGGGAGTAGGAACAAATCAAAGAAATCATCATTTCAGTTGTGAATAATAATTTCCTATCTTTGAAAAAAAAAACTCTGCTCAAAACATGCTGGAAAGAACATGGTCCATTTGCTCCTCACATCCAGGAGGTGAATATTCACCCAGCCATGCTAGAGGTAGTAAATCCCCTGGGAATCGTCCAATGAACTTCCCAATCTCATGCAAATCTCAAAGGCTGATTTTGAATATAAGCCCAGTTCTGTGGTCTCTGGGAAACATGTTCCAATATATATGTACATGAAAATGTTCTGGTAGGCTGTGCTGAATGGGATGTTAGGAGGAAAATAAGGCATGAGCTCATCATAAACTGTGTTCCTGAGAAAGGAGAGAGAAGGGAAAGTCAGTTATTTATCAGTGGGGGCTTCTCATAGGCTCAGATTATATTTTTGTATTACCTTAAAATCTTTCTCTCTGTGGACTGGTAATTTCTGTGACCTGAATCTGCAAGCCCCTGAAAAAAGGGAGAATCATCCCAGTGGATGGAATCAGGCTTCCTTTCCTAGATTCTAAGTCAGAGACTGAGGCCCTGAAGACCTTCCCTTCTTTGTAATTTGGCATCCTATGTGTGAATGAGCTTCCAGTATCTGTGCATTGTTTCCACACTCTGTGCTGTCCTCCAGGAATACCATATGTTGTCCAGAATACTGAGATTCCTGAGTACATTCTTCTGTTTGTTACTTCTCCCTTTGAGAGAATCTGAGATTTCCAATAAGGGTGACCTAGGTAAGGTGTATGCCAGCTGTCACTACTGATTTTTATTCCCATGTTGTCCCCAGATCCCTGGCCCAGGTTCAGCTATATGATTCACACCAGACCTTGAGAAGCCCTCATAAATCCTGTGTCTCACCTGCACTGTCTCTGGATTCTCCATCACAATTTTTGGTTCCTATTGGTTTTGGATCTGTCAGGCTCTGTGCGGGGCTGCAGTTGTGGAGCAAAATATAGTGTAATGGAAATGCATACTATGATCCACCCCTCTGGAGTAAATTCTCGATCTCTAGATACATATATAAGAGCATCCAAGTTTCCCTGTATCTGACCTCTGACTGCTGAGGTTACAACTGTGTACTACAGGGTGGGCATATGATAAGGGGAAGACAGTATGTGAACCCCGACACAAACTTCCCTATGCAGAGAGAGAGAGACCTGGGCAGCAGGGGGCACTCAGAGCACACAGAGCAGGAACCAGCTTCAGGAGTAGCAGCAGGGGGAGGTTGTGGAGGGATTTCCGGTATGGAGTGGGGTTTTCCTTGTTCCTCAACCTCCTGAGACCTTCTTCTACAATTTAATGATGTTTAGTTTGGTAAATTTTACTTTAAAAAATTATTTCTCTTGGTATTATGGAATTTAAATTACATATACATTTATTAATTTTAAAAAGTTTTAGGTAGTATTAAGTTAATACATATACCAGATGCCTTTGTTGCTTTGATGGTTTTGAATTTACTCCTCTATCCTGATATGGCTCATCTGCCTCTGCCTGGAGTAGCCACAATGGTGCTTAAATCTAAGTATTCATCAATATACTCTTGGCAGAGTTTCTTTGTATTGTGATTATTGATGGAATAAATTTCTGTTCAAATTATGTCTCTCAGTACCTGAATTGTTTCAAGATCCCAATTACAAGGTAAGATTATATTTATTTGAGTTAATTTCATTTAATTTTTATAATAATAAACTATAATTTTGGAGAAGTTTTAGATTATAGAAAAGTTACATCAAACTTCAAAAGTATAGGGGATTCCCATATAACACACCCACACCCTCACCCACATTTTCCCCTATTAATAATATTTTACATTCAAGTGGAACATTTGATACAATTGATGAACCAATATTGAAGCAATGCTATTAACCGAGGTCTATAGTTTACATTATGGATTATATTTTGTGCTGTACAGTTTTATAGGTTTTGACAAATATTTAGTGGCATGTATACATCATTGCAGTATCATAGAGAACAAATTCAATGCCCTAAAAATGCCTTGTTTTCCTCTTATTTTTCCCTGATCCTCACCTCAGAACATCTGACAACCAGTATCTTTATATCAGTGTTACAAGTTTTTCTGTTACAACAAGCTTATAACTACAGTGACAATAAATCTACTTTGGTCCTTGGTTGCATTCCCCCCTTATGTTTGCTAATTCCTCAATCTTGAGGAATTGGGGATATCTGTTCCACTTCAGATTGATAAGGGGCTTAGATGTTGTGGGGCAGTTGTAGATATTCTTTGTTTTTTGAGATGGGGCTTCTCCATCATCATCATTTTATTAGTTGTCCTGGGCAAGTCTCAAGAACTGGTTAGTAGGTGTTGGCCACAACTCAGCTGAGATTCAGAGATCACCCAGCACATGAAGAGACCAAACATTTTAACTCTCTTAGACATATATTTAAGTGGTAGAGTGATAATTATAAGTTCAAATAAAAGGGGTAGAAGATTCAAGAGTAGGGCAGTTATAAATGAGTCAAACTATATAATATTGGGAAATAGATTATCATATATTCCAAAATAAGGTCTGCCAAAATGGTGCTGATTTCATGGGGTTGTATGACTTGCCTATAGTGTCTGGACATCCCTAGATCACTTCCACTTTTCTTTGAGGCTGTGTTGACTGTGAGATACCTTTAGACCTGCATGAACATAACATATGGAATGACCTCCCTGCACACTTTGAAATCTCTTAGCTGTAAAAACTCTTTTGTGTTAATGTCCCCCCTTTTGGTCAAGTTTTTTCCAACCATTATTTTTGAATTTGGTGACATTGGCCAAAATCTTCATGAATGTTATTTCTAATGATTTTCTTTATTTAAGTTTTCACTGTTTATTTGCCAATAAATTACTAATTATAAGTACATTATATTGTTAGTATTTAATGATACTTAACCATAGAATTGTCCCTATCATTTCTGGCTTGATATGAACATATGGGAAGATTGAACACTGAGCCTAAACAACTCAAATATTTTTATTTGCCCTTTACTTCATCATTAAAGTAAATATTTTCCAGCATGAGGTCATTTGGAAAAAAAATCAACTTTGAGGTTTCTCAGCATGTAGTCACCCTTAGGCTACATTTATGGTAGCAAAATAATAATTTCTGCATAATTTCTGCACAGATATGCCATGCACATGCATGATTTTCAATTCTTCATATGATGTTTGTGGACAGAACAAACCCTATTCTCTTGAGCAATTACCCTACATGCCTAGCAAAGACTCATGGGTGATGGTTGATTATTGTAAAAATCCTCATGCCCAGCAATCATTCTCTATTTACCTTCACCTTGAGAGCATATTAAAGTAATCTTATCCATTATTACACTTTGAGTATTACTAAGTCATACAAATTCTTTTTATTCTGTAATGTCAATATTATTTTTTTAGATGTCCTCATTACTATCATTACTATCTGGGGCTTTGATAGCATAAAATTCATCATTATAGCTCTTATAATTGTTATCTACATATTTACTGAGTTCAAAACTACTTATTATATAATCAAATATTATAACATCTTTGTTGCCTATAAGTGAATGGATAAAATGAAGAGATTTTACATATTTCCCAATTTTTCACCCTGCCCTTTCTGCTTGTTTCTGTAAGGATAGATTATTTCCTGCAGGAAATTTAAAAAGAAGCAAAAATATAGTAAATTTTATAGCATGCCTCATACCCAGATACTTTCCCTTGACAATAATCCCTGGTTTGCATTTTAAAGAAAACTACCTGTAATGGATTAAATAGTGTCCTGTAAAAATCCATGTCCTCTGGAAACTAAAAATGTAATCTTATTTGGAAACAGGGTCTTTGTAGATATAAATTGTTAATTTAAAGTGAGGTCATAGTGGGTGCAGGTGGGCCCTAATCCGAAGAATGATGCCTTTATAATAAGAGTAAACAAATAAATAGAAGGAAGATGGGCATGTGAGGCAGGAGGGAGAGACTGGAGTTTTCCAGATAAAAGCCAAAGAATGCCAAGGCTTGCTTACAGACACCAGAGGCCAGGAGAGAGTCCTGGACCATATTCTTCCTCAGAGCCTTCATAGGAGCATGGACATATGCATACCTTTCTTTATGACATCTGGCCTCCTGATCTTAAGAGAATAGATTCCTCTTGTTTTGTGCCACCAAGTTGTGGTACTTTGCCAAGCAAGCCTAGGAACCTAAGACACTACAGTTCCCAGTACCCACATACCCAGGTAATTCAGCTTGTATTTTCAGCTTCCTAATGCTGTTGAGGTAAAAGTTTATGTTTGGAGAAGAAGCTATATCTGGGTGGCATGGGGGTCCTTGAGGAGGTAAAAGATGAGATTCCTTGAAGGCTTGAGTGGTCTGGGTACTCCAATGGCTCTCAAAAAATCATCACAACCTTGATTTGCATTCAGAAGTGTTATAACAAAAGAAAGCAGCTTTACCTAGGACAAGTCCACCAAAAAGTCCAGATTAGATCCATGACAGAAGGAAGTTGTATTACCCCCAAATGAAGCCTAGGCCTGGGATAAATGCTAACATTTTACTAGCATTTGTCCAAATGCTGATGTGTGAGTAGAAGCCTTCTTTAACATCATAAAGTCATTGTACATGGTGTGTAATATTAGAAGAAAATTATATGCTTACAATTTCATTATTCCTTTACTTAATATAAACCCTGTGAGGTAACTTCTTGTGATAAAGAAAGTTATAATGCCAAAAGGAATGAAAGTGAACAAGTCCAATGTGAATCCAAGGGATCAGGACCTAGGATGCAGAACACTTAACTGGAAGCTGCATGGACCTTAAAGACAGCTTTGAAACAAGCTCACTGCCCACCATCACAAATCCCATCTCTCAGGCCTCAGGACATCCACTGCAGCTCCATGTTCATAGGAAATACCTGGTCTTTCTATTTGGAAGGAATGTTTTGGTGGCCAGTATCCTTAACACCCTCTCTAAGAAGACAAATTCCCTCACAATCTGTATCCTCCACCAAAGCTGCAGAGGGTGAACTTGGTGCCCCTGACCCTGTGGGAACTTGGACTGCAGACTCATTAGACTTTTACCCCATCCTACTCCCTTTGTCAACTGTGAAGGTGCCTTGGAGGTGTGTGAGGCCCCAGCTCTGTGCAGTTCAGGCCCACATTGCTGATATATAGGGGGAGGGTTATAGGGACTTTTTGTTGATCCCTCCTGGAGGCTCAAGATGAGTGACTTTCCCCATCCTTAGGATTTTGGGTATGAGCTCTGTGGAGTCTCATCTGGAGGGCAGGAGGTAAATATGCAAAGTGAAGGTAAATTCCCCTTTTAATCCACTGCTACCCTTGCCCAGTGGAGTCTCCCCCATAGGCCATCTGGTTTCCTCAGTGCTGTCAATTTCCACCAACCTTCACAGATGGGGCTTGCCACCATCCTTGCCCTCCTCATGGCTCTTCTCCCAGGTCAGGGATGACCCAGTGGTTGGGGTCACAGAGGAGGGTTGGGAGGTTGAAGCCTCTGATGTCTGAGTCCTGGGTCTCCCACACAGGTGCCATCACTGAGGTGCAGTTGGTGCAATGTGAGGCAGAGGTGTAAAGGTCTGGGGAGCCTCTGAGGTTCTCCTATAAGGCCTCTGGATACAGCTTTACCAGCTGCTAGATCCACTGGGTGCACCAGGAACCAGGAAATAATTGATCCTACTGACTCAGAAACAAACTATGTCCCATCCTTCCAAAGTCAAGTCACTTTCTCCACAGACAACTCTGCCAGCACTGCCTACCTGCAGTGGACCAGGCTGAAGGCCTCAGGCACAGCTGTGTAGTACTGTGCAAGAAACACAGTGAGAGAAACCACATCCTGGGAGCATCAAAAACCTTAATGAGCCCACATCATCAGCATCATGCTCTCAAAGACACCCTCCAAGGAAATAATGGTCTGGCTGGGTCCTCAAGAGTGAGAATGGGGTGAACAGCATCAAAAGGAGACTCAGCTCAATGTGCTGACAAGACAGGGACCTGTTCCTGAAGTAAACTGATCCTTCTTGTCTGAACTTGGTTGCTCTAATTTGTTCCCTGGCTCACATTGTGCCCTCCAGCAAGGTGGCTGCATGAAGCTTCTTATATTCTTAATATAAAAACACTGTGCTATTTACAGATCTTTTATGTACCAAAAATTTTACCTAGTGGAAATTCCACACACTCTAGCATTGTCTTTCTTCCTCTCTCCCTTCTTTTCTTCCTTCTTCCCTCTGTCCATTTCTCTCTTTCATCTTTCCTTTATGATTTAAGACATTGCTTCCCCCTTTTTTGTTGTTCTCCTATGATACACAAGACTGCTTACCCTTTGTTTAAAGGTATTCATTTACTTCCTTTCAAATAAACTTAAGCATCATTTTGCTTTTATCATTTTCCTCTCTATCCACACTTCTGTATTTAAATATCCATTTTTTTCCTTACAATTCTGTCCACATCTCAAGTAAGGTCTCCTGTTACAGCTGTTCCTGAGAACTAGATACCCATCTGGTCTGCATGCCTTGGTCCAAGGTGGAGGATGGGGCAGCTAAGATTGCACTGGAAGCAGATACACAGCTGAAAGTGCCCCAAAATACATTGTTAATGGAAGGGTGCTGAAGCTATATCCAGTATCCTTATAAGTCCCAAGGTATTAAGATGTTTGTATGTATATATGTCTTTGTGGACTGGGTAGAGTGATTGAGGCAAAATTTAGAAGAAAGAAGAAAGAAGGATCTCCTTAATTGGAAGAAATTCTATGTTATTTGCTTTCTATTTGGAGTAGCCACAAGAGACCATTCTTCAAACCTGAAACTACAAAGTCACATATTTTAGAGTTAATTAGATAAGGATATGGAAATTCAGTATATTTATTTTAGACTTCATTGTGTCTCCCAAAAAATATACTTTGAATTTCTAATCCCCCATACCTCAGAATATGAAATTATTGGGAAATAGGGATGTATCAGATTCACTGAGGTAAATTGAAATTACATCATCCTGGAGTAGTGTAGACAATTAATCCAATATGACCAGTGTCCTTATAAGAAGAAGAAACTTGAACAGAGTCAGTCAGACAGGATGGGAGAGCACCATGTGACAACCAGAAAGAGCTTGAAACCCAAGAATTGCTGACCACCACCAGAAGCCAGGAAAGAGGAAGGGAACAGATTCTTCCTTACAGGTTTCAGAGGGAGCATGGCCCTCCAACACCTCAATTACAGGCAACTTGCACTTAGAACTATAATACAATATATTTCTGTTTTGTCCGTTTGTTTGCTTTTGCATACAGCTTTCTATTTTGTGTTTAGCAACTAAAACTATGTCTTAAGAAACTCTTTGTATACTGCCATTCCTAATGGTTGCAAAATAGTCAGTCTTGTGGTTATACCATAATTCACTTCCATAAGTCCTCCTGTTGGACATTTAGTTTTTTTAACAAAACAATTTGTACATATTAATAAAGTATACATTTCATCCAAAGTGTACAATGAATGGTATTTGGTATAATCACATAGTTGTGCATTCATCACTTCAATCAATTTTAGAGCATTTTCATTATTTCAGTAATAATAATGAACAAAAAACAAAGAAAATTCTTCACCTCTCAATCTCTCTATTTCCCCTGCTGTAGCTGTTATTTCTGGCTACTCGTTCACATTTATATATTTATTAAGCAGTTTTATTGAGATACAGTCACATACCATATGCTCTATCTCAAGTGGATAATCAATAGCTTTTAATATAATCACAATGTTTTACAAAAACTTTTAGAATTATTTCATTACCCCAAAAAGAAAAAAAACTCCACAACCCTGAGCATGCCTTCCCTAGCCCTACATAACCACTAATCAAATTTCATCTTTATAGATTGATGTACATTTACATTTTATATAAATGGAATCATACAATATGTTACACAATATATTTAGTTCATAGTAATGCAAATATACATTATCTGTTGTTTTAAGCCACCCAGTCTGTAGTGATTTATTATGACAGCCCTAACAACTAAAAACAATATTCTTGAAAGTAGCTTGCTGCTACTTTCTTCGAGGAGGACTGTGAGGGAAGGAGGGACATCCTTAGATGGCATCTGTATCAAGAATTTAAAGACAGGATTAGAATACCACGGAGCTGCCAGAAACCCTCCAGGCTTTCAGGGTGAGGGAGGCTCAAGAGAAGGTCCAAGAGACCCAACAATACAATGTTTCACCTGAGGAGAATATGGCAGGTCCAGAGGTGAAAGAATATAGAAATACTACTAGATGGCACAAGTGCAAGAGAAGTAAAACAATTTAACAGGACAGCTTCACTTTCAGAAGTGAGTCACCAAAGAAATGGTAATGTACAAATATGGTGTCTGTTTTCCACATGAGAAAATTAACCTCTCTCTAAGTCCTTGTTTGTATCTGTGTGGGCAGAAGTGATCCAATGCTACAAATGGGTGGATTTCGATCTCCATTGCCAGTGACAGCAGCCAGAGTCATCTGACCTGACCCCATCAACATCCAGTCTATACTATTATGTTTAATGCAGGCTAAGGCACAATGACTTCAGATGTCTGATTTGTTGGGGCACAGTACAGTTTCTCAATACTGACTCACCCACAACTCACATCAGTGAAGAAAACAGAAGACAAAATCAGTGACAGAGAAGGAAACTCACTGGGCAAGTGTGGAAATTGAGGGATATGGGATTATCAGTGTCCCAGGCAGTGTCCAGGGGTCCAAGATGGGGAAATGGACAACATATAGAAGGGCCTTGAGTGTGAAGGAATCTTTAGATAGGAGTGGAG
The DNA here is from genome assembly GCA_026826555.1 of Tolypeutes matacus. Classification (NCBI taxonomy): domain Eukaryota; kingdom Metazoa; phylum Chordata; class Mammalia; order Cingulata; family Chlamyphoridae; genus Tolypeutes; species Tolypeutes matacus. The sequence goes on along the minus strand of JAKSZT010038955.1, from coordinate 257,205 downwards.
ATAAGCTGTGTTCCTGTGCCAGCATCAACAGGTCCTAAGTCACCTACTTTCATCAACATTTATGTTCTGCTTCAAGGTCTGATACGGAGTGTGTGCAAATGTGCTCCCTTATTTCTGCTGATGAAAACTGGACCATCCCCTGACCCTGCAGTTCTTAGAAGAGTCAATCCATTTGTCTGTGCATCCCACATTATGATCCCTGGAAAGAACCAGGATCCTCACATGGAATCTGGACAGAGATGGGCTTTTATTCTGGCTCTTGTATAGGGTAATCACATGGCAAATTAAGAAACATAGCTTCAGGGAAATGGGGAAAGGAGGGAGAAGGAGATCCCAAATAAAATAATTTCTGTTTGTAGGTGTCCATTGTGCAGTGCAGCTGGTAGCATTTATTAAAATGTGAGGCATGAGAAAGCCAAGGAACTATCTGCTAATCTCCTAGGCGTCCCTGCATTCACCTCCAGCATCTACTGGTTCAATTTATCATCTAAGGATCCAGGGAATAGGCTGCAATGAGTGGCTATAAGAAGCCCTGATCGGAACACTAAGAACTATGCAGACTCCATGAAGGTCCAGCTCACCACCACTAGAGATAGCTCAAAGAACTTGCTGTTTCTGCAGATGAGCAGCCTGAGAGCACAAAAAGCAGACTGTGAGACACAATGAGGATAAGGCAATGTGAGTCCAGATTAATACCTCCCTAAGGGAGGTCCCAGGAGGCTGGGGGGTGTTGTCACAGGATGCTTCTGACCCCATGATCATGGCACCAGCTGTTGGATCAGTGCAGATTGAAGGACAGAATACCTTTGGGGTTTCCTCTTGAGGAAAGAGTGAAATTTCTTGAGGGAGCTCTATCTTCTTAAGACTTTTGTATTGCCCTCATTTTGTCCTGGTCCTCTGTGCTATGCAATTCTCTGAATCTGGAAGCATTTTATCAGGGATATTTCTTCAAAGATGAGCTGAGAGCAAATTAGATCTAGTATACAGAGGGGAAACCCAGGAAAGGCTATAGAACCCAGAAGACATGGATTAATGAAAGTAATTAGCTAAGTGAGAGAATCAATAGGAGATATTTGGATATGGAAATGTTAGTGTGAGCTGGAGGGGAGGATCTCAGAGACCTGTAGGTAAACACAATGGTGCAGGGAAATCTCTAATGGTAGAAGCATCCTGAGCTTCTAGAGGGTTTCTGTAAGCACAGTGACAGACTGACTGAGTGAATGAATGATATATAAGTGATGGGGGCAATTGAGGTGTGTAAGTTGAAAAAAGGATCGGAAGACACTACATCTGGGGTAACACTGCCCCTTAATTCTAAATCTCATAGTGCACTTGTAGAGCTCAGAACTCTCTTTTTCTGTTTCCAATTGATTTGGTACAAATTCTTCTGTCTACTCTATCTGTATACCATTGGAAAAAAGGAGAGATAAGGATATTTCACACCCATAATATTGTTTAGTACCCAGTGTTCATTAATTCAAAGTGAATTTGAAAACATATCAAATAAAAAATTAATATTAACAAATATAGTTATGTTAATTTTGAGTCTGGAATTTCAGATAAGCTTTCCCACCAATGTTGTCTAAAAGAGTTTGAGGAAACACTAAAATTACTTCAGTCCATCAGAGAATTAATAGATGTACACTTAAGAGAGAAAGAAAATTGTGCCTTCGGCAAAAAGAGAAATGATCACTGAAAAAAGGTTTAGGTCACAGTCAGGAAAAAAATTAATTAAAATATTAATAAAGAACATAAAATTCCATAAAACTGATTGGTTTGCCAAGAGCTAAGAAGGGAAGACAAAATTAGGGGAGTAATTAATAGAAGAAAGCATATACTCCCATATTAGCACCTTGCATTAATGTAATATGATAGCTACAATTGTAGAAAAACAGTATTATTGAAGATGGGGAAGTGTTAGATTCCTCTAGGTTCTTGGCTATGGTGCATAAATGAATTTAAGAACATGCCAGTTTAGTTGGGCCAGTAGGGTTAAACTTAGAGGGAACAGTTGGCTTTGACACAGACACTACTTAGCGTTGTCTCTTGAAGAGGTATTTCAGGCCATCCAAAGACTAGCACTCCTACATCCTCTCAGGTGCTGTTGATGAGCTGGCACTTCCTTGAGCAGCTGGCTTCACTCAGGATAAGTGCAACGAGCTGGCAATTCTTTAACTTTAACAGCTGAGGGAGTGATCAGAACCTCAGAGTAAATTCCCCTCCATTTTGGCTGTAATTGAGACTGAGTCTTATTCTCCTGCCAGGTTTTGATCAGAACCTGGTTTCCAGGTCCTGGGTGAGGAAAGGTTACCCTTAGAGCACCTTGAAGGGGCTAAACTGAAGCGGTCTTAGCCACCTTGTTTTTTCTTTTCCTTCTGTTGGGAAAATGCTTAGCCCTGGCAGGAAGGCATGTGGATCTGCCCGTCCTCCCCAGGGTATGAGTGGGACAGGTTCTGGAATAAAGCTAGTAGGGAGACCTGGGTTAAAGACATTCATTAACTGCTTAGAAAATGAAGTTTACCAGGACTTTTAACATGTTCAATATCCCTCTGCATATGATCTAGAATAGAAAAGATATCACCATAATCACCAGGCATATATTTAAGTAGGGGGATATAGGCATAGTATTTAATATTAATGTACTACTCAATGCATAAGGTTTTCTTTGAGCTGTAATTAATAGACTTAAGTTCCATATTTGCAATACCTTACATGTTATCTCTCCATGGGAGCAGGCCATAATGCCAATTGTGTTTAAGTTCTACTCAGTACTCTGGTGATCATTGCTCCACTTGGTATGTCCTTCACACAGCCAGCATGCTGCAACACTGTTGACTCTAGAGAGAAGCTAGGAAAGTAGGTTCCAGTATTCCACTGGCCTGGTGCATAGCATCCTTCAGCACTATGAAAAAGTCCCAGTCTGGAGGTGATATCCATTGTATATTTGGCTATATGGAGCCATGGTGTGTTGCTGCAGGAGTTTGAAACTGCAACATAGTCTCCCTCTACTTCAGGAGCACAACCAGAGGTGTAGTAACATTTTTTTGTTTTAGAGGACAGTGACCAACCTAGCCAATAACTCAAATGGAGAGGCAATCTACAGTGTATTGAAGGCCTGGTTTGAATGCACAAGAGAATTTGACAATGCTGTAGTCTGTTTCTTGATTTCTATACACCTTTACCATGAAGAGTTAATTACCAGGTATTTTACTTTAGCAGTACAGGAAAAATAACTCTTTCCATTATTTTAAAATAAAAACTGAAGATTCCCAATGGAATCAAGATTAACTTTTGATACCACCACTTGAATATGGAGATTGAGGTGGCTTCCAAACAGATTTCACTGATATGAACTTACTTTTTGCCATTAATATCAATTTAGGTTTCTTGTTAGTAATGGCTTCCTGGAATTAGCCATTTAAATGTTTCAGTTTAGAAGATGCTTTTACTGACCACAACCACATAGACTGGTTCATTTACTTTAGATAACAATTACTAACAAGTTGAATTTACTTTATCCATTTAAAAGAGGGCAGATCATCATTTTGTTAACTTAATTTCATTAGCTATGAATGTAACTTTCATCACCTTAAAGATTTAGTAAATTTACTAATACCAGTAGGACAGGAGACAGGGATGTCTCAAGTTTGCTTTTCTCTGAGCTATAAGGGGCAGAAGCTGTTATGAAATAATTATAAGCAAAGGCAAGGGGTGAGATTCAGCTTGAAATGATCATAAATGAAGGTAAGTTCAGTTTAAGAATTACACTTACAATAGTAGGTTTAAGGTAAATCTACCCAGTTATAATTTCAGTTTTTATCCTTCTGCTGTTTTATAACATAAAGACATTTATAAATGATCTTAACTCAGTTATAGCTTCCAGTAACTTTTTACCTTAAGGCAATTTGGGTACCTTTATTAATGAAGCCACAAGAATTTTATTTTAGTAACCTTGCTAAGTTTTCTGCTTTTCTAGCAGTTGAGCCAATTCCACTTGTGCACAACTGAGTTTAAACTAATGGAAGTTTGAGTTGTATTTCCTTATTTCTTTAAGGAGACATGACATGAGGTTTCTGGCCCTCAGATCTATCTGTCCTCATCTTTTACACTGGTCTAACTGGAATTCAGGGTTTTATACAGACTGCTTTCAGCTATACTGTGGCCATGTAGACCAGCAGTAGGCAGAATTTCCTGATTCTTGAGAAGACACTTCTATGGGGAGTTTACTGGTGGGCTAGAGACAATGCCGATTATTCTAGGAAGAAAGAAGAATGAAGAAGCATGTTTTAATCAATTGATCTGGTGTCCCAGAGTCCAAATCTGACTAAAATGTACACCACTCCAAATAATTTGGAGCTGATGATCTGGTTCCAGCATCCTGAAATCCAGAGCATGGGGCTCACAGTCATCCCTTTGGCTTACCTAGATCTTGGGAGATGCCTGAAACCTTGAAGTTCAGACCAAAGCACCCAAGCTAAATTGGTGGGAGATGCAAACAGTTGCCCCAAACCAAAGCATCTGAGAAAAGTCTCAGAGGATGTTTGGCTGCTCTCTGAATGGATGGTCCCAAGGAGTTTCTTGGGGGCCATTCAGAATTATGTTTCTGGTACCTGCCACCATGGGATTCAGAGACCCTGCCCCAGGCATTTTGGGGGCCATTGTGGACTTGGGAGACCAAATAGATCTCAGGGTTGGTTTCCAACTGAAGCTGCCAATTCAAACAGTGCTCCTTCTTCCTACTCTTACAAAAGCATTCTAGTCTTATGACTTTACTGTTTAGGAGTTTCCCAGTAAGAGGAGCCATCAAAAGACCATTAAGTGATTAGAGATCAATTGTTCTAGCTAACAGGCCTGTGGCCCTGAGGCAATAACTTCCTCTCCAGCAAATATATTTTCAATTTTCCACTTTTCAAGACATTTCAAAACATTTTAACACAAATCTGTAATGAGAAATTCAGTAGTAGGAAGTGAAATATGGGTAAAGGTTAATTATGAGAGGAGCCCTGGCCTGTGATCCCCTTGAGGAAGGGAACTCCAATGGAATCCATCTTGGCCCTGCTTGCTGCTGCCTTCCCACCCCATCCCAGACCAGGTAGCTGGGTGTAGTCAAATAGGAAAGTAGGGCTGCAAAGACATGGACCCATGGAAAGGGCAGGCCCCCAACTCTGAGTCATTGCCCTGCTGCTACCAAGGGAAAGTGTGGTAGAAAGCAATGGCCTGAGGGCAAAGCCACCTGGATTGTAAAAGGACTTTAGAAAGGATACTTGCAGCACCCAGCACTTGGCTGGGGGAACTCTGTCTTGGCAGGGCCCTGTTTAGAGCACCTGACCACATGCCCAGGCCTCCCAGCTGGGTTCAGGCCTCACAAGCCTGAATGTGTGGCATGGATGCAGGGAGTTCCCATGACACAGCCTCTTCCCTTCCAGGAGTTCATCTTAGGTGAACCCCTTTTAAAATGGATAAGCAAAAAAGGCATTAAACAGGCTGTAGGCCATAGTTTCACTCACCAATAATCTCCTGGCTGGGACGTGCCAAATATGTTACCAGATTTTGTCTAACTTCCTGACTTATGCTGCAGAAATGAATTTCAGAGCATGTTGGGTTAGTTAGGCAGTAATTTATTAAGGTAGGGAGGGAAGAGAAAGGGGAGAAAATAACAGATCACAGGTCCCCAGTAGAGAGTAAGGGGCTGAAGAGTGATAAAGAGGGTTGATTTATGGACTACAATTTCCCATTATAGATTATAAATGCCCAGGTTTTACTTGCATGTTGTTCCATGCAGGGGGAACATGGTAAGAGCAGGATGTAGAAGCCAAGAGAGATGAGGATGGAGTAGGAAAGTGGGAATGCAGGGGAGCTTTGACCTTTGTGTTTGCTTTGTAAACCATTAATTATTCCACCCCTTTGCTAATGAATTGGGAGGAATTCCAGGTGTTTGCTGTTTTGATTGATAATGCCACCTATCAATCCCCCAGGTGGGCTCAATGATAATGTCCCTGGAGACTATCTGGGGCTTCTCCTGGGAATCTCTGTGAATCTCATTCTGGGTAAGAGAAATCTCATGAGGGTCTTCCAGCAGCCATCTTGGGGGCATTGATGTCAATGTGGACTTTTTGCAAGGCTCCAGATCCATCTTTTGATTCCCTATATGAAGCCTGCTTCATTATAGTTTCTTTCATCAAAACCCCAAGGATTTTCTCATTTTATAATTGCTAACATAGAATGGGTATCATTTTGTTATTTTATCCTTCAGTTTTCGTAACCTTTCAGTGAGCTTATTATGATTAGATAATTATGTACCTTCAATTCAAACTCTAGTGTTATGCAAGGATTTTATTTTTTCACACTGCAATCAGTAATACTACAGTAAAATGCTTCTCTTAACAGAATATCAGTATATGCTGTAGTGTATGGAACTTAGTTTTCTCTATGGAGTTTAGGATTAAGAATTTCAACTTTTTTAGTAAGTAATGGCAATACATCTTCAAATAAATATTCATGACTATGAAGGCAATGATAAACTTCTTGGAAATGCACTTCATATATTTGTGATTTTTAAGGTGGTGTTTTCACCATTATAAACTTTTAATTTGGAATAATTATTAATTTATGGAAATGAGAGAAAAATAACACTCTGTTGCCTACTGATTGCATGGCTTTGATGAGAATCCTCATTAATTAGTTTTCCTCTTCCTCTGTAAGGAAATCCTCCTTGATTCCCTGTAGTTACCTTAAGGCTTCTTTGTCTTTGTCTTTCCACAGTTCTAAAATGTCATGTGTGTGAATGTGTGTGTGCATGTTCATATATATATGTTTCATTTTTGGAGTTCTCTCACATATTTGGATCTGTTCTTTGGAGTCAGTCATTATATGTGGAAAAGATTGTTTAGCTGATACTTCTTCAAATATTCCTTGGCTTCAGTTCTCTCATTTCCATTGGGATTGACACTAAACCTACTGTATGATGGTTGATATATTCCCTCAGCCCTTGGAAGTTCTGCTTTATTTTCATCATCATTTTTTTTTTCTATTTTAATAACTGTTTCAGTAATTTTTAAAATATATATTCAAATCTATGTTTCTTTTGACTATTGTGTCAGGTCTACTGATTAACCAGTAGATTGCATTATTGTGTTGTTTTGTTTTCATTTCTTGCATTTCATTTTCATTTCTATAGCTTCTTACAGATGATTGACTGATCTTTTGGAGTTACTAATTCAGTCCAGAACTCTATTTACCATTACCTGTAGAGTTTTTAAACTATTAATCATCTATACTAAATTTCATGCTTAACTTTATAGTTTCAATAACTTTGTAACAAATGAAACTTATTCTCATAATTTTTCCATGATTACTGTATTTTCTTGTTCTTTGATATGCCCTCAAATTTGTTGTGGTGGTTTAAAATGAGACATGCTCTATAGGACTGTATATATGGGAGTTTATTTTAATTTATTAATTTTTTCTTTTTCCTTTTTCTTGTAGGTTATCACTCTCTTCCTCTGCAAGGGCTTTGTTGTGGATTTTTGGGTGATTCCAGTCAGGGCTGCATTTGAAGTTTTTGTTGCCATGGATAACAAAATTGAAGATTAATTTTGTCTAGATACCAGAGACTTCATATTCCTGAAGTTATATGTTGTTTTTGTCAACCTTCTTAGCTTTGGGCCATGTACTTACTTGGTTGCTTCCCTGATGATGTTGGTAGGGATAAAGGGATGTTCTTGCTCTTCTTACAGAATTAAACTTAGACATCTTCACACTAACTTTCCCAAAAGAACATGTGTTCCTATCCCTCCTGCAGAGGCAGTGCTGAGCTTTGCTCTTGTTCCTGACCCCACATCCAGAGAAGAGGTTCTAGTATTCCCATCTGTTCCCTCCCTGGATGCAATGGTTATTCACTGGTTTTCTGTGCTGTCAGTACAGGTGCCTGTCCTTGAAGATTTAATCCTATGTCAGCTTGTGGTGATGTAAAGAAAGGGGAGGTAGTGAGCAGAGTTAAGTGGTGGACTCTGTTTCCCTACCAGTCTCTAGCAGATTCAGCCAGTGCCTGTAAGATAAAGTTCAGATGCCATTCACCCTAGTTCCTAGGGGTTTAGGGGAGGTGGGTTTGGGCCATTTCCACAGTGGTCATGTTACATTTCCCTGAAGGCAACACAGGATGATGTTGGAGCTTCTACTTGATTTCCCAAACCTGGAAACATAAGCTGCAAGAGGACAGGAAACCCTTAGGAGTGTGCCAACTGGGACCTATCATGTTAATGACTTCAGCATAATAGATATTTAGAAATTCATTAACTATTTCTCTTCCAATATGACTGCTAGTTTAAATCTAACTTTGTGCCATGTGACCCAAGTAAGCAAAGTTTGGGTTTGCTTTCTCCCTGCAGACACCTTGCTTTCTCAAATTCTCAGTAATGTTGTTTGACCTGTTCAGTGCTTTTTTTTTTTTGAAGAAAACTTGAAATGTACAGTTTTCTGAATTTCCTTGTTAAGATTGATGTAATTATGTTTGTTCTAAGAATTAGAGCAAATAGCCTCTCAGTTCTCTACAGCTCCAAGCTGCACAGCACACTTCTAAGTTCTTGGCAGAAACTGGAAAGAATCAAAATGCCCATCAAATAGTGAGTAGATGAAAATAATGTGACATAAGTAAACAGGAATGCCCCTTAGTGTTAAAAATGAATAAATGCCTGGTACATGCAAAATTTGGGAACATTCCCAAATAATTGGGCTTAGAAAAAGAAATTAAAGAAAGACAAGCATATATTGCATAATTGCATTCATATAATTTCTGAAAGATGAGAACTAATCTAAAGTAACATGAAGATTTCAACAGTCACTTGGGAATAAAGAGCAAGTGAAGAATTAGAAAGGAACAATAGGAAAATTTGCGTTGATAGACTTGTTAACTATCTTCTTTGTGGTGATGGTTGCATGGATGTACAACTTTAACAATAAATATCAAATTACCCACATTATATGTTATGCAGTGTATCATATATGAATTATATATCATAAAAGCTGTTGTTAACAATCACAAGTGGAGCACAGCAACATCACCACAAAATGGCAGCAGATGGAGCAGATCTTCTAAGGCAAGTTGCATTGGCCTTACTACTGCAGAGTCAGCATCTGCCTGCCCAGGAGCTGTCAGACCCTGTCCAACTCCCTAACAACAAGGATGTTTATCACTACAAAAGTCCTAAAATGTGGGGTCCCTTGATAAGGTATCTAAAAATTTTGCAACTGTATTGGTGGGAGCTCCAGCTTGTGGTGATGTAATGAACTTACAGATTCAAGAGGATGAAAAAGGGAAGATTGTGAATGCCAGGTTTAAAATACTTAGCTGGGGTTTTGCTATTGCCTACAACTCATTAGCCACTGAATGAGTGAAAGGGAAAATGATTGAAGGAGACTCGACCATCAAAAACACAGGTATTGCCAAGAAACTCTCCCTTCCTCTTTTGAAACTGCTCTACTTCATGCTGGCTGAAGATGCAATCAAGGCCATCCTGCCTGATTACAACCTGAAACACAGAAGGAGAGACAGAGAAGCAATGAGCCCTTGGAGAAGCCTCCAGCAGGTCACATAGGCTGTTTCCCTACCCACTGTGCAGTCACCTTAGGTGCCTAGAAGCCCATCCACTGCAATAAAAGAGTTGTGAGGTACACAACATATTTGTTGCTAAAGTTATGGCCCAAATTTAACAGTTCTGATTTCTTTCAGCCCTCTTTTATAGCCTTATCCCATTTAATGTATATTTTAAAAGTTCTGATTTATTTCAGCCCTATTTTATAACCTTATCCCATTTAATGTATATATTGAATTGTGTGTAACACCACAAAACTGATATCAATAATGAAGTATTAAGAGCTTGGTAGTCTCTAAGGTGCATATATATCTAATTATACCTAAATCTTATTTGGGGAAGAATGCTTTGGTTTGATTATTTGATAGAACCAATTATTGAACATTAAATATATCTTCATAAATATATTTATATACTATAATGAATAAAATAATGTAAGACAAACCATACCCATTGGATATATTAGTAGGAAAGGAAATAAAGTCAGATAATGACATGTGCAATCTCAGAAACTCCTGAAAATTCATCTGCTTGAAACCTGGTTCTCCCTACTGCAACAGTTAAACACATGAATGCAGCAATATCTTGCCATGTTCTTATTACAGGAAGCACAGTTCTCCAAACCTCACTCAGTATGTCCACCTGTGCCTTGAAATGTTCTAGGAGAGCAGTTGGGGCCAGAGGTGGAGAGCCAAGGCCCAGGCACTGGGACTCACCCTTACCAGATATGAACTCTTGGGCATATCACACATCCCTCTATATTTTTCTGTGTTGATTTAGATCTGTAAAATTAATATCAACATCTGCACATGAAGATGGCCAGTGTTAACTATTTAGCCCAGGACAATCTCATTCTGAGAATTCATAGTTTCCTCAGTGCCACCCTTCTCGCCAGTAAAAGTCATACCTGCTCTGGGCACAACCTTTTGGTAGGCCTCAAACCAAAGAACTGTTATATAGAAGGAGAATATGCAAATAGGGCTTCTCCATCTCTTTATGAAAACCAGTCCAGCCCCAACCCCACAGCTCTTGGAGAGGAGCCCCAACAACAGGATTCCTAGGTGTTCCTATCTAATGAATCTCATGATTGGGACTGAACAAGGAAGAATCACCATGGAATTTGGGCTGAGCTGGGTCTTCCTGATTTCTATTTTGAAAGGTTATTTTATGGAGATCACATGATATTGAGTATGTAAGTGGATATGAGTGAGAGAAATATTTCATATGAGTGACAATTTTTCTGACAAGGATATTTTTGTGTCTGTAGGTGTTCAGTTTGAAATCCAACTGGTAGAATCAGAGGGAGATTTGGTCCAACCTGGGGGATCTCTGAGGATCTCCTGTACATCCTCTGGATTCAACTTTAGTAGCAACTGGATGAGTTGGATATGCCAGGCTCCAGGCCAGGGGCTGGAGAGGGTTGGAGAAATTAACCCTGATGGAAGAACAAATTAAGCACCATCCCTGAAAGGATGATTAGTAATCTCCAGAGACAATGCAAAAAATACACTATGTCTGCATATGTACCACTTGAGAACTGAAGACACAGCCATGTATTACTGTCCTAGGTCCACAGTGAGGTGAAGGGAGTATGAGCTGAGACAAAAACTTCCCCAGCAATATCACCACAAGGGGGCACACAGGACACACTGAGCAGAAGGTCCAGCCCAGGGCAGGTGCAGAATGCCCTTAGGTGTTGGTTTCCTGTCTGGGTATGGGGCTTCCTCTGGTCTAGGAGTTCCCCAAGTGGAACTCTCTAGATTTATTACTCTGCCTTCCACTAAGTCTCCAAATGAGAAAAAAGTTATTTACAATAAGAGGAAATGTTATCAATGAACACAAAGGAGAGTGTCCCTTATAGAAGCAGAAATGACTTTGCCATTTCTCACCAAGATCAAAGTTCTGAGATAGCTCAGGGAAGCCTGGTAAGTGTTTTCCAGTCACACTCTGGACAAAAATCTCAGTGGTGTTTCCTGATTAGGACACACTTTGGGATTCAGTTTAGAGCCCAAAGTGAAGCTTGTTAGAGTTCCAGTGGGTAACACATTTGACTCTCTGACAAAAAAGTGTGTGACTCAGCCTCAACACTCGTCTGGTTTCTATTTTGCTTTTAGGTCAGTTCCTATCTTCCTATTTCAGCAAGTCCACCTAATTGATGAATTTTATATTGTTTATATATGATGATGCTTATGGGCTCATATTTTCTGTAATTCTTAAAGAATCTGTTATAATTTGGGTCTCTGGAGGTGAGCAGACAACTAAAATTTTTGGATTTCCAAATTTTGTGGATTTCTTTGTTGATACACTTACCTGAGGGAAAATTCAGAGTGGCTCAAGGGACCCTGATGGTACTGTGAGGCAACAATGAAAATCTGATCATAAGGGAAGTAGAGAAGGAAAGAAGATTGGGTGGAACACTCCTAAACTTCCAGGCAGTCCAACAAAGCTCTAGCAAGGCCAGGGAGTCATTGGGACAAATATGTCTATCCAGGAGTCCTGCATCTCTCAGGAACAGATCAGCCTTAGTGGCACTATTATGCCTAGACATTGACAGGAGTAGCTGACAGGAAGTGAGGCTGATGACAAAAATGATATGTCCCACAAAATACAACATATCTTAAATGGTGGCAGATAATCAACATCAGATGATAATTTTTTTTTCAGTATAGACTGCACAACAGAATGGAAAATCACATTATACTAATCAATGTATATCTGTTCACCATTTTGTAAGACCATCCTGTATGTAAAATGGAAACCTGATGTCAGCCAATCAGAACACTTCCTCACTTCATACTGTTTTCTCCCCATATGAGATTTCCCTTTCCATCCCCTAGGTGGACCTCCATTCTATTTTCTGAATAGGAGCAAGCCAGATTCATGAATCACCTAATAAATCTGTGAGATTCTAAATTTCATTAAATATTTTTCTTTTATCACCTGGGTGGAGAGATCTTGAATGCCCCTGCTGGCAGTGAGTACTTTTTAGATATATGTAATTGTGGAGATCATCCTGTTAGGTATGAACAGCCCTGACACCTTGTGCATCTCACCATCCATAGAAATAGTGCTCATGTTTCAATCTACATTGTCCTGACAATAGTTAAAATATTTAAAATAGTAAAAGATAAAGAGAAACAGAGAGAGTTCATTGGCAAATGTCAAGCCTTACAAGAAATGCTAAAAGGAGTTCTGCAAGCTCAAAGGAAAAGATGGAGAGAGAGACTTGGAGGAAAGTGTAGAAAGGAAAATAATTAGTAAAGATAACTAAACAGGTGAAAAGAGAAACAAAAATACTATACAACAACTAGAAGCCTAAATATAATATGGTTGAAGTAAGTACTACCTATTCAATAATGACATAGAATGATAATGGATATAATTCCCCAATTAAGAACACAGACTGGCAGAATGATTTTTTTTTTTAAAGCATGATCCAACCATTTGCTGTTTACAAGAGACTCATCATAGAATCAAGGACACAAATAGATTGCAAATGAAAGTTTGGAAAAAGATATTCCATGTAAACAGTAACCAAAAAAAGAGCTGAAGTAGCTATATGAATAGCATACAATATGGACTTTAAATGCAAAATTGTTATAATAGACAATGAATGTGATTTTATATTAATAAAAGGACAACCTACCAAGAAGATGAATCATAAATATTTGTGTACCTAACAAGTGTGCCCCAAAGTACATGAAGAAAACACTGGCAAAACTGAGGGGAGGAATACACCACTCTTAGGAAAAGATAGAATAGCTAGACAGAGGATCAATAAAGCAACAGAGATCTTGAATAATATGATATATTAACTTGAAAAAACAGACTTAAAAAATTGCATAACAAAACAGCAGGATCTACATTCTTCTAGAGTACTCAGGGATCATTTTCCAGGATAGACCACATGTTGTGTCATAGAACAAGTCTCAATGAATTTAGGAAGATTGAAATTATCCAAAGCACTTTCTTTGACTACATCAGAATGAAACTGAAAATCAATGAGTGTAAAATATAAAAATATATGGACATTAAGAAACACACACTTAAACAATAAGTGAGTTGAATAAGAGATTGCAAGAGAAATCAGCAAATATCTCAAAGTAAATGAAAATGTGAACACAATATATCCAAACTTATGGGATAGAGAATTGGTAGTCCTGACAGGGAAAGCACTAAATGCCTAAATAAAACAGAATAAAGAGCTAAAATAAAGGCATTAACTACACAACTGGAGGAATTGGGAATAAAACCAACAAACTAATCCCAAAGCAAGCAGAAGGAAAGAAATAATTAAAATTGAGCAGAAATAAATGAAATTGAGAATAAAAATAACAACAGCTATAATTAAAAAAAAACAATTTTCTGAGAAGATTAATGAAATTGACAGGCACTTCACTAGAACAATAAAGAAAAAAGGAGATAAGATGCAAATAAATAAAATCAGAAACAAGAGAGGGGACATCATCACTGACAACACAAATGAAAAGGATCATAAGAGGATACCAAGACAACTGTATGCCAACTATTAGAAAAATTAGATGAAATGGACAAATTCCTAGAAACACATGAACAACCTATACTGACTAAAGTAGGGATAGAACTCAGCAGATCAGTCACATGTAATGAAATTGAATTAGTAATAAAAAAACCTGCAAACAAATAAGAGACAAATACAAGATGACTTCACAGGTTAATTCTATAAATCATTCCAAAAATAATTAATACCAATCTTGCTCAACTTTAAAAAAAAAAAATTAAAAGATGGAACATTACCTAACTCATTCTATGAAGCCAAAATCACCTTTTTATAAAAACCAGATAAAGATGTCACAGAAAAGAAAAGTACACATCAATCTCACCAATGAACATTGATGCAAAAATCTTCAACAAGGAGGGGGCAAGATGGCGTTGGTGTAGGAGGGCGCACACTGCAAGCTCCCAGAGCAAGGCGGATTGGGGACGGGGTCCTGCCCGGGGGTCTGTGCTGTGCACGCGTGGAGTGAGAGGCTTGGGACATCTATCTGCGCGGACCGGCGGCGTGGACCGAACGGTGGAGATTCGTGAGTTTTGAGGCTGCCGGTGGAGGTTGGCACAGGCGGCTGAGCCCCGCGGTTACGGAAATAAATAATAAAACGGCCATTTGGAGCCGCGGGCGGGGGCGAAAAAAGTTTTATTTTCTGGGGAGCTGGCTGCCTGGCGCCCCTTAGACCTTGTGTGAGCAGAGCAAAAAGCTAGTCAGCACCCGGTGAACCGGAG
>JAKSZT010038955.1:184391-237356 GCA_026826555.1 Tolypeutes matacus | reverse complement strand
AAAAAAAAAAAAAAAAAATCTTCAACAAAATATTTGCAAATTAAATCCAACAACACATTAAATGAATTATACACCATGACTATTCAGGTTTTATCCCAGGTATGCAAGGATATTCAAACACAAGCAAATCATTTAATGTAATACAACATATTAAGAATTTGAAGGAGAGAATTTATATGATTTTCTCTATTGATGCAGAGAAGGCATTGACAAAATTCCACAGTTTCTTGATTAAAAACACTTCAAAATATAAACAGAAAATAATTTCAATGTAATAAAGGCATTGTATTAGCCAAAGGGGTGCTGATGCAAAATACCAGAAATCAGTTGGTTTTTGTAAAGGGTATTTATTTGGGGTAGAAGCTTACAGTTACCAGGTCGTAAAGTATAAGATACTTCCCTCACCAACATCTGTTGCCATGTGTTGGAGAAAGATGACTGCCGATGTCAGCCTAGAGTTTAGGTTTCTTTGGTTCCTCTTTTCCCAGGGCTCCATTTCTCTCTGGGCTTCGCTGCTGTGCTCTTTCCCCACAAGGTCAGCTGTAGACTCTGAGTTTTCTAGGCTTTGCCTCTCTCCACAAGGCCAGCTGTGGACTATCAGGTGAATGGCTCTGTCTCCCCAGGGCTTCTGCCATGTCTAAGAGCCATCTATATTCCTCTGTGTTCTTCTCCTATATGTTTACTTCCCAGGCTTCATCTCAAAACTCATCATCAGAACCCCAACTGTGTCCTTTGCCATGTCTTTTATCTATGAGTCACCACCCACCAAGGGGCAGGGATTCAATGCCCAACTGATATGACCAAATCAAAGCCCTAATCATAATTTAATCATGCTCAGAGCAACAGAGCAGTTTACAAACATAATCCAATGTCTATTTTTAGAGTTCATAAATAATGCCAAACAGCTACACTCCACCCTCTGAATTCCAAAAAGACATTACAATATTTTAAAAACCTTATTTCAGTAACAATACTAAGTACAAAATCATATCATAATCAGTTTAAAGAAATACAGTTCATCTTGGGGCAAAATCCCATCTGCTGTAGACCTCTGAAACTTACAAAACAATTTATTATACACAAATGGACATGCAAAAGATATACATTTTCATTATCATAAGTAGAACCTGGGAGGGAAACATGAGTCATGGGTCCTCCACATTTCAGTAAACATGCCGGGCATACCTCACTACATGTCAAAGTCTGAGAGTCATTCATAAGATGATGGTTTCTTCTCCCTGGGACCACATGGGGACTCACCCTTTCCACAGGCTTACCCAACAGCCATTTTCTTGGTTCCACCAACAAACATCTGGGTGTTGACCAAAATCACCCTCTCAAAGCATTGGGGTGAATGCCACATTTTGCCCAATTTTTGGGTTAGAGTCTTAACCCCCCTAGTACAGTCACATGAAGACAACATTCCCCCTACCCTTCGACATACAGGCTCAACCCTCTCAGAGCAATGAGTTGACCATCTGGCCTTCCCTAATCCATGGGAACAGGTGCACCCCTCTCAGACATATGGGGTGCTGACCTTAACCACCCTAATCCTTGAGGAATGTGCCCCACCCTCTTTGTACCATGGGGCACCAAAACTGTCCATGACCATCAGGTGGGAACGTCCACCCTCTTCAAATGCTGGGACAAACTCAACCTCTCTGTACACATGGGTGGGGTTCATCTTTTGGTCCATGGTGATGTCTTAATTCCAAATCTCAGTTTCCACGGTCTTCCTCTTAAAGCTGTTTCTCTTTCAATCTCTCCTTTCCATGTCCTTCTATTCCAGGCTGACAATGGTTTTGTTAAGACAGCTCTCACACAAAAGTTTGTTGGTTTTGCATGCAGGAAACAGGGTCCAAGCCATCAGACAGCAAGACTCTCCACAAGTCTTTTTGAGATAGCTGCATCTTCAATCCTGACTTACAAGTTCCAAATTTAGTTAAGTCCTCAAATAGGGCACTATTGTCTGGGAGCTTGATTTCCAGAGTCTTGAAATTTCCAGAATCAGTTTCTGTTTACTTTGTGCCCAGCAGTTCAGTCCTCAGCAAAATTCTCTCATCTTGCATTTTGCTATAAGTTGTAAGGAAAAACTACGTCACATTCTCTGTGTTTACTTTGGTAAGTTCTTCAGCTAAATGCCCAGGCTCACCATTTTCCAATTCTTCCTTCCATAAAACATCAGGAGTTAATCTTGCTAAGTTCTCTGTGACTTTAAACATGGGTCACTTTTCCTCCAGTTTCTAATAATAGTTTCATCACTTACTTCTAAGGCCTCATAAAATGCCTCTTTAGCATCCATCTCACAATTATTTCCTTCTAAGTCCTTATCAAAAATAATTTTAGGCTCCATATTGCTACCAAAAGTCTCTGCAAAGCAATCCAGGCTTTTAAAATCAAGCATCTCACAATTCCTCCAAAAAATACCCCTTACTCATTTATAAAACCATTTCAGCACTTTGGTAATTGCAAAAGCACTACCCCATTCCTGGTACCAAATTCTGTATTAGTCAGCCAAAGGGGTGCTGATGCAAAATACCAAAAATCTGTTACCTTTTATAAAGGATATTTATTTGGGGTAGAAGCCCACAGTTACCAGGTCATAAATCATTAGTTACGTCCCTCACCAAGGTTTGTTGCCATCTGTTGGAGCAAGATGGCTGCCAGCATCTGCCTAGAGTTCAGGCTTCTTTGGTTCCTCTCTTCCCAGGGTTCCATTTCTCTCCAGGCTCAGCTGCTGTACTCTTTCTCAACAAGGTCCGCTGTAGACTCTGAGGATCTCTAGGATTTGCCTCTCTCCACAAGTCCAGCCATAGACTATCGGTGAATGGCTCTGTCTCCCTGGGGCTTCTGCTGTTTCTAAGAGCCATCTCTATTCTGTGTTCTTCTCCTGTTTGTTCACTTCCTGGCTCCAGCTCAAAACTCAGCATCAGAACCCAACTCTGTCCTTTGCCATGACTTTTATCTGAGTCCCCACCCACCAAGGGGTGGGGATGCAATGCCCTACTGATGTGGCCTAATCAAAGCCCTAATCATAACTAAATCACACCCAGAGCAACAGAGGAACAGAGCAGTTTACAAACATAATCTAATATCTATTTTTGGAGTTCATAAATAATGCCAAACTGCCACAGGCATATATGAAAAATTTACAGATATCATCATACTCAATGAAGAAATTTTTAAAGCTTACCTCTATGACTTGGAACAAGACAAGAAATCTGACTGTCACCACTCTTATTCAACATTGTGTTAGAAGTTTTTCCCATAGCAAGCAGGCAAAAAAAAAAAAAAAAAAGAAAAGAAATAAAAGGCATTAAAGTGTGGGAAGGGGAGAGGGTGGACAATTTATGAATCCTTTACATTTTTTATATAATATTTATGTAATCTAAAGCTTTTTTAAAAATAAAAAAAATTAATTTAAAAAGACATTAAATATAGAAAGTCAAGTAAAATCTACAACAAGGATGCTAGAGCTTATATTCAAGCTGAGCAAATTGGCAGGATATAATATTAACACACAAAAATCAGTAGTGTTTCTGTACACTAATAATGAGCAATCTGAGGAGTAAAATCTTCTATTTAAAATAGCAACTAAAAGAATAAAATATTTAGGAAGTAATTTAACTAAGGTAATAAAGTAATTGTACACAGGAAACTGCACATTGTTAAAAGAAATCAAGTAGGGGAGCAGATGCAGCTCAGTGGTTGAATGCCTCCTTCCCATGTGTGAAGTCCTGTGTTCAATCCCTTGTCGCTCCTTAAAAAAAAACTAAATAAATGGAAGAACATTCTGTGTTCATGGATTGGAAAATTAAGTATTGTTACATTGTCAATTCTACCCAAATTGAATTTAAGGTTCTGTGCAATCCAAATTAAAATTTCAACAGCATTTTTTTTTGGCAGAAATAAAAAAGCTAGTTATCAAATTTACTTGAAAGATTAAGGTACCCCAAATAAACAGGAATGCTTTGAAAAGGAAGAACAAATTTGGAGGTCTATCACTACTTGACTTTAAACCATATTACAGTTCTATAGTTTTCAAAACTCCATGGGATGGGCAAAAAAGTAGAAATATTGACCAATGGAACCAAACTGCAAGTTCAGAAGTAAACCTACATATCTATGGCCATCTGATACTTGACAATGCTGTCAAACCATCCCACCTGGGACTGAACCGTCTCTTCAACATATGGTGCTCTGGAAACTGGATATCCATATCCAGAAGAATGAAAGAGGATCCCTATCTCACAACTTATACAGAAATTAGCTCAATATGGGCCAAATACCTAAATATAAGAATAAAGAACCATAATACTCCTAGAAGAAAATGTAGAGAAACATCTTTGAAATCTTTTTGCTGTGATGGTTTCATGGACCTTATATCAAACTTAAGCAATGCAAGATGGATTAGAAAAATGGGAACTCCTCAAAATGAAAACTTTTGTTCTTCAAAGGTCTTTGTCAAGAATGTGAAAAGGCAGCCTACTCAATAGAGAAAATATCTGGAAACTACTTATCCCATAAGTGTCTCTTATCCAAAATATATAAAGATATCCTAAAACTCAATAATAAAAAGACAAACAACCCAATTGAAAAATGGGCAAAAGACATGAAAATATATTTTTCCAAAGCGGAAATACAAATGCCTAAGAAGCTTATGAAAAGATGCTCAACATCACTGGTTATTAGGGAAATGCAAATCAATTAGATATTTCACACCTGCTAGACTGCCTGCTATTAAAATAACAGTTCAGTAAAAGTGTTGGACATGATATGGAGAAAAATAAACACTCATTCACTGCTGTTGGGAATGTAGAGTGGTGCAGCCACTATGGAGGACAGTTTGGCAGTTCCTCAGGAAGTTAAGTATAGATCTGCCATATATTCTGGCAATCCCCTACAAGGTATATACCAGAAGTACTGAAATCAGGAACAAAAACAGATATATGCATACCAATGTTCATAATGGTATTATTCACAATTGCCCAAAGATGAGAACAATCCAAGTTTCTATCAACAGATGAATGGATAAACCAAATGTGGTATACACATACAGTGGGATATTATTCAGCTGTAAGAAGGAATGAAGTATTGACATGCAAAAATGTGGATGAATCTTAAAGACTGTATGTTAAGTGAAATAAGCCAGAATCAATAGGATTAATATTGTATGACATGTTACAAGCAAACACATGGAGATAGAAAGTAGAAGATACGTTACCAGGAGATAGTATAGTATTAAACAATGGGAAGTCAATGTTTATCTTAGTCAGTGCAGAAATTTTAATTAGGTTGATGGTAATTGTTTGGAAATTGTGGTGATGGCAGCAAAACAATATGAGTGTAATAAACAGGTTGAATTATGTCTTTGAACATAGTTGAAAGGGGAAGATTTGGGTTGTATATTTTGCTAGAAGGGAAGGCAGAGTTTAAAACATGGTATTGTATAACACATTGAACACATTGGTGGTTGAGGATTCTGTTTAGTAATATAAATATAAGAATGTTTTCAACATCTATAACAAAGTTACATAACTTGTACAGTGTGTGGATAGTGGGTTGGTATATGGGAAGAAATGCACCATATGGAAAATATGGACTATAGTTAACAGTAATGGTTTAACTTCCTTGCATCAACCATAATGAACGTACAACACCTAGGCTGAGTGTCAAATATGGGTGGGGATAAAGGAACCAAGAATAGTTTTTTCTTAGATAAATGTTATATGCCAATGAAACAACCAAATGTCTTTGTCAATTATACTATTTTTCTTCTGAAATTACATGTGAAGAACATTACATAAAGACCAAGGCAAGTATATAATTTAGGTTCTACCTGTCAATTAACATAACCCTGGTAAGAAGGTAAAGATGGGATATGGTCAGTAGTCATGACACACATGGCCTACTGAATATCTTTTTTTTTTTTTTTAATATCTTGAAAGTTATATACCTAGATATTTCCATGACATATAAAGCTATCCTAGTTGACATAGGCATGTATTCTGGATAGATAGAGTCCCACACATTATTAAACAAATTATTAAACTTTACTCCTGTGCAAGTCCTGTTACTTTCTCAAATAAGATGACAAAAGATCTAGATTATATAAGCCTTGCCTAATAAAAGAAAGCAGGCCAATCAGCCAAGCTCTTGATCTTACAGTTTGCCCATAAGAACCAAAGTATTATTCCTGTAATAATGAAATTAAGCCTATATATAATTAATGCCTGTAGCAGTTTGATAATGTTTATGAATTCCAAAAATACATATTGGATTATGTTTGTAAATTGGTCTGCTCCTCTGGGCATATTAGATTCAGAGATTTCAATTTTACTTAATTAAATAATGATTAAGGTTTTGATTGGACCATGTCAGTGGGATGTTGATTCCCCACCCACTTGGTGGGTGGGGACTCACAGACAAACTGCACCACAGAGAATAGAGGTTGGAGTTCTGATCCTGGAACCTGGGAAATAAACACACAGAAGAACACAGAGGAAGAGAGAATTCTCTAGTAGACATGGCAGAAGACCCAGTAAGAAAGACAAGCCTTTCACCTGATAACTTACAGCTAACCTTGTTGAGAGAGAAAAGTAGCTGAGCCTGGAGAGAATCGAGCTTCAGGGAGAAAGACAGTCTGATAGTCTGCAGTTGACCTTGTGGAGAGAACAGAACAGCTATGCCCAGGGAGGAATACTCCCTAGGAGAGAGGTGAGACTTATCCCAGCCTACAGCTGATATTGGAAAACCTGGGACCATGGAGCCTTAAGGGGAAGAAGAAGGCTGAACATTGGCAGCAATCTTGCTTCAACACATGGCAACAGACTTTGGTGAGGGAAGTTAATTATGCTTTATTGCTTGGTAACTGTAAACTTCTACCCCAAATAAATACCCTTTTATATAAACCAACAGAGTTATGGTATTTTGCATCAGCACATCTTTGGCTGACAAATACAATACCTAATCATTGCTGCCTGAAAACTTCTATGTTTCTCAAATGTGGCCTCTCTCTAAGCCAAACACTGCAAACAAACTCACTACCTTTCCCCCAAAGTCAGACATGACTCCCAGGGAAAAGCTGGCCTGGTACCAAGGGATTATTTCCATTCATTAATCAGCAATACATATAGGGAAATACCTTGACCAAAAGATGGAAATATTACATAAAATGGAGTTTTTATGGCTAAGAGATTTTAAAGTGATTCAGGAAGTCATTTCAGAGGTTACATGTATGCAGGTCTCAGCCAGTCTTCACATACTGACACACTAAACATAGCCTCAAAATAAAATTGATCATAAAAGAGAGCAAGATGTCAGAATAAGGAACAGCAGGCTGCAATCCTCCTTCAGAAACTGTGGGAAGGTAGGCATGTTTACCTGGCAGAATTTAATCCATGGGACTGGGGGGCAATGGGAGGGGGTAGCTACAAAGGGGGATCCATTTGGCAGGAGTGAGGGAACCCATAGGAGATAGGGTAATCAATCTGACTCAGAGGCAAGGGAATCAAGAGAAACCAACACTCAACTGGCACCCAGAGTAAGTTGTCTTCTCTCCCCAGGTGACCAGGAAAGCATCCTAGGACCCAGCAGGCTCTTGAGGTGGGGGAATCTGCAGGGAAATTAGGTGTGGGGGTCCAGCACCCAGCCAACTCAGGGGGAGAGATGTGTAGGGGATAGGGGAAATGGAGTGGGCAGGCCAGGAATAAAAGATACCCTCCTGTGCTGAAACAACTCCAGAGAGAAGGTAGGGGGCAGCTGATCAGGCAGGCTGCCATACTCACCCACCCTGGGAAAGAGAGGAAATGGGTCAGTGAGTGGGCTGGCTGACAGATGCCAAAAAGCCCAGGAGTGTGGGAAGCCTGTAAAGGCAAAAGCCAAAATATTAGGAGCCTAAATGTCCTGAGGTAAAAAAGGTTGGGAGAGACAGATGACAAATCATCAGAAGACTTCAGAAGCCTAACTTAATTGGTAGAACCAGTTGACCTAATTGGCTAAACTCCTGCTTCACATATGCATGGCCCTGTGTTCAATAGCCAGTACCTCCTTTAAAAAAAAGCCTGAGTACCCTGAGTGATAAGGGGAATGAGGAGAGACACCACAGAAGCTGCAGGGAGATGGAGTTGAAGGACAAGCATTCTCAGACATGGAATTTAGAGTGAGATATATATTTTTTAGATTATTAGATTCTTTATTTTTTAATTTTTTAAAAAAACTTCTTTAGTCTTTTTCTTACACACAGGTACTTTACCTGAGAGGGCAATATTTCAAGGAGATAAACTGGTGTGCACTGGCAGCCTGAAAGAGTGGCCTAACAGGGAAGCCCTTTTTTCCCAGTTTTTTGTAGTTGCTGTTGTTGTTTTTCTCTCTTTTCTCCTTAGTTTATTTCTTTTCTTGCTTTCATTTTTCCCCTCTTCTGGTGTTTTTCTTTTATTGCACCTTCTCTTATTAGGTGCTCATTTTCTTTCTGCTTTTCTCATTTTCTGATCATTTATTCTACCTTTCCTTCCTTTTCCTTTTTTTTTTTTAACAAATCAATTTAGTTGATACATGTTAATAAATCATAAAGCAATCCAAATTGAACAATCAATGGTATTCAGTGTAATCACATGTTTGTGCATTCACCACTTCAATCATTCTTAAAGCACTTTCATTATTCCAATAATAACAATAACAACAAACAAAACTCATCATCTCACAATCTCTCTATGCTTCCCCTGCTGTACATAGCTACTCTTCTGTTTCCTTCTCTCTAGTATATCTGTATTTATATTTTGTAAAAAACAGACTTACATATGCAATATCACCTTTGTACATGTTTTATATGAGGTTTTACTATCTTATACATTTTTTCACATTTTAATTCTTAATGCTTTTTAATTTTTATAATTTTCACTCTATTTATTATTATTTTTTCTCTTACTGGTTCTTTTAAGGTTTTTTTTCAATCTTGCATTTTTATTTTTTCTCTCTTCTCTTTTCTTTCCTTTTCTAAGGTCTTTCTATTTTGAGGGGAAACATGGACAACTACAAGGATATCAAATAAGTGAAACCAAGTGTCAAAGAAGAACCTTAACACAAAACTAAACAAAATAAAACCCTAGATTAAAAAAGAGAAGATAACCATTTGAATAAGATCATCATGATAAACAGATGCCTAGGCACCAGCAAAAAAAATTACAAACCATATTAGGAAACAGGAAGACATGGCCCAGTCTAATGGGCAAACTAAAAATCAGAATATGGAACAACTAATCAAGGATATAAAAAAAAAAAAAAATCATGAATCAACTTAAAGAAGTAAAGGAAAATCTAAAAGATTATTAAGAAGACAGGGGGTGGTATTAAATTCCTGCCTGAACATGGTCATCAGGTTGGGAAGATAAAGCTCAGCTCTCACTACAACAATGGTGAAAGAGTTGAAGTCTGCACTGGGGACCTGCTTTGGGGTACAAAAGACCAGGACACTGCTTTGTAACTCCCAGGAGAGTGAGGGACAGAGACATGAAGAAACTGAAACAACAAACCATGAGTTACTAAACCTTCTGGCCACTGGGAAGGGCACTCATCCCGCTAAGATACTGTTGAGATATTAAGTGAGGGTAAAACTCCTGATGAATTGCATCTAACTGAAAGGAGAGCAGATATCTTCCTCCTTGCCAGATGCTTTGGATATATATAGAAGAGGAAGGTGCTCTGAGTCATCTAGGAGGGTACAGGAAAGATAAAGAAGCCAAAGGAAAACGATGAGTTGCTCACCCCTGTCTGGAGGGGAGGCACTTTTACCCTGCCCTCAGGGCAAATAGCTTAGGTGGAGCCACTGGATCCCTACTCTGAACAGATTGTGAGGGCAAATTCCCTGGGAGGAAGAGGGGCTGGGGAGTGGAGGGTGTTTTCTTTATGGTGAGTTTGGTCAGCTGAGCACAGTTTGAATACCAGAAAGGACCCAGACTTTAAAGGGAGAGGGGAGGGGGATCTCCTCAGACAGGCTGTCATGCCTAGCTACCCAGGTAAAGAGAGGAATTAAATTAGAGAGGGGGCAGGGACAGACAAGTGCCTAATCTGCAGGACTCTGGCAAACTGCAAGGAATCTAACCTGCCCAGGGGAAATGGGTGGATAAACTTCTGAAAGGCTAACTAACCTAAGAAGAAATGTTAGCTCAGTGGAAGAATTCCTACCTTGCATATACAAAGCCCCTGCTTCAATTCCTGGGTCTTCTTAGGGGTTATTGGGTATCCAGCTTAAATTTTGTGCCAGAGAACATATGGACATTCTTTTTGTATTAGCTTTTCTTGGATTTCATTTTTTTTTTTAATTTCCTCTTTTTATTTTCCTTATTTTACTCACCAAAACCTGGTTCAAAGCCTGCAAAGGGCAGGCTGTAGGGTGATTGATTGATGAACACCAGCAGCATGAGAAGATTAATAGGGGGTTAAGAAGGAAGGCTATTTTTCCATGCTTATTTTTGTTTTTATTATTTTTTTCATCCTTTTAAAAGGATGTTGTCTTGTTTGTTGTTTTTCCCCTTCCTTTATTTCCCTGTTTTGTTTTTAAATTTTTACATTTACAGATTTTTTTTCATCTATGCTATGTCCTTTCTCTCCTTCAGTTTTCAAAATTGTTTTCTGTTCTTTCATTCCACCTCTTATTTGGTCTTCAATTTTTCTTGTTTTTATTTCTTTCTCTCTCCTTTCTTTCTCTGTTTCCTTTATTTTATTTTCCTTTTCTTTTTCTTCTCTTTTCTTTTCCTCTCTTCTCATCATTTTGGTATTTTAATTCATTTTATATATTTTTCTCTATCCTGTTTCTCATTTCATAGTTTCTATTCCACTTTTTAATTCTTATTCCTCTGTACTTCTGATTCATATTAACTATTCATTTTCCTAGGTCTTGTACAGTATATATTTTACTTTTTACTATTATTACTATTATTCATTTTCTCTTATCTCTTTACTTTTCTCTAGTGTTAATTTTTTTCAAGGGAAGATAGACAACAGCAAAGAAATAGAATAAGAGGAATGAATTGTCAAAGTGAAACCTTAACACACACACAAAAACAACAAAATAAAACACTAGATTACAAAGAGAAGGGAATTAACCAAATAAGCTCATCAAGATAAAAAAAAATGTCTAGACACCAACCACAAATTGCAAGCCATACTAAGAAACAGGAAGACATGGCCCAGTCCAATGAACAAACTAAAAACAAGGAGGAGAGACACAACAGGAAAAATTAATCAGAGATGTCCAAACACATATTATGAATCAACTTAATGAAGTGAAGAAAGAGATTAAGTATATTAAAAAGACACTAGGAGAACATACTGAAGAAATTGTAAACATACAAAAAGGGATAACAGATATGATGATGATGAATGGCACAATCCAAGAAATCTAAAATACACTGGAAGCACATAACAGCAGACTTGAACAGGCAAAGGAAAAAATCAGCAATGTGGAAGACAGTACATCTGAAATCAGATAGTAGTAAAGATAGATAAAAAGATAGAAAAAATCTAGCAGTGACTTAGGGATTTGAAAGTCAATATGAAATACAAAACATTGCATTATATGCATCCCAGAAGGAGAAGAGAAAGGAAAGGGGACAGAAGGTTTGTTGAAGGAAATAATGGCTGAAAAGTTCCCAACTGTATTGAGGAACATGTATGTACATGTCCAGGAAGTACAGTCCACCCTAAGCAATATAAATCCCACCAGGTCTACTACAAGATGTATACTTGTCAAATTGTCCAATGCTCAAGACAAAGAGAAAATACTGAAAGCAGCAAGAGAAATGAGATCCTTCACATTCAAGGGAACTTTGATAAGATTAAGGATTGATATCTCATCTGAAACTATGGAGGCAAGAAGGCAGTGGTTTGACATAGTTAAGGTGCTAAGAGAAAAAAATTCCAGCCCAGAATTTTCTACCCAGCATAGCTGGCATTCAAAAAGGAAGGAGAGTTCAAAATATTCACAGATAAGGAGAAATTAAGAGAATGTCAATAAGATATTTGATGTTCAAGTAATACAAAAGGAAGTATTGCAGGTTGAAAGGAAATAAACAGGAGAGAGAGTTGGAAGAGAGTGTAAGAACAACTAAAAAAGTAAAAAGAGAAATATAAACAACACAAGGCATACATAAATCTAAAGAAAATATGGCTAATGTAAGTAATTCCTTGACAGTAACAGCATTAAATGTTAATGAATTAGGCTTACCATTCAAGAGACACAGATTAACAGAAGTGATAAGAATACATGATGGGTCTATATGCTGTCTACAAGAAACCCACCTTAGACCAGGGATGCAAGGTGCCTGAAAGTGAATGGTTGGAAACATTTTTACATGTAAATAATAACCAAAAAAGGGCAAGAGTACCTATACTTATATCCAACAATATAGTCCTTAAATTCAAAACTATTGTAAGAGACAAAGAAGAACTCTATACATTAATAAAATGAGTAATCTATCAAGAAGAAATAAAATCATAAACATTTATGCCCCTAACCAGGGCACCTCAAAATACATGAGGCAAGCACTGGAAAAATTCAGTGGAGAAACAGATTCATATACAATTATATTGGAGGACTTTAAAACACTATTATCACCATTATACAGAACATCTTGACAGTGAATCAATAAAGAAACAAAGACTTTGAATAATACATTAGAGAATCTGGAAATAATAGACATACACAGAACATTACACCCAAATATAGTAGGATATTTCTCATCAAGTGCAGATGGATCATTCTTCAGGATAGCCCATGTGCAAGGCAACAGAACAACTCTCCATGAATCCAGAAAGTGTGAAATTTTACAAAGTAATTTCTCTGATAACAATCGAATGCAGCTGGAAATCAGCAAGTGGAAGAGAAGCAGATTAGGTGCAAAGATATGGAAGTTAAACAACACACTCTTAGACAATCAGTGGGTCAAGGAGGAAATTGCTAAAGAAATCTGTAATTACCTTGAAACAAATGAAAATGAAAAAACAACATATCAAAACCTATGGGATGCAGCAAAAGCTGTCCTGAGGGGGAAATTCATAACCAAGAAAGACTATATTAAAAAAGAAGAAAGAGCTAAAATCAAAAACCTAACTACACAGCTGGAGGAATTAGAAATAAAACAAACTAACCCCAAAGGAAGTTGAAAGAAGGAAATAACAAAGATTAGAGCAAAGCTAAATGAAATTGAAATGAAGAAAGCACTAGAAAAAATAAAGAAAACCAAAAGCTGGTTCTTCAAGAAGATTAATAAAATTGACAAACCCTTAGCTAGACTAACAAAGAAAAAAAAAGAGAGAAGATGCAAATTCATAAAATCAGAAATGAGGAATGGGATATCTCCACTAACCCTATGGAAATAAAGAGTATCATAAGAGGATACCTTGAAAAATAGTATGCCAACAAGCTGGACAATTTAGAGTAAATGGACAAATTCTTAGAAACACACAAGCAAATAAGAAGTGCCCAGGACCAGATGGTTTCACAGGCGAATTCTATGAAACATTTCAGAAAGAATTAACACTAATCCTTAAATGCTTCCAAAATATAGAAGTGGAGGGAACATTGCCTAGCTCATTCTATGATGCCAACATACCAAAGCCAAAGATGCCACAAGAAAGAAAAAACTATAGACCATTCTCTCTAATGAACCTAGATGCTAAATTCCTCAAGAAAATACTTGGAAATCATATTCAACAACACCTCAAGTGAATTATATACCATGAGCAAATGGGTTTCTTCCCTGGTATGCAAGGATGTTTCGACATAAGAAAATCAATCACTGTAATGCACCACATAAACAGATAAAAGGCAACAAATCAAATGATCATCTCCATAGATGTAGAAAAAGCATTTGACAAAATACAGCACCCTTTATTGATAAAAAAAAAAAAAAAAAAAAAAAAAAAAAAAAAAAAAAAAAAAAAAAATAAAAAAAAAAAAAAAAAAAAAAAAAAAAAAAAAAAAAAAAAAAAAAAACTTCAAAAGATAAAATACAAAGAAACTTCCTCAACATGATAAAGGGCAAATATGAAAAATCCACAGCTAACATCATATTCAATGGTGAAATTCAAAAAACTTTCCATCTAAAATCTGGAGCAAGACAAGGATACCCACTGTAACCACTCTTATTTAACATTGTGTTAGAAGTACTTGCTCAAGCACTTAGGCAAGAAAAAGATATAAAAGGAATCCAGATGGAAAGGAAGAGAAAAAACTTTCATTATTTGCAGATGATATGATCCTATACCCCAAAAGCCCTGAAAACTCTACATCAAAGCTTCTAGAGCTTATAAACAATTTCAGTGAAGTGGCAGGCTATAAGATTGGTGTGAAAAAATCAGTAGCATTTCTGTACACCAATAATGAGCAATCTGAGGAAGAAATTAAAAAAATATATATCATTTAAAATAGCAACTAATAGAATCAAATACGTGGTAATAAATTTAACTAAATATGTAAATAACTTGTATGCAGAAAACTACACAACATCATTAAAGGAAATTAAAGAAGTCATAAATAAATGGAAGACTATTCCCTGTTCATAGATAGGAAGACTAAACATTAAGATGTCTCTCTTACCCAAACTTATCTACAGATTTAAGCTAATTATGAAACTTATTTGGTTGGGAAGAGGGCCCAAATATACAAAGACATGTTGAAAAACAAAAATGAAACTAGAGGAATCATAATACCTGACTTTAAAGCATAATACAAATCTACAGTGGTCAAAACTGTATTGGCACAAGGATAGAACAATTGACCAATGGAACAGAACTGACAGTTCTGATACAGATTCTCAAATATACAGTCATCTGATCTTTGACAAGGTCACCAATCCCATTCAACTGGGAGAGAATGGCCTCTTCAACAAATGGTGCTTGGAGAACTGGATATCCATACCCAAAAGAATGAGAAAGGAACACCAACTGACACCTTATACAAAAATTAATTCAAGATGGATCAAAGATCTAAATATAAAAGCTGAGATCATAAAGATCTTGAAAGATAATGTGGGAAACTTCTACAAGATCTTTTATTAGGAAATGATTTCATAAACTTTACACCCAAAGCATGAGCAAAAAAAAAAAAAAAGTAGATAAATAGGACCTCCTCAAAATTAAAACTTTTGCACCTCAAAGGAGTTTGTCACAAAAGAAAAAAGGCAGACATCTAAATGGGACAAAATATTTGTTAAACATATATCTGATAGGGGCCTAGTATTCAATATATATAAAGAAATCCTACATCACAAATAAAAAGCCAAAAAACTCATTTTAAAAAATGGGCAAGTGACTTAGACACTTCTCTAAAGAAGAAATACAAATGGCAAAACTAACTTGAAAAGATACTCAACATCAGTAGCTATTAGGGAAATGCATATCAAAACTACAATGAGATATTATCTTACACCCATTAGACTGCTGGCTATTAAAAAGTCATAGGACTACACGTGTTGGATAGGATGTGGAGGAATAGGAACACTCATCCACTGATGGTGGGAATGTAGAATAGTCCAACCATTGTGGAGGATGGTTTGGTGGTTCTTCAGAAAGCTAACTATAAACTGCCATATGATCCAGCAATCCCATTGCTGGGTATATACCCAGAAGAATTGAAAACAAGGACACAGATATGTGCACACAAACATTCATAGGGGCATTATTCACTCTTGCCAAAAATTGTAATTAACCCAAATGCTCATCGACAGATGAATGTATAAATAAGTTGTGGTATACACATACAATGGAATATTACTCAGCTGTAAGAAGGAATGCAGTATTAACACATGGGATAACATGGATGAATCTTGAAGACCTTATGTTGAGTGAAGCAAGCCAGACACAGAAGGACAAATATTACATGACCTCACTGATATGAATTAAGTAAATTGAGCAGACTTACAGGTCTAGGGTCTGGAAGATAGGTTTACAAGTGTTAGAAAAGGAGAATTTTGTGAGCCAACGCCCTTATGGGCAAAATCTATAATAAGGTGGAAGTGTGTAGCTGTGGAGTGAATGGGCATGACAGTGGTACAGTGATACTTTTGAGTTGGACTGTCCTACTATCTCTCTTGGAGTAGGTAGTTGGGCACCCTACTCCACTTTGTCAGGGGGTAGGGTGGGGAGGGTGGATTTGACTGTGCATGGAACTGGGGGGAGGGTTGGGGCAGGGAGCAGGAGAATACTGGAGATTGGTAGGTATGTGGTTAATACTACATTGGGAATGTTCTTTTGCAACATGCCAGGAGAGGGTTATTGGTTTAGGGTGTTGGGTATGGGGGGCATATGGGACAGGGCACACCTTGGGCAGACTTCTAAGGAGTGTGTGGGTGTTCATCTTGTCATAATGGGTTGTAGCAGTGGATGGAGACCCACATAATGAGTGGGAAGGTGTTAGACTCCCCTCCTGGTGAGTTCTGCTATGTTCTCATATAGAAGGTTGGGAGTCTCTTGAGAGAATAGGCAGTGCCTCATAGGGGAGGACAGAATAGTTTATCAAGCCTTCAATGTTGTTGCAAGTAACTATGAATCTTGGTCTTCAAGGAGTGAAGCCTGGAGGTTGCTGTGGGTCCCAAGGGGAAGGGAAGGGAGGAATAGAAAAGATGAAACATGGGACATTTTGGGGGCAATGGAAGTGTTCTACATGATATTGCAATAATGGATACAGGCCATGTTAAATTTCATCAAAATTTATAAAAGTGTGTGGTCCAAAATGTAAATCATAATGTAAACCTTTGACCATGGTTAGTAGCTATATTCCAAATTTGTACATCAATTGTAACAAATGTTCCATGCACATATAAAATGTTAGTAATAAGAGAAAGGGGGAGGATGTTTGGCATATGATAAACCCTATATTCTGTATGTGACTTTTCTGTAACCTAAAACTTCTCTGAAGACAAAATTTAAAAAGTAAGACACTAAGGGAATAAATGTCACTATAAATACAAGACAATAGGTCTTACAGCTATGAAAGACATGATGTCAATTTTTTTAAATTTATTTATTTTTTATTGTGGGTAAAAATCAAAATTTTCACAATACATACCACTATTTGTAAAATGATATATAAATATATATGCATATATGTGCATTTGCTTACAAAAATGTTATATATATATATTAAGATGCTTAGATTACAAAAAAAATTACACAGAACCCCCTGGGATTCCTATGTTGCCCACCTCCCACACCTCCCACCACATCCCACACAAACATCTCCCACAAGTGTGGCCCATCACCCTCAATGGACCTACACATCCTGGGGCCTTGCCACCAACCCATAGACCACAGTTCACATCGTAGATCACACTCTCTCCCAGACAGTTCTGAGTGGTGTGGGCTGATTTAAAATGGCCTACATCCGTTGCCACAATGGTACTCGGGACAACCTCCAAATCCCAAAGAAGCCCCTGTATTTCAACTACTCATCCCCTCCCTGCCCCAAAAGGGTCAAGTGGCCACTGGCTCCACCTCAATGTTATAATTTCTTCCATTGCTAGAATCACCATATGTGTACAAATTTTTTTAAAAAATATTTTATTTTGTTTTATTTTTCCAAATCTTATTTTTTAAAAATATTATTTTATTTCTTATTTTTAAAACTATAATTATTATTTCATTTTCTCATTAATTGTATTTGGCTATTGTGTTGGCTTCATTTGTGAAGAAGTTTTGAATACAGAAGGGTTACCACTATGACAGGGGATGATAATTTATGTTGGGTGTCAGTGATGTGAGATACATTGCAGGAAGATCACCTGTGCAAACATGGAAGGCATATAATTTTGTTCAATTTTTCATGGGGCATTGTCATAGTGGGTGGAAATTCACATAATAACCAAAAGAATATCAAAATCCCATCCTGGGGAACTTACATTTTCTAATGGTACAGCAAGAATTCCCTGAGTACAGGGGCAATGACTAGTGAGAGAGAATGTTCCACTGATGGTATCTTAATATTGATGACTGCACTTTTGCACATTTACTCTTGAAATTGAAACTTAGCCTAGTATTATAATGGGACTAAGATTTACCTCACTGACAGCCTCCTTGTTGTTCAAATGTGGCCTCTCTCTAAGACAAACTCAGCATATAAATGCATTACCCCCCCCCCCCAAGGTGGGACATGACTCCAAAGGATACACCTCCCTGGCACTGTGGGATTACTACCAAGCACCAGCTAACAATATAACTGGAAAAAGACTTGGACCAAAAGGAGAAAAAGGTAAAGACAAATGAGTTTATATGGCTAAGAGCCTTCAAAGTGAATCAGGAGATCATTCCAGATGTTACACTTATGCATGTTTCAGCATGATCTCATTTACTGCCAAAGTAAATACTACATCAAATAGTGGGGCTCATGAGGGCTCTGGAAACATCTAGACACTATAGTCAGGGCAGATAGCTCAGGAATTTGATGCCTTGCTAGTGGGCCCTACTTTGGAATTTATGGTCCCCTGTATGACAGAGTTGGACTCAGTTGTGATTTCCCTAAACATTGTTCTTCTGACCCTTCTATTTGAACTTATAGTACTAGGATTTACAGGTGTATGTCCAAGAGACTAAAATCTTAGGGTTTTCCATATACTAGCTGGGCCTTGAATTTCAATAGCAATGCAACATCTAATCTCCAGTTCATTGGACTCACCCAGGATAAATAATAAGGAGATGATGATGGACAATGACCATCTCAAGGAGCCAAAAGCATCTATAACTGCAAGCAAGAGAGTCCTATCTGTCAGTCCCATGGGATCTAAGCCCCCTTTCCATTAGAGGTGGAGTGGGCTTCACCATCCCAGAATCCTCAGGACTGGGAAATGAACTATGGACTAAATTAGTCTTACTAATATTCTACTATTGACATTGTGAATTTGGCGAGGGAAGAAATTATATCACTGATGTGGAGACAGTAGCCACAGGTGGTTCTGAGGGGAGGAAGAGGGAAAAACAGATGAAATATGGGGGCATTTGCAGGACTTGTGAATCATCCTAAATGACATTACAGTGACAGATACAGGCCATTACATATCTTGCCATAACCTATAAAAATGTGTAAGAGAGAGAGAAAACTACAATGTAAACTATAATCAATGCTTAGTGACAATGCTCCAAAATGTTTTCATCAATTTTAATGAATTTACCATAGTAATGACAGATGTTGTTAATGTGGGAAAATGTGGAGGGTGTAGGGAGGGGTCCCTATAAGAAGCCCCTATATTTTTAAAAAAGATTTATTTATTATTTATCTCTTACCCACTGTTTTTGTGCTCACTGTCTGCTCTCTGTGTGTTCTTCTGTGTCTGCTTTGTATTCTGTTTAGGCAGCACTGGAACCAAGCCTGGGACTTTCTGGAGTGGAGATAGGCTGCCCAATCTCTTGTACCACCTCAGGTCCCTGATCTGCTGCATCTCTTATTGTCTCTCTCATGTCTCTTTTTGTTGTGTCATCTTGCTAAGCTAGCTCTCCATGCAGGTCAGCACTCCATGTGGGCCAGCACTCCTGTGTAGGCCAGCACTCTGTATGGGGCATCTTGCTTTTCACCAGGAGACCCTGGGAATAAACCTTGGACCTCCTATGTGGTAGACAGGAGCCAATTCACTTGGCTTTTTTTTGTTGTTGATACACCTAAGAGAAAATGCAGAGAGGTTCAGGGGAGACTGAAGATACTCTGAGACCACAGTGAAAATCTGATCATAAGAGAAGGAGAGTGGGATAGAAGACCGTATGGAACACTCTTAAATATCTAGGCAGTCCGACAAATTTCTAGCAAGTCCATTAGGGATTTTTGGGACAAAGCTATTTATCAGAGTAGTCTTGCATCTCTCAGGAACTTAGCCTCAGTATCACTGTTATGCCTAATCATTGACTAGGAGTACCTGACAGAAAATGAGGCTTCAACACAGATTGATGGATTTCAGAGAGCAGCACCTGTGCCCTTGGTCCACAATGCCCCAGAATTTGGAGTTAGTTGGAAGAATATTGCAGGAACAACACATTGTTTATTTATTTCAATAACAAAAAAAATATGATTTTATTTGATTCACTTGGATAAAATTGGAAGCAAGATTGGTCATGAAATTGTAATTGACACATTCTTAATTTTGTGTTCTTTAATTTTGTGTTATGTCTTGTGGCCTAGAGTTGTCTTTCTCATTAGGAAATGTTAATCTAGAGTAAGAACTCATATTCTCGTTTTTGCTAGTTTCTCTACATGGAAAGAGCTATTGAGTAGAGTAGTTGAGCTCTTTTCCCACTCTATCCCTCACTCTCCTCCCCTCAGGGAAGAGTAGAAATTTACTTGACTGCTGGGTGATGGGGAGGAGCTGAACTCTCTGTACACCTAATAGTGTGTAGAGAACACAAGAAGGAATTTTATAAATGCAGGGAACTTCCCATATTTACTAAAATGTTTTCATCAATTGTCACAAATAACCACACTAATGAAATATGATATTAATGTGGGAAAATGTGGGAGGTGTAGGAAGTGGGGCATATGGGAATCCCTTATATTTCTATGTAACATTTATGTAATCTAAATATCTTTAAAAAATAAAAAATGTAGTTTAAAAAAGCTGAAAAAAAATGACCTGTAAATCCCAATACCTTACAGGGTTGCTGATAAGCAACACTTTATGATAAAACTAGTTTTGTTCAGTACAGTCTGAATATCAAAATGGAAAAACACACTATTGTAATCATTGTTTATGGGCTAAACTGTTTGTAATTCCCACGTAAAATTGTAAACTATTGTCAGTGAATCAGAACACTTCTTGCCTTTTTTTCTGTCTTCCCCTTATATGAGCTTTTCCTTTCCACTCACTCAATGGTACCCCCTTCCATTTTCTGAATGGGAGACAGCCAGATTCATGAATCACTCAATAAATTTGTGAGATCAAAATTTCATGAAATATTTTTCTTTTATCACCTGTGTGGAGAAATCCTAAATGGCCTGGCTGTCAGCGAGTATTTCTTAAGTATAAATAATTGTGGGGTTCAAAATTAGGAAGACTGTTAAACATGAATATGTCTGATATATTGTACATCTCACCATCTTTAGAAATAGTGTTCATAATTCTATCTCCATTGTCCTGACATCTGTCTCATTTTGATATTGTTTAAAGTTTGCTTAGAGAAAAATGCAACCATTTATTTGCCACATTCTACCCACAACTTAGGCTGAATTGATGTATGCTATTAAAAAATGAGACACAAAGTACTTTTTCATTTTAGTATGATGTATATGTGTGGTGATTTTAATGTGGTACCAGGAACCCCACTCACAATAAAATCTGTATTTACCATGCATTTTGATGCTGAATCTTGAGAAGGTCATATCAATGCTTAATGAGCAGAAGATACACAACTTCTTGGTTATTTCTGAATTCATGCTTGATTTAAATAAATGCATTGTGAAAAATTCCTGAATGTTCTATACACTGGGCCTGCCTCCCACAGACTCTGACTCTCATGAGTTATATTTTTAGAGTGAACATTCATCAGATGTGGGTAGAACATAGAGTGCCAATGAAGAAGAGGGAAGTCATTGTGACTTTCCCTTTGGCCACTGCTTTGTGTCTGGGGAGCCCCAATATGGCCCTCAGTGTCTTCCCACAATTGACTCTCATTTGAAGGTATCTGAGGAGATTACTTAAGACAGGGTTTGATGGGATTCTGGACAGAATTAAGAGAAGTTACCTAAGTTGATGTCCTCTTTGCTGAAAGTAAAATCTCTCCTTTTTCATCAAAAAGACCAATGAAGCTGATATTACTACAGGAAGCATGTACTTTCCTCTTTCCTGCTCATCCCTAACATTAGATTTACTAGTATCTTGGCTCCACCACTTTCCTCTTTGACCTGTACAGACATGGATGGCTCTCCAGGGTTCTGGGGTCAAGGATATAAGCACCAGTTCTGGTGCTTCTGTAACACAAACTCATCTCTGTGCAGCTACCTTGGTGGGAGGAGTGAAAACAAGTTCAGCACTTTCACAAAATTGCCTCTGCTGTCCCTCATGCCTTGCTGGAAATTGTCAATGGTCATACAAATCTTATATTGTGCATCAGTATGGACAAGGCTAAATAAGGCAGAGATGCATGGCCATGAATTTCACACCTATGAGAATCAAATGACCCCAGGCCCAACACCCAGAAGGTCTGAACCTTCCATTTGATTCCATGTGTAATGAAGGAACAGTCAGCCTAAAACTCAGGGTTCCTGTTTTGACAAAGAAAATGATGACTGAGAAAGGAGAGTGAGGTTGTATCTGCAGCCTTTCCTGGACTTTCTACAAATTCACCATCTCAATAGATTTTTAAATATAATGGATGACTTTGAAAATGTTGGTAGAGCCTTTTTTAGATAGTTACAATAAACAAGACTTTGAGGTATTGATTGAGAGAGAGACACCTATATAAATTGAAGAAAAATTCCTGACTATGGATAAGCATGTTCATTCTAGTTATGTATTTATCCTATGGTTATATATTTTTATGCTTTTCAGGACTATGAGTAGTATGATGCAATTTTTATTAGTCCCTATAGCTATTGGGCAGTTTGATGTAATTATGAATTCCAAAAAAATAGATATTGGATTATGCTTATAAACTGGTCTGTTAATCTGGGCATGATTAAGTTATGATGAGGGCATTGACTGGGTCACATCAGTGTGGTGTTCAGCCCCACCCCTTGGTGGGTGGGGGAATTAAATATAAAAGGCAAGGCAAAGGACAGAGGGAGCAGTTCTGATGTTGGAGTTTTGCTGCTGGAGACAGGGAGGCGAGCAGATGGAGGTGTTTGGTCATGAGGAAGGAGAGAAGGCCCCGGGATAGAGATGAGCCATTCACCTGATTTTCCACAGCTGGCCTTTTGGAGAGAAGCAAAGCCTAGGGAGCCTCATAGTCTACAGCTGACCTTGTGAAGGAAACAAAGGAACTAAGCCTGGAGAGAAATGGGGCCCCAGGAAGAGAGGAACCCAAAAGCCCAAACACTGGCAAACATTGGCAGCTGTCTTGCTCCAACATGTAGCAACAGACTTTGGTGAGGGAAGAAATTAATGCTTTATGGCCTGATAACTGTGGACTTCTACCCCAAATAAATACCCTTTATAAAAACCAACTGATTATTGGTATTTTGCATCAGCACCCCTTTGGCTGACTAATACATTCCCCTGTATAAATTCTAGCTTCTTACCAGGGAAACCACTCCTTTTTGACAAAAGGATTATTTTTTTAAAGAGGTATCAGGGATTGAACCCCAGACCTCATATGTGTGAAGCACATGCTCAACCATTGAGCTACACACATGTTCAAGTGGACTATTTTAATACCCTTACTTCCACTAATAAGTTACCAATGGTTTCTCTGCTATAGCAAATGAACTATTATGAGTATTTATTATAAAGTAATTCCCTTCCCTCCACATTCCCTATTCCCACTTAATAGACTGCTTCCTAGGTCAATTCCACACTATGAGAATAGCAGATATTGATTCATGTTCAATTTAGTACTGAAATAAGAAATGCAAATTTATAAAGAAGAAAAGGGGTTTCTGGATGTGATAAAATGATGATGCCTGTGGGGCCTCTGTGGTATAT
The DNA here is from genome assembly GCA_026826555.1 of Tolypeutes matacus. Classification (NCBI taxonomy): domain Eukaryota; kingdom Metazoa; phylum Chordata; class Mammalia; order Cingulata; family Chlamyphoridae; genus Tolypeutes; species Tolypeutes matacus. Next base: position 213,744 of record JAKSZT010038955.1, on the reverse strand, counting down.
AACATCTTCTGCTGTAAAAAATGCACAAAAATGCTTGGATCACAAAGGAGGACTGGATCTCATGTAGCAACACTATGGACAATGGGGCATTGCCTTCAAGGGCTAATGAAAACCACTTCACAAGAGAGAGTACAAGGACAGAAAGCAGACACTGTGCTGGACTCAGCATAGCAGAAGGAAGACCTGGGGTCTGAGAGTATGAGGAATATTTGTATTGGTGTAAAGCAAGGGCAGAGGGGAAGAGGGGCTTGAAGGAATATAGCTCTGGTCATGGGAAGACAGAATCTTCTTATGTCCAGTTTCCAATGCCTCAAAGAACAAATGGTTTACTGTTAGCAATATACATGCCCTGTGAGTTCAAGAGTGTTCTCTATTCTTCTGCTTGCCATTGGTCAGTGTTCTTTTGGCTGAACTCATCAGACATTCAGATTCAGTTCCTGTACTGAATACTATAATATAGTATATTATACTATAGTATGCTATGCTATGCTCTGCTATGCTATACAATACTATATCCCAATCCCTGTAAAGAATGGTGGATGTTCCTTTCATGAAGCAATTTATTTAAAGAAATAGTTTTTAGAAAGTCAAATATGTCAGGGTCCCTGAGGAGAAATTTGGTGACATGACAACACAAAAAAGGATCTTTGACATCATCACCTGTTCTTTCCCAGGGTGATAAGGAGGAACCTCAGGACAAGGTATTGTTTATTTGCCCAAAGCTAAGAGGGTCTACTTGCATTAGTAAATTATATGACAAGTGTGTTTTTCCCAATCACACTCAGGATAAAACTGTGAATGTGATGAATGGAGGCTGATGGTCATCGCTCCCTGGGGTCCCAGAATGGAGGATGGTGCACCACAAGGTCTCCCCCAATTTACCATTCTTCATTAGTTCCTGATATTTTATGGTTCCAGCTTGTCTAAGGGATCCACTCCTATCTGTTTCTCAGATCCTCTCAAACACAGAGCCTCACAGACACACACTGGATTTTGGGTTTGGCATCACCATTTTTACATATATATTTCATGCCTCTGCCCAAAACCAATGTATATTAATTCTTTAGTGTTACATGTATCAATGTCTCAAAGGCATCTCCACTCAATACTCAATTGAAGATGAGTTATTAAATGGAAAGGAAGTCCCCTGTACTGACCAGAGACACACCTTTGCCCAGGCCCCTTGTCCATATTCATGCTGCCCTCATGTAAGCTCATTTCAGGACAGTGCTAAGGTTTCCTCCTCCTTCCCTGGTCACTTCTCCATCCACAACAGTGAAGTCCAACCCCTTTCCTACTGAAAAAACAGTGCAAGTATCTACTGTGTGTCACACAATTTTCATTCCCTGTCACTCTTTACAAATATTACTCACTAATAAAATATATTATTGTTCTTTTTGGACATTACTAACAAAAATAACATGAGATGAGATGATGTATTTGTGTTGCAGGAAGAAGTGGTGAAGGTGGGTTAATTTGGTGGTCTTGTCTTAGAATTTCTTGCTCAACATTGCTTAACATTGTCTTAGAAGTTCTTGCTCAAGCACTGAGGGAAGAAAAAAATATATAAGACATCCAGGTTGGAAAAGGAGAAGTAAAAATTTCATTATTTGCAGATGACATAATCCTATAAGTATAAAGCCCTGAGAAATCTACAACAAAACTTCTAGAACTTATAAAGGAGTTCAGTAACATTGTAGGCTATAAGATCAATGCTCAAAAATCAGTAGCATTTCTGTACACCAATAACGAGCAATCTGATTAGGAAGTCAAGAAAAAAATACTATTTAAAATAGTAACTAAAAGATTCAAATACCTAGGAATAAATTTAAATAACGATGTAAAGGATTTATATACAGAAAAGTAGACAACACTTTGATTTAAAGAAAATCAAAGAAGACTTAAATAAAAGGAAGAATATTCACTGTTCATGGATAGGAAGACTAAACCTCATCAAGATGTCTACCCATCCCAAACTAATCTACAGATTTAATGCAATTCCAATAAAATTCAAGACATCATTTTTAAAGGAACTGGATAAACTAACTACAAAATTTATTTGGAAGGGTAAGAGGTCCCGAATCACCAAATATATATTGAAAAAGAAAAATAAGGTTGGAGATATCACACTACCTTAATTTAAAACATACTGCAAAGCTACAGTGGTGAAAACCAAATGGTATTGGCACAAGGATAGACACATTGACCAATGGAACCGAATTGAGAGTCCTGATGGAAATCCTCACATATAGAGTCATCTGATATTTGACAAGGCCACCAAGCCCACTCAGTTGAGAGAGAATGGCTTCTTCAACAAGTGGTGCATGGAGAACTAGATATCCATATCCAAAAGATTGAGGAACACCATCTCACACCTTATACAAAAAATCAACTCAAGATAGATCAAAGATCTAAATATAAGAGCCAAGACCATAAAGACCATGGAAGATAATGTATGGAAACATCTACTGGACCTTGTAATAGGAAATGGTTTCATGAACTTCACACCCAAAGCACAAGCAGCAAAAGAAAAAAATAGATAAATGGGATCTCCTCAAAATTAAAAACTTTTGCACCTCAAAGGACATTAGCAAGAAAATAAAAAGGCAGCCTACCCAATGGGAAAAATATTTGGCAACCATATATCTGATAGCAGACTAATATCGTGCATATATAAAGAAATGCTACAACTCAAAAATAAAAAGCCTAATCATCCATTTAAAAAATGGCAAGTGACCTAAAAAGACACTTCTCCAAGGAAAAAATACAAATGGCTAAAAAGTACATGAAAAAATGCTTGACATCTCTAGCTATTAGAGAAATGCAAATCAAAACTACATTGAGATACCATCTTCCACCCATCAGAATGGCTGCTATTAAAAAAACAGCAGATTATAAGTGTTGGAGAGGATGTCGAGGAATGGGAACACTCATCCACTGCTGGTGGGATTGTGGAATGGTCCAGCCAGTGTGGAGGACAGTAGGTGGTTCCTCAAAAAACTAACTTTAGATTTTCCATATGATCAAGCAATTCCACTGCTGGGTATATACCCAGAATACCTGAAAGCAAAGACATGAACAGATATATACACACCAATATTCATAGCGACATCGTTCACTATTGCCAAAATTTGAAATCAACCCAGGTTCCCATCAACAGATGAATGGATAAACAAAATGTGGTACATACATACAATGGGATATTACTCAGCTGTAAGAAGGAATAAAGTGCTAACACACGGGATAACATGGATCAATCTGGAAGACCTTATGTTGAGTGAAGTAAGCCAAGTAATGAAGGATGATCAGTACATGACCTCACAGATATGAATTAAGGAAATTGAGCATTCTCGGAGAACTATTGCCTGAAAGATAGGTGTACAAGAAAGAGAAAGAAAAGAGAAAGTTCTGAGCCATCACCCATATGGACTTAACCTATGGTAAAGCGATAGAGTATAGTTGTGTATTGAAGGGATAGGACAGGAGAGCAGTGATATATTGGGTTGGGTGGTGCAGTGTTGACAGGTGGATAAATTGGGAAGGGTGTGTTAGAATACCCAGGATACTGAGAGGAGAGCAGAAATAGACAGGTGGATATCTCTTAAGAGCAAGGGCGGTTCCTAAGAGGGGAAGACAAACCAGTGTGTCATGACCTCTTGTTGCATGTAACTTTGAATCTTGTCATCCAATGAGTCAAGCCAAGGGGTCATGGGACCCAGGGGGATGGGAAGGGAGGAACACAATAGATAAAACAGGGGGTATATAGTGGTCATTGGAAATGTTTTTCATTACCTTACAGTCATGGACACAAGACATGGTAAATATCATAAAAATTTATAAAAGTGTATAATCCAAAACTGTAAACCATTGAGAATGTTTAGTAGCTATGTTTCGATATCAGTATATCAGTTATAACAATGCTACTATCCATACACAAAAACGTTTTAATATAGGGTGAGGAAAGGGGGAGGAGGTTGGGTATATAAGAGTGTCTTGTATTCTTTGTGTGACTTTGCTGTGACCTAAAACTTCTTTGAAAATTAAATGAAAAATAGTGAGACACTAGGGAGTGAGAGGTAGAAGGTGCCACGGTAGACTGGGCACCAGATACTGCAGGGATAGAAGGCAAAATGGCAAAAAATATATATTTTTTATTTTATTTTTATTTTTTTCTCAGATTTTGAAAAACCCAATTGTTTTATTTTATTTTAGTTTTAGTTTTTTTTTTTTTTTAAGTTTTCATGTATTTTATTTCTTACATTTAAACATCATTATTATTTCATTTTCCTATTATTGTATTTGGCTATTGTATCAGCTTCATCTTTAAAGAAGCTTTGGTCACAGAAGGGTTTCAACTGGGGTGGGAAAGGATCACTAATGTGGGGTGTGGGGGATGGGGGGGTGCATGGGAGGAAGTTCACCTGAACATACATAAAAGGTATATAAAATTGTTCAAATGCTCACGGGGCATGGTCACAGTGGGTGGAGAACCACTCAATAAATGAGAGAATACTGAATTCCCACCCTGGACAGCTCTGCCAAATTCTCCAAGGTAGTAGCAAAAGTCCCCCAAGAGCAGGGGCAGTGTCTGGCTAAGGAGGATGATCCACTGATGGGCTCTTGTTATTGATGACTAGCCTTATGAGTCTTGGCTCTTGAAATGGAAAGTTAGCTTATTGTTATGGGTGCCTAAGGGTTGCCTCCTGAGAGTCTCCTTGTGGCTCAAATGTGGCCTCTCTCTAAGCCAAACTCAGCATATAAATGCATTACCTTCCTCCCAGCAAAGGACATGACTCCCGGGATGAGCCTCCCTGGCAATGAGGAATTACTAACAAGTGCCAATGGGCAATACAACTGGAAAACAACCTCAAATAAAAGGAGGAAAAGGTAAAGACAAATGAGTTTATATGGCTAAGAGACTTTGAAGTGAGTCGGGAGGTCATCTCAGATGTAATGCTTATGCACGTCTCAATAGGACCTCATAGGATTCCAATGTAGATACACCCCAAACAGAGGCACTCCTGAGGGCTCTGGAGACACCCAGGTCCTATATTGGGGTAGATAGCTCCAGAGTTTTGCACCTTATCAATGGGCCCTACTTTGGAATCCTTGCTCCTGAGAGTGACAGTGTTGGACCCAAATATGTTTTCCCTGCACATGGTCCTTCTGTCCCTTCTATTCAAACCTATATGTGTTGCTGGAGTTTGTATGTGTACTTCCAGAAACCATAGTCTTTGGGCTGTCCATGAGCCAGCTAGGCCTGGAATCTTGGTGGATCTGCATCTCCTACCCTACAGCTAAATGGACTCACCCTGGACACGTGGTGGGGAGATGATGATGGACCGCAGCCATCCCGGGGAATGGAGAGAATCTGCAGCTGTAGGCAGGATAATCCCATCCATCTTATCCATGAGATATAAGCCCCCTCTCACTTGGAGGTGGAGTGGACTTCACCATCTCTGTCCTGTGTCAGTTGAGCCCTGAATTTCAGCAGAGTTGCAAAAGCCCAAATATTTGGCTACATAGGCTATTTTCATCTTCCAGAGTAGGAGTAACAATAAAGGCTTAACAGCAGTGAAATATATATATCTGAATGTGATTAATAGTAAAAATTCTGGACAATATAGGTAGTATCAGAATAAAAATTTTCAAAAATACATGGAACTTCACTACACAAATAGTGAACCTTAACATAAACAATGGATTATAGTTAGTTCAATTATTAAAACATGCTATGACTAATTATAACAAATGTTACACATCAGCACAAGATGTTGGTGGGTGGTATATGGAAATCTTTCTTTTGTCCACAAATTTTCTGTAAACCCACAAATTCTCTAGTAAACAAAAAAATGTTTTCTGACAAACAATATGCACAGAAGTACATCCCCATGAATTAAAGTTACCAGTGCCAACCTCACCATGCATTCACCAAATAGGACATGTGGAAATATCTAACCAATGAAGAATTATCTTTGGCATTCAGCACAGTGTTTGCACAATGAGAAATTATTCCACATGTGAATTCCACAGTTGCATCACCCCTCACAGTGTCTCCAATGAAGGACTTTCTGAAAGTCTCAAGCCAGTTCTTACCTTCACAAGGATTTGGGAGGAGCAGTGACATAAACATGTCCATCTTTATTCCTCAGGCACTTTAGCAGGACCTCTCCTTCTCAGCACAGAAGTGTGGATTAGTGTGCAGGAACCAGTGTGTTCCAGTAATAACAATATTACTCAATAACCAGGTTATAGCTGAGCTCTGGAGATTCCTGGGGGTGGAAGCACAGCTGGGAGAGGTGGGGTTCCACAATGATCATATTCTCAGCACACATCTGAATAACTTCTCCATGCATCCATACCTTCCTGGGCTCTGGTCTAGAGGGGAGATCATAGTTAATTGGACTCACCCAGAATAACTAACAAAGAGATGATGATGGACATCACCCATCTCAAGAAACAGAGAAGTGTAGGCAACTGTAAGTAAGAGAGTTTCATCCATCTGCCCATGGGATCTCAGCTCACTCCCAATTAGAAGCAGAGTGGACATCACCATCCAAAAATCCTCAAGATTGGGGAATGAACAATGGACTAAAATCGACTTAATATTATTATATTATAGACTTATTATTCTAGCAAATGGAAGGACTTTTATCATTGATATAAAGGCAGTGGCCACCAGAGGTTCTGAGGGATGGAAGAGGGAATAATGGATGTCATATAGGGACATTGGTATTCTCCTTCATGGCATTGCAGTGATGGATACAGGCCATTGTATATTTTGTCATAGTCTATAAAATTGTGTGGGACAGAGTGTAAACTATAATATAAACTGTAGTCCCTGGTAAGTAGCAATGTTTCAATATGTGTTCATCAATTGTAATAAAGGAATCATACTAATGAAGGATGTTGTTAATGTGGAAAAGTGTGGGAAAGGGAGGGAGTGGGACATACAGAAATCCCTTATATTTTTTATGTAACATTTATGTAATCTAAAAGTTCTTTAAAAATAAAATTAATTTTTAAAAAGTTCCAGATTGCATCTATATTTTCTACTGACTCTTCCAACTACTGAATCTGCTGGATCATATGGTCCAAGTGGCAATACAGATTCTATAGCATGCTGGAACTGTTGCAGAGCCTCTTTTTCCAGTCCCTGCTCAAAACCATCAGCTGTTCTATTAACTTGATAAATGGGCCAGAGTAGCACACTCAAATGAGGAAGTTGTTTCTAAAATGCAAAGAAGCCATCTAAGTGTTGTGCTACTTTTTGGTTAAAGGGTGGGCAGATTGGAAGAAATTATAACATTGATGTGGAGACAGTGGTCACTGGAGGCTCTGGGGGCAAGGAAAGGGAAAAACAGCTGTAATATGTGGACTTTTTCAGGACTTGGGAATCATCATGAATAACATTGCAATGACAGATACAGGCCATTATATATCTTCCCATAACCTGCAGAATTGTGTGGGAGAGAGTGTAAACTACAATTTGAACTATGGTCCATGCTCAGTGGCTATGCCCCAGGATGTTTTTATCAATTGCAATGAAATGCTAATGAAGGATATTGTTTATGTGGGAGAGTGTGGGAGATTTGGACATCAGAGCATATGGGAATCCCTATATTTTTTGTGTAACATTTATGTAATCTAAGTATCTTTAAAAAATTAAAAGATATTTTATAAAAAAAGGATGGGTAGATGCAACAGCTTATCCTTTACTTTATAAGGGATATGTTGACATGTTCCACACCAGTGGACACCCAGAAATTTCACCAAGGAGAAAGGCTGCAGTAATTTTGTTAGATTTATTTCCCAGCCTCTCTCATGCAAATGCCTTAACATGAGATTAGTTTCTATCTCTTGCCACCATCAATTGCTTGAAATATTCGGGGGTGATGTTTCCCACCACATCCCCATTCAGCACTCCTATTTGGCCTGAGCAGAAAACAAATGGATCTTGGAGGATGACAGAGGATTGTTGCAAACTTAACCAGGTGGTTACTCCAATTGCAGCTGTTGTTCCAGATGTGTTATTATTGCTTAAGCAAATCTACACATGCCCTGCTGCCTGTTATGCAGTTGCTGATATCACAAATGCTTTTTTTCTCTATTGCTATTAGTAGGGATCACCAGAAACAGCTTGCTTTTGGATGGCATGGCCTGCAATATACTTCCACTGTCTGATATTTGTCACTATTGATATGTTTATCTGTCACCCATTGCCTATTCCAGTAGCAATTGATGGAAAGTAGTCCAGGAGAGGTAATGCCTCAGAGACCCTGTCCTCCCCATGCATTCTCTCTGGGTTCTCCACTAAAACTACTAGATACAACTGTTATTGCCAGGTACTAGAAAAGTGTAGTGGGAAATAGGTATTTATGGGGTCACAAAATACAACCCATACTTCCTGAACTGCAGCTCTATCTCCAGAGACATATCCAATAAGTACTTTTTCCTGTGGCTGAGCTATATTATTTCCAAGGAAACAAGCATTCTTTAATGTGGAAGATACTCAGTAGGAGCTTAGGCATGGATTTCACATTTCAGAGTGTGCATTCAGGACCTATCAAGTAAAGTTATCCATAAACAAGAGAAAATGCAGAGAGAAATATCAAATATTTCTTTCCATGATTTTGGTTTTCCTTGCAACTCAGTGCCCATGTGAACTTTCCACTCATTTATTTAATAATTTCATAATTCATCCAACTTTTTCTTTCATAATAGTCATGCCATGGAGTCTGTAAATGTTTTGTCAATTATATGAAATATGTTAACCTAAAATATTTCTAGATTTGAAGTAAAAATATGTGGCATTTAAAGAACAGGAATACAAGGCCCATAAAGAGGGAAGCTGAAAAATCAAATAAGTTTTCATAAATGTTACATCAAATGTAATCAAAACTTCTTTAAAAATTAAAAAATTAAAAAATAAGTATTTGTTAGAGATTATACATGTGTAATACAAGATGTTAGATTCACTGGCCTAGAAAAATATTTCAAATAACTAAAATAAAACTAGTTTAATGTATTACCCACAACAGTGGTATCTCAATAAGTAAAGAATAGCAAGAAATAGATGCAAATTATAAAAACCACCAACTAATTCTTAAGTTGTAAAATGCAATAACTGAAAATTATAAAAATTACAGGTATAAGGGAATATGTGGGTACCAGAAGAATCACTGAACATGAAGATTGGTTAATTGGAATTATTGACTCAGGAATAGAAAGAAAATGGAATTAAGATAAATTTTTGTTTTAGGAATGGTGTAATTCTGTAATGTCTCTGATGGTGACTCAGAGATTTTTCTGTCCACAGGTGTCCTGTCCCAGGTGTCCTTAGGAGTCTGCCCAGGACTGGTGACATCCTTAGAGGCCTCTTCCTCACATGCTCTGTGTATTCTCCATCACAACCAGCAGATATGACTGGAACTAGATCTGGCACCTCTGGTGGAAGGGAAAGCAGTATATTGGGCAGATATGTTATGATGCACACACGTACTACAGCCCATCCCTCAAGAGCTGCAGACCCATATCAGAGACACATCCAAAAACTAGTCTTACTGAAGCTGAGCTCTGTGACTGCTGTGTATTAATGTGTGAGAGTCACTGAGAGTTGGAGTTAGTCTTACTCCAGACTTAACCCTCCCCTGCAAGAAAGACAGGATGGGGCTGGGTTGCAAGGGATTCAGGACCCACAAAACTAGGCCCCAGGTTAGGGCAGGTGGATGAAGAGTCTGCAAATAAATTTTCTGTCACAATTTGATATATCCTATCCCTGGGTTCAAAATATGCCCCTAGAAATCTCCAAATATCCTCTTAAATTACTGTTATGGCTGATGTGACTTCATACACAATATTGTGAAGATGACACTTGGGCAGAATCATCAGCAATAATTGGAATTTCTGATAAAAGGTGATGGACTTGAGGATGGTGCCTCTTGTCAGGAGTCAAAATGAGGTGGACATTTCAATTTATTTTCAAAAGAATGCATCTCTCTCATGGTGTTGAGGGAAGTGATGTATCTTTTAGAACCAGGCCTTCCCACCTCCCCATCTCCAATGTGTTCTGTGGGCACTTCTGACATCACTGCTACCATCCCTCAACTCTATGACACACATTTCTCAACATCTTAGTGTAATGTGAGGGGCCTAAACTGCTCAGTGTCTCACTATCCTTCTGAGGCTTCAGGAAGCATGTGATTGATGATGATTCTCTTCAAAGACTCTCCTTCCTACCCTGCCCCTATACAGGGTGGTTGGTTCATATTGTATAATTACATCCTGAGTGCATTATATACAGTCACCTAAAAGAACCAATTAATAGATTAGAATAGAACATGTGCATTGGTTAACACAATATTAATACTCACTTGTATATGTAGTTAGAGGCAATCAATGGTTTTCATTTTTATGTATTGTTTATATGGTATTAAATTTAATTATATTTATCTGCTTTGAAGAGAGAGAGCTACATATGATAGCTGTGCTATCAGGAGGTGATTGGATGAATAGAAGAAAATATATCCTCATTTCACAGTGGCAGTCTGGGCCACATACTCAGCCTTTAAAGAGTGAAGTCTGTGTATCTGTTTTTTTTTTTTTTTTTTTTTTTTTTTTGTTTTTTAGGTACCAGGGCCTGGAGATTGAACCTGGAACCTCATATATGGGAAGGTCATGCTCAACCATTGAGTCACAGCAGCTTCCTGAGTTGGTTTTTCATTTGTTTTGCTTGTTGTTTGTTTTTGTTTTCTCAGGAGGCATGAGTAACTGAACTGGGAACTCCCATATGGAATGCAGGTGCTCAACTTCTCAAGTCACACCTGCTCCCTGTATATCTGTTTTGGTATCCACAAGAAGCCCTTTGAAAATAAAATCCCTCCACTCCTATGAAATTTAAGGGATTAGAATCATTGAAGATCTCCTGAAAATTCTCTCAGGCACAGAAAACTCTAATAACCCTCCTACTCTTTGACCAGTGAATGGAGCATTTGTATGAGCAAATATACCCATGTCACTTCTGCTTCCTGCCCACTGGAGGAGACCCAGTTCCCATTCTCTTCGGCTTATGTATGAACATAAACCATGATGACTGTCTTATTTCAGACATGGGTTTATGGGTATGATTTTGACAACACATAACTGACAGGGATTGATGCTCTTTGTTTCCAGATGTTTTGCCCAGTTGCAGCTGCAAGATTTAACCTAAGTGTGTCAAAGCCTTTGCAGACCTTATCTCTTACCAGCTGTCTCTGATTACTACATGATGACCCAGTGATTTTTATTGGCATTGGGTTCTTCATCTTTATGTGAAGAAGCAGCAGTGATTGGGGGAAACAGGGGTCAGAAAATATAACCCATCTTTCCAGAGAAAATGTTCCATCTACAGAGACATGTTCAAAGAACATCTCTCTCTTCATGTAAGCTCTGTGACTTCAGAGGACACATATGCATATTCTTGGCTAGGATACACATAGTGAGGGGAAAGCAGTGTGATGTGACCCAGTTCTCCCCTGCAAGGCAACCAAGAGGTTAATGGCCTACAGGATGTACCCAATAACCACAGAAAAACTGGGTACCTGCTCCCAGACTGGTACAAAAGGAGGTAATTTTCTCTCAACATCTGATATTTTCTGCCTTGCACAATTCAGAATAAAGAAGTGATCTTAAGTTACTTTATATGGCTAAAATATTCTATTTTGGGTTACTGGAGAAGGCATAGACACATAACTCAATGGAACAGGATATGTGTGCCCTTGGATAAAGAAAGATTTTTTTCGATGTTAGTTCAAAAATAAAAAAATAGAAATACCAAAAAATAAGTGATAAATTGCATTTCTTCAAAATAATATATATATATATATATATATATATATATATATATATATATATATTAAGTGTTATTTAAGGAAATGAATAGAAAGCATTTGATTGTGAAAATATAACTAAGATATATATATATGAAAGTTCTTATACATGCAAAACTGTATGAAAGGAAATAAAAAACATAGATACACAAAATGTACTTTAATAAAAAACTTGCATCAGAATATAGAAAGAAAATGCAATACTCACCAAAAAAGAAGAAAATACAACAAAATTTGGAGACAAAGAACTAGAGATATGTCATCAAGAATACTCCAGAATGACAAATATATGAAAAGAGGCCTAACATCTTATGAATTTTAAATGAAAATTAAGACCATGTTAAATGTCACTACCTACCTGAAAGAAACAACAATATAGAGCTTTTGTAATGATTTCTAGAAAACAATAGCATTCATATACCACTGGTGAGACTGAAAAATGATTCAATAGCATATCTAAGAGCACCAATTAAAAGGTCTTACACATAAATTTTATCAAATATGTGCAGGATCTGTATGTGAAAAAAGTCAGAAAATAAATAAAGAACATCTATATCACTGGAAAGATGAACCAATTTTTATGGATATGAAGACTCAGTATTGTTAATATGTAAATTCTTAGCTGTTTAATCCATAGATTTAACAAAATTCCAATGAAACCCCCAAACAAACATTTTTCAAAAAAATCCACAAGCATATTCTAAAAAGTATATGGAAAGTTTATAGAATATGGGTAGCCAATATATTTCTAAAAAGAAGAAAAACTTGGAAGGGTTAGTTTACAAATCATAAAGAATTCATACTCAGTTGCAGTAATTGGGATTTTATGAATTAATGAAAAGAAAGATGAACAGCTCAATTTAACAGAGTAGAGATCCTAGAAATATACCCATAGAGATATGGTCAAATGATTTTTAATGAAGTTGAATAGGAAATACAAGGGGCAAGGTATAATCTTTGCAACAAATTTGATGCCAATTTTCCAAAAAAGTAACATTATATCAAAGCTCATAATCTATTTGGAAGAAGGTGAATAATAGAGATAGACCCTGTGTTATTTTTCCTCTTCTCTACCTAAACCTGATTCCTACTCAGGTAAATAATTAGGTCTTCCCACACATGCCTTAGGCTGGCTTAAGGTTGTGTTTGCATAGAGCCTTAGACATAGGTTTGCAACATTTAACATCAAGAATCATTCTAAGCCTATGTTGAGGAAATAGTTGGATAAAATTTGGGTCATAAGTGCTTTACTGAGAGAGAATAGGAGATTGTGAAGTATTGCCTTTTATTTTGGGATTATAATTTTTTCAAAATTTGGCATACAAATAGCCATTATCATATGAAATTAAAATTTTATACAATTTGGAAAATAGAACGTATTTATTTCTTTACTTTGGTTTTGTGAAGGTGATAAACATGATGCTAATACCTTTTAATAGTGAAGCTTATAGAGCAACAAAAACTAAATGTGTCATACAATAATTTATTGGACAAGACACAAAAATGATAATCAATAAAATGAAAGTTATAGTATGACTAACAATATAATTTATGCATCAAATGTCATTATTATTAAAAAGGAAAGAAATTCATGTACTGAGAGATAGTATTCATTGTTTGTATATTTTATAAAGTTCTTATATCCCGATAAATAAAGAAAACTTAGAGTTAAATATTAACCAAAACTGGCAAAATATGTGAGCAGATATTTTACCAACAAAAGTATACAGATGTTTAATAAGTACAGTAAAACTTCCTCAAGATTATTTGATAAATGAAAATTAAAACCACAAACTCATCCTTCTACACTCCCTCTAGAATTTCTATTATTTACATTTAATCTCTAAAATTGATGAGCATGTTGAGAAACTTAAACCCTCATACATTACAGATATTGTGTGCATATATAATAATGAAATAATATGATGGGTTCCAAGCTTTTAGCCCAATCCAATCACTTCATAAGAATTCACTTTTTCACAAATACTACAATGTTTGTCTCTCAAGTCACTATAACTGCTCTGGGCACTCTCCTTTCTGAAGGTCACAAACCACAGAACTTTCTGCATAATATGAGGAAATGCAAATAGGGACACTCCCTCTGCTGGTGAATTCCATCCCAGTCCTGACATTGCAGCTCTGAGAAAGGAGCCTCAGCTGAGGAATTTCCAATTGGTTCCATTTGGTGCTTTGCGTATATTGCTAATGAAATATATATTTGTCACCTTTGTATTAGAAATTTGGGGAAAAAAAGAAATTTGCCAATTATTTTTAAAATAAAAATTCATAATTTTAGCTGCAATATTATAATTACCAGAAATCTATTATGTAAGTTAATTTTTTAAGATTTATTTTTATTTATTTATTTCTCCCCCCTCATTGTTTGTTCTCACTGTTTGGTTATCTTCTTTTTAGGAGACACTGGGAACCAAACTCCAGACCTTTCAAGTAGGAAGGAGGTGCCCAATCACTTGAGCAACCCCCACTCCCTGCTTGTTGTGTCTTTCATTGTGTTTCCTCATTGTGTCTCTTTGTTGCTTCATCTCACTGAATCATCTTGCTACATCATCTCACTGTGTCACTCGCTGTCTTGCTCATCTTCTTTTGGAGGTATGAGGGACTGAACCCAGAACCTCCCATGTGGTAGGCAAGCACCCAACTGCTTGAGCCACATCACCTTCTCACATAAGTTATTTTGATTTTATATTTTATGGTATTATTTTTTTAAGTTAGGAGCATTTCTAAAATTTTGACTAATGTTAACTTTATAGGAAAATTTCAAATAAAACACTTAAACCCCATTTCCATTTTCCCTAATGTTGACATATTATATAGCCATGATACATTTGTACTAATTAAGAAATTAGTATTCACATATTTGTACTTACTAATCTGCAAATATTATTATTTAAACATTTTCACTCATGTATTTTTTAATTATTGTTTTATTAATGGTGGCATAGTATCTCTACAGAAAAAAAACATGAAAATATTACATAGTTCCCATATACATTCCCACATAAACTTTTCCCCATTATTAACATTTTGCAATATTATTGTGAATTTCTTCCAATTAGTGAAATGATATAATTATAATTATATTAAATAAGGTCCATAATTTACATTATGGTTCTCTCATTTTGTTGTAACATCTTGTAAATGAAAATCTTAAGGAACATACAAATGCATGCATATACATTAAAAAAAAATAACTAAGACTGGACAATTTCAGCAAAATAGGAGTATAGTAGATCAAAATATAAGTCAAATGTATTTTAACAAACTTGCAATGAACACCCATGGAATTAAATTGAAAAATAATACTATTTACTATAGCAACTAAAAGAATAAAGGACCTGGGAAAATATTTAACAAAAGAAGTGTGACACTTTACAATTTTTTAAAAAAGCTATTAAAAAGATTGTTGAAAGAAATTAAAGAAAACCTAAAATAATTGGATAGTTATTCAGTGCTTGTGAAAGGGAATGCTTAATATTGTTAAAATGGCAATACCAACCAACCCCTAAAAATCACCAGCTACCTTTTTTCTCAGAAATTGACTAACTGAAATTTATATAGTAATTCAAAATGTGAGTGCCCCATGGATTTCAGACATGAAGGTAAGGGAGATGATGTGTCTGAGAACAAACTTACTGTATATGTAATTGATCCAGGTACCCTTTTGCAGGTGCAGCAGCAAGAACTGGGCCCAGGAATGTTGGAGACCTTGCAGAGCCTCTCCTCCCCTGTGTTTCTCTGCTTATTCTGTCTTCATTGTTTTTTATTAGAACCAAGGGTTTCAGCACCCAGGGGAGGGGATGCAGTGGCTCTGTCATGCTTATTGCAGTAGATTATCTTGGACTAAAGATAATGTTCTCTGCACACTGGGCCACATCTCCATCACTGCTGACATATCCCCACACCAGTTGTCCCTGCAGCTAAGTTCTTGGGTTTCAAGGATGTGGCCCTGCCACTGCCTTCCTCTCAGGAGAACAGTTAGAGGAAGAGAATAGGAGCCCAGACACAAACCTTTCAGGAAGGAGCAGGTGGGAGTTTGGATGGAGTGTCAGGAAAGAACCACTAAAAATAGTTTCCCATCTCAGGACCATGTGTAGGTGAGGCTGAGGAGGAATTTTGTCTCAGATGCTGTGGTTTTCCAACATAGTATTTTCATGCAAAGCCACTCTAAGGATCTTTCCTGATTCAGGACATCAGATGTTACTTTCACAGGATTCAATCTTGCCTGTCTTTCCATATTTGCCTCAAGAGAAAACATAGAATATTATTTCACATTGGATCTTCTGTTTGTAATTGAGATCACTACATACTATCATTAATTGGCAAATTTAGGAACATTTCTTGTAGTAAATCAAAATCTTATTGGACCTCAGCTTTGAACCTAACTCAGAAGGGATCCAAGTTTTATCTGACATATTCTCTCAATCCTGGTCATTTCAAGATTCTAAGTTTTAAATACCCTGAATAATATTGTACATGTCAATAAGGGGCTCCATTGGTTACCAGACGGATTCCTCCCAAGGACATTTGGCCAAGGTTGGAGATATTTCTGTTTGTCAAAACTGGAGAGATGTGCAGCTGGCATCTGGGCAGAGACCTGGGTGGTTCTGAACATCCTGCAATGTGCAGTCTCTGTGCACAACATAGAATTTTCTGGTGTGCAATGTCAATACTGCAGAGGTTGATAAGTTCTGATTTAAACATCAATTCTTTCCAAACTTCATTGAAATGCATAAGATCACTTTTTATATGTGCAATTTATCCCTCAGTAAAACTGGAACAAAGCAAATCCAACCTTGGTATTTTGTGTGCTGACAGAGACCTCCTAACTTACAGGTAATGTTGCATGTGAGCAACGGGTGCAATTCTTCAGGATCTGGGCTTGCCCTTGGAATTGAGAGGGAGCTCACTGGGGTTGCACAGCAGTGTGTCTACCCAGCCACCACATGTTTTCTCTGTGGGACAAAAGGTACAGAAGATGATGCTCCCAGTCATGGGGCAAATGCCCAGAGCTCCTGACACAGATGTCCAGAGTTGCAAGCTCCTGTTTTTTGTCACCAGCAGATGGGAGAAGGAGAAAATGCCACCTGCTATCTATTCCACTTGATTATACCAAAAGAAATCTGGAAAATGTCACTTCATCTCCCATGGGCCCTGGACCTTGATCCACTGAGGAGAAGGGAGGGTAATTTTCTGGGATCCCAGGACAATGAATCATCAGGGGCTTCTCCCTGGTCCCTGGCCTTAATAGGAAGCTTGTTAGTATGACCTTTAAAAGAATACATCCACCATACACCATTCTTTATGAGGAGGTGGGGGAGAAAGCACTACATTTTTTCTATATATGAAATGCTTTTCATTGTGCTAAACATCAGATGAGTTTTCAATGTCTGTTTTCAGAGAGAGCTCTGGATGCAGATACTGCCTGACCAGGAGAGAGCTCATAAGAAGGGAGGGTGCTGATTTGCCCCATAAAGGATTGACATGCAAATGGGGCCCTTCCCTCTGGTCCTGCAAATCAGCCCAGGCCTGGTCTCTGCAGCTCTGAGAGAGGAGCCCACACCCTAGTTGTCTGAGCTCTTCCTTTCCAAGCACAGGACAGAGAAAGAGGAGGCACTATGAAGTATGTGCTGAGCTGGGCATTTCTGTTGTCAATTTCCCATGGTAATATTATGGAGAAACTGGAGATGCTGCTGTATGTGGGATTCAGTGAGTGTGTGTGTGAGGAGGGTGTGTGTGTGTCAGTGTCTCTCTGTGAATCAAATTTTACTTTCATTGATTACAGGTGCCCAGTGTGAGGGGCAGCTGGTGGAGTCTGGGGGAGACTTAGCACAGCCTGGAGGGTCTCTGAGATTCTCCTATGCAGCCTCTGGATTCACCTTCAGTAACAATGGAATGAACTGGGTCCACCAGGCCCCAGGGAAGTGGCTGGAGTGGGTCGCATACATTAGCAGTGGTAGTAGTACCATATACTATGCAGACTCTGTGAAGGGCAGATTCACCACCTCCAGGGACAACAGCAAGAACCAGCTCTATCTGCAAATGTCAAACCTGAGGGCTGAAGACACAGCCATGTATTATTGTGCCAGACACACAGTGAGGGGAAGTCAGTGTGAGCCCAGACAAAAACTTCCTACAGGGAGGGGACTGGTCTTCTGGGGGAGCTCAGGGCCCACATAGCACAGGGCTCAGCCCCAGGGGCAGGTGCAGGGGGAGGTTTCAGCTGTTTCCTGCCAGGGTCTGGGGCTTCCTCTACAGTTTCCCCAGGGAACCTCTCTAGATTCAGTATTCTGTGTCCTCTATTGAATTATTTGAATTAGAAAAGTTTCATTACAATAGGAGAAAACATTCCCACATGTACAGTAAGCAGAGCATCCTTTATGGAGGTAGAAATGTCTCTGCCAATGGCCAGCAGGTTCTGATACCTGGGGGAGTTCACTTTCTGGTTTATAGTGATAGTTACATGTATGTAAATATAGGCAAATATTTATTTAGTTGTACACTTAAATATATCAAATTGTATGTTATTTACAATTTAATAAGAACTAACCATTTATCCTGGTTTTCTAGTTCAATAACATATTCATTTAATAAAAGCATAGACCTTTTATAAATTTTACACTCTAGTTTTGACAGGAGGAGGAGTTGTTCACTAAAGTGGAAGTTCTCTTGCATTTCTGTTGTACTCTTGGGTAATTCCAGTAGCTTGGACCTAGCCTGAGTAATTTTACTGATGTTTCTGTGCAAAGCTCACCCTAGTCAAGGCATGGAGTTTTTTCCCCCAAGATATATGCAGTTTCTGAATACCAGGTTTATTCATCCATCACATAGTATTACCTGGCTATGATTTTCCTGAGATTCTTTCTTCATTCCAGGTATATTCACATGTTAATTACCTCTTAGGTTATGTTGTTCTCCACTGTCATCCAAACAATTTTTTAGGGTCTCCATTGAACCTCACAGAGCCTCTTCTCCTAAGGTTAATGACATTCCATTTTCATCACCTAAATTTGATGCTGAGCTCCTGGGAAGGGCTGTGTTTTTCCACCACTCCATTAATATAATCAAGCAGGTTGTACTCAATTGTCATACAAAACAATGTTATTTTGTAAGTATTGATTCAGAGAATGAAGTCATACTCAGGTTATTTTTCATGTAAATAAATGTATTTCCTAATATCTGGAAGAAGGTAAAGATTAAAAATTGTAGTGTCATAATGCTAGGTAGACTAAATATTAGATATAAAATCCCAGCATACAAATTAAATGGCATAATATCAGACAGAATAAACTTTAATTTGTTAAAAATTTATAGGTTTAACACAACATTCCTTTACAGAACTGCATAATGAAATATTTGTTTATCTCATAAGTGATTACATCAAAATACATTCATTCTTTCCAATATTCTCTTTTGTGGTGTTTAGTGAGGTACATCTTAAAATCCTAAAATTTGACCAGATGTTTTGGATTTTGATATAGTCATAATATCCCAAAGAAGAAAACAAGGTAATATAAAGGAAAAAGCCATTGGCCAAAATTTCAAAGAATGGTTAAGTAATAATAGGAATGGGGAGGAGGCTAATGAAGTGCATATTGGGTTTCTTGACTTTGTATACTCAGTCATATTGCCATAATTTCTGGTACTATAAGTAACTAAAATTTCCAAAATATTTGAAATTTTGATAACTATTTACTTATTTTTCCTCAGAAATATAATTTGGCTTCATACAGCCAATTTACTATTTGCTATTGTAATATTTATTACACCCATAAACTTCCTAATGCTTCAATATGAATAGCAGTTAAAGTACTAATTTATGGGGAGACAGCTATTCTAAGACCTTTTCAGGTATTATGCAACCTATTCATGGCCAGGACTTAGCCAAGGGCAGCAGAGATAGGTGGAAAAAGGAGGAATGATATCCTGAAGCTCAACTCAGAAAATTCTTTCTTCTCAGCTAACTTCTGGGAAATCTCTGATTTGTGACCTAAAATCCATATAGGGATAATGAAACATTGACCACATAGATACACCCTGGTGTGATGAAGCAAATGGCACACAGTGGAGGGTGATGTGACTGGTTCAGGGATATTGAGACTAGGCCTGTCCCATCCATGCCTTATTTCTCAATCTGTACAATGGGAAAGGAAAAGTTAAATATGCATTATATACTGAAGAATTGAACCACTTGGGTTCAGTTGAAGGTACCTGTCTCCCTGGAACTTGCTTTGTTGGGAATCTTGGTTAAAATTCTGATTCCTCTTTCCAAGAATTGACCCATGTTTCTTGATTTCTGGATGAAATCACTGCCTCTCCCTTCCTTCACCAGGGATCTCTGGACCTATGATTGTTACTGACTGCCCAGTAGAAGACAAGGGTTAAAACAACGGTGAAGCCATGGACACAGCTAGTATGGAGGCCTTTATAACAGGACTTAATTCTGTGGGTAGAATTGATTACAAAACACTCTACAGTCCTTGAACTATTCTCATGACCAGCTCCTGAACCAGCATATCCTCCAGGGGTTGTCTTTCCAGACCTTTTGCTTCCTCCTCCCCATGCTCTTCTATCATCAGAGCAATTATTTGTAATTCTGGAAAAAACTAGGATTAAGAATCTTCTTGGGGAAGCGGCTGTGGCTCAATCAGTAGGGCTCCCGTTTACCATATGGGAGGCCCCGGGTTTGGTTCCCAGGGCCTCCTGGTGAAGGCAAGCCCGCCCACACGGCACGGTTAGCTGACCCAGCAAGCACAAGCAGCAAGGGGGGGATAAATGAATAAATAAATAAAATCTTAAAAAAAAAAAAAAAAGAATCTTCTTGTATCTTTCAAGGCTTTACTCAGATTCCAGTCCAATTCCTCCATGGAAATTATTATTTCCTTCTCCAAGCTTCAAAGGAATCGGTACAGTTCATAACCTCATGGTCCTCAAAGCAGCACAAAATATCTACACTAATGCCCCATGTAGTCTAGTATGACTTTGTAGTTTGCCCCAAGCAGCTAAACCCATCTGTCACTCTCCTTCTAACTCAATGCCTATTTTCTCAACCTTCCATGAGTGTGGGATGCCTTGGCACATTGCTCCAGATATTGTCCTTAATTCTAATATCTTGCCATCAAAACTGGAGTCTTCAATATCCATATCTAGTACTGTTTAACTCTCAAAACTGCCTATACATCCTCTGGCAATGCTAGTGATATCTTTCCAGTATCTTCCTTATTTTTAATTAAATTCACTAATATTAATGAATTAATAACTAATAGCCATGTGCTGTATTCAAGGTTAGTTCATAAGGTGATAAGATATATGGTATTTTCAAAAGCAAGTGAATCTAAATTGAACAATGTGCAAGGTGAGGATACTGAGACTGAGGGTGGCTGACCTGCCAAATTTGCACAAGTGCAATATATCAGGGTCAGGAGCATTTCATGTATCCCTCATACAATCATGGTCATCAGTGATAAGAGTTCACACAGAAAATAACTGCCATAGTAATATCTAACAGCTCTGCCACCAAGTGAATTCACACTTTATGTGACTACTGTGTAATGACATCAGATCCAAATGTCAATCCTTCCACAATCCCTGAAAAACAAGCAGAAACTGCCAGAAAGAACTTTGTCAGGTAATTTACTTTATATATATATCCCTTTGGATTAGTGACACAGTGAACATATTCCCAGTGTCATCCTTGAGTCTTGGTTATATCTGGGTCCCTGAATGGCTCATTCATAACATTTCTTGCTTGGAAGTAGAGGTACTTGGGCTTGGTAATGGGGCACCCCAGGGAGAGGACTGTGTTCCTTGAGGGCTCAGCCAACATCATACTCCCAGAGGTGACCCTGGGCAACACCAGGGGCCACAGGCTAGGGTGGGAGTCTTAAATTTCCCCCAGGTGGGAAGCACAGGACTGGTGGGCCAAGTGGATACTCCTGCCCACAGAGTTCAGGGAACAGAGCCTGCAGAAAGAAGATGAGGAGGTAACTATTTGAGCATCCAGGTTTCCTCCTTCCAAGCAGAGAGACTTCCTCAGAAACTTGTACTTTTCTTACTCTCTTATTCTCCTCATTTCCTCAGACCCAGAGAAATATGATATATGATATTTTTTCCCATAGACCTGTTAGTTTCAAAGGAAACTGAGGCAGATGCAGCTATGACCTGGAACTGTGCAGGCAGCTCCAGTCTCCTCACACCAGATGATTTCAGCACCTCTTGCTGCTCCACCATGTTCCTTTGATCAAAATAGCTGAGGTAAGTTAATGAGAGATGATGAATTAAAATTCATGTAGAAATTATACTGTATTTATGTCTATCTCCTCTCAGTTTCTTTTTTTTATCCATTTCTCTCCATTTCATTTACTAATATATTCACTCATTTAACATGTATTTATTTACTGCCTTTTTAAGACATGGAAATTTCTTCATGATTAAAGGAAAAATCCTCTTCACAGGAATTTAATCTTTGTGAACATGGGAAAGACATAATATAAAGTCATACATTTTTTAATTGTTTTAAAAGATACTTATATTACATAAATATACACAAAAAAATATAGGAATTCCCATACACCCCACCTCCCACACCTCTTACAACTTCCCACATGAACATCCTTAATTAGTGTGGTACATTAATTGCAATTGATAAACATATCCTGGCTCTTTGCCTTGAAGCATTGACCAAAGTTCACATTGTAGACCACACTCTCTCCCACACAGTTCTGCATGTTATATGATGGTATAAAATAGCCTATTTCTGTCATTGCAGTGTCATTCAGGACAATCCCCAAGTCCAGTGCGAGTCCAATGAGCTCTAGAGAAGGAGTTGCTGCTCCACTGAGGTTCTGGGCCCAGCTGGCACATGGACACAAAACTCAAGTCTCTGGACATACAGTTAAAAATTCCAGCACCAAGTATAGGTTTGAATAGAAGGGACAGATGAGCCATATGCAGGGAAGACATAGTTGAGTCCAACTCTGTCACTCTCAGGAGAACAAACTCCAAAGCAGGGCCCATTGGTATGGCATCAAATTCCAGAGCTATCTGCCCTGACATAGTACTTGGGTGTCTCCAGAGCTCTTAGAAGCCCCACTATTTGGGGTGATATCCACTTTGGAATTCTATGACATCCTACTAAGATGTGCATAAGCGTGACCTCTGAGATGACCTCCTGACACATTTTGAAGTCTCTTAGATATAAACTCATTTGTCTTTACCTTTTACCCCTTTTATTCAAGGTATTTTTCCAGTCACATTGCCAGCTGGCACTTGGTAGCAACTTGGTGCCAGGAAGACTCATCCCTGGGAGTCATGTCCCATGCTGGGAGGAAGGTAATACATTCATATGCTGTTTGGCTTAGAGAGGCCACATTTGAGCAATAAGGAGGCTCTCAGGAGGCAATCCTTAGGCACTCCATAAAAATATGTTGTTTCAATTTCAAGAGCAAAGACTCATAAGGCTAGTCATTGGTAGCAAGGGCCTATCGGTGGCTCATCCTTCTTCACCAGTCACTGCACTTGGGGGATGGTTGCTGCTCCCTTAAAGAATGTGGCAGAGCTCTCCAAAATGGGAATTCAGTATTCTCTCATTTATTGAGTAATTCTCCACCCACTCTGACAATACCCCATGAACATTTGAACATTTTTGTATACCTTATATTTATGTTCAGGTGAACTTCCTCCCATGCATCCCCTATCCCTGACACCCCACACCAATGATCCTCTCCCACCCCAGTAGTAACCCTTACTTTGTACAATCTCAATCTTTCTGAATTCATTGAGAGCTGTTCTGTGGCCTAGCATGTGGTCAATTTTGTAGTATTATCCATGTGCACTTGAGAAGATTGTATATCCCACTATATTTGGGTGTAGCGTTCTGTATATATCTATTAGGTCCAGTTCCTCTAATGTATTATTCAAAGTCATTGTTTCTTTATTGATTTTCTGTCAAGATGTTCTGTCTAATGGCTATAATGGTCTATTAAAATCCCTCACTATAATTGTAGAGGCATTTATGTCTCCACTTAGTCTTTCCAGTGTTTGCCTCATGTATTTTGAGGCACACTGATTAGGTGCACAAATATTTATGATTTTTCTTTCTTCTTGAAAGATTATGCCTCTTACTAATATACAGTGTCCATCTTTGTCTCTTACAATAGTTTTGCATTTAAAGTTGTTTTTTTTTTTTTCACTTATTAGTGTAGCTACTCCTGCACTTTTTTGGTTGTTGTTTGCTTGTAAAATTGTTTTCCAGGCATTCACTTTCAGCCTCCTTGAATCCCTGTGTCTAAGGTGGGTTTCTTGTAGACAACATATAGATGGGTCATATTTCCTTATCCATTCTGCTAATGTGTGTCTCTTGACTGGTGAGTTTAATACATTAACATTCAGTGTTATTACTCTCACAAAATTTCTTACATCAGCCATATTATCTTTGGGTTTATGTATGCCATATGTTGTTTTTATTTCTCTTTTTGTCATTTTAGTTTTTCTTGCACTTTGCTTCAACTGTCTTTCTCCTGCTTTTTCCTTTAAACCTGTAGAACTTCCTTTAGTATTTCTTGAAGGGCAGGTTCCTTATTGGCATACTCCTTAATTTCTGTTTATCTGTGAATATTTTGAACTCTCTATCATTTTTGAATACCAGCTTTGCTGGTTGGAGAATTCATTGCTGAAAGTTTTTTTCTTTGAGTACCTTAACTATGTCATACCACTGTCTTCTTGCCTACATGGTTTCAGATGAGAAATCAGCACTTATTCTTATTGAGATTCCCTTGTATGTGATTGTTCTCTTTTCTCTTGCTGCCTTGAGTATTTTCTCTTTTTCTTGTGCATTGGATATTTTGACAAGTATAGGTCTTGGAGTAGGCCTGTTAGGATTTATACTGTTTGGGTTGCACTGTGATTCCTGAACATGTAGGTCCATCACCCTCAATAGGGTTAGGAAGTTTTCTGTCATTATTTCCTTCAACACTCCTTCTGTTACCTTCCCTTTCTCTTTTCCCCTGGGATATCTATAATGCATATGTTTTTGCATTTTGTGTTGTCTTTAAATCCTTAAGTCCCTTCTGCATTTTTTCTATCTTTGTATATGCTTATTCTACTGTGTGTTTGATTTCAGAAGTACTGTCTTCCACATCACTAATTCTTCTGTCTGTTCAAATCTGCAATTATGTGATTCCAGTGTATTTTTGATTTCTTGGATTGTGCCATTCATCACCATCATATCTGTTATCTTTTTATGTAAGTTTACTATTTCTTTAATATGCTGTCCCAGTGTCTTCTTAATATCCTTAATCTCTTCCTTCACTTCATTAAGTTGGTCCATGATATTTGTTTGGACAGCTTTGATTAGTTATTCAATGTTCTGCATCTCTTCCTGGTGTTTAGTTTGTTCATTGGATAAGTCCACCTCTTCCTGTTTCTTAGTATGGTTTGTCATTTTTTTGTTACCCTCTGGTCATCATTTATCTTGATGGGTTTATTCAGTTGATTAGCTTCTCTCTGTGCTCTAGAGTTTTGTTTAGCTAGTGGTTCTGTGTGTGTGCTAAATTTTCTCTTTGACATTTTGTTCTTCTTGTTCTATTTCCTTACTGTTTTCTATGTTCCCTTGAAGGAAAAAGATTAAGGCCAGAGAAATCAAAGGAAGTAAGAAAAGAAAAAGGATAATAGTAATAATAAACATTAGAAGAGGGGCCATATAAGGCTTAGTAAAATGATATTTAACTCATGTAAGCAGTGTAGAGTAATAGGAATAAAAAAGTAGAGTACCTACAATGAAATGGGAAACAGAATAGAGAAAAATATATAGAATGATTTAAAAGGCCAGAATAATGAGGAGAGAGAAAGAGAATAGAAAGGACAGAAATAAAAAGTTAATAAAAAAAAATAAGAAAATAGAATGAATAAGATAGAAATCAAAACCAGTAAAGTTGCAGAGTAATAAAAAAAAAGGTGGAATGTAAGAACAACAACAGAAAACAGTAGGTAGAAAGATGAGAGAAAGAAAAGAGATAGCGTTGGTAAACAAGATCAGTATACACAGAAAATGGGAAATCAAGGAAGGAGAAACACAGCAAGGAGGAAAGTACCTGGCAGCATCTAATTATAAAAATAAAATAAAATAAAAAACAAGGGAAAGAAAGAAGAGAGAAAAACAAGAAACAGAACAACCAACCAAACAAAAAAAAAACAAAAAAACACACAAGAAAGCAGTGAAACAAAGGTAAGGAAGAACAGCGTTCCTCTTTTGGTCCTTGTGAAACCTCTCAGGCTGCCTGTGTTCATCAATCAATTACCCTGCAGGCCTCTCTGCAGGTTTTGAGGCAGGTTTTAGTGAGTAAACTAAGTGAAAAAAAATTTTAAGTAATCTTTTTTTGGAAAAATAAGGGACCCAAAAGAAGGTAGTACAAAAATAATGTCAATGTTTTCCCTGTCCTATGGTATCAGCTGGATGTTAGATATCCCTGTGGGTCACTACTCTTAGATGAGCCAGAAATTGAACTAGGGACCTCATATAGTCAAAGAAGAAATTCCTCCACTGATCTACCTTTCTAATTGGGTCAGATAGCCTTCAGAAAGCTTCAGTAACTTTCCCCTGGGCAAATTTTACTCTTCTTGGGCAGCTGAATTAAGCAGGCTGTATGAGCAGATCCCCCCTCCCCTCACCTGGTCAGGTTGAGTTCCCTTTTGAAATTCAAATGGGACCGAGATGACTGAATACACCACACTGAAGTGATTTTTCAAGCCTCTTCTCCACCACCCCCTCCTCCCAGAGGACCCTAAATAGGCTCTTGAAAACTCATTAAGTGCTTACCTCTGCCTGACTCCCTTAGGGGAATTGAAATTCTGATAGTCCTTGGAACTATCAGAGCACAGTCAGGCATTAACTTGGCTGATGGTGCTCTCTCTCAGGCCAAGCCTCTGTCCTGTGCAGTTAGGTAAATCAGGCTTCCTAAGCAGATTTGCCTCTCCCCTAATCCCGGTGCCACTTTGAGACAGCTAGTATGCTCCCCAAAGCTCTAAGGTGGTCCAGGCAACCAAACCCAGAGAAAAGAAACTCCTCTCTGCCCCTTGCCAGCACCCTCACACTCTCAGAGAATGCTCCCTCTCATTGGGTGGCCAGCGGGTGTCAGGGCTCATCCTTGCTCTTTGTCCTGAGTGTGGGGCTTAGCCATCTATGATTTCCATGGGGAAAAAGCTCAGTTTTAACTTAAGCAATCTATCTCCCTGTCCAGCTCCCTCCAGATCAATGCCCCAAAGTCTCCTGCTCCAGGGGATCTCAGAAGAGCTCACTTGGGCAGGATCCTGTCCCAATCATCCATCTTATGTGAAAGAGATGGTGAGTGCCCCCTTAAACTGACACCATCTTCTGGATTGGCATAAAGTCATAAATTTTATACTTATTTCCACAAAGCCTTGCTCTCTGATTTGTGCTCAGCAACACAGAAGTTCACTCAAAAGCCACAGGAGTGCCCAGAAAGAGAGAACACACTAGACTCTTCTACCTTTATACAAAAATGTGCCTCCCATGTGAAAATCATGTCCTGGGTTCCTGGGAGGCATCTCAGCTCCACAGCTTCTCAGAGTCAGGTTTTTCATTTTTGGAACAGATTTATTTGGGATTCATGGGATTTATCCAATAGAACATGGAATCCTTCTTGGTGGCAAAAATCAGACAAAGCATGTTTATGTGTGTGTTCTCATACTGGTGCATGTGTGTGCAAGAATGTGTGTGTATGTATAAGGCTTTATACATTTGTGTGTGCATGCACCTGATTTTGTGCTTGTGTTTGTGGTTGTATTATTGGAATAGAGGGTGTGTGTGTGAAGTGTGCATGTGTGTCTGTGTGTGCTGTGCATATGTGTATGTGTATGTCTGTGTGTGAATAAATATGTGTATTATGGATATAGATGTGTGAGTTGGTAGTGTGTGCATGTGTGTGTTCATGTATGTGCATGCTTATGTTTGTGCATGTGCAGTTGGCATACTAGATGTGTGAATTGGCTTTCAGCCCCATGGTTCTATATGTGCAGTTGTTCCCTGATGTGACCTTAAAATAGAGGAGAACAAAGGAGATAAGAGACCCCCTCCACGACCCTGAAAAAATCTGGAATCACTGTGCCTGGGTTTGTATCAATGCATCTTGCAGCCTCCAGGAATAAGATCCTGGTGATTTCATGAAATCCTGTGTTTGGTCTCCCTGCAAAGTAGGCTGAGTTTCTAAAGACAATTCATATTTCAAGAGATGATATTGACAGCTTATTGTACCTCTAAAGAGCAGTCTGAAGCCAAGTGCCCAACCAGGTAACACTGGGCAGAGATGATGCAAGAGAAATGTTTTGTGAGCCCAACTGAAGCCTCCCTGCAGGGTGAGGTTTGAATTCAGGAGGCTCTTAGGACCCAGTTAGTACAGGGTCAAGCTCTGGGTAAATTCAGGCATGTTGGGAGGGTCTTCTTCTCAGGTTCTGGGTTTATCTTTTTCTTTCTTTTTTTTTTTTTTTAAAGATTTTATTTATTTATTCATTTATCCCCCCCTTGCTGCCTGCGCTCGCTGGGTCAGCCAACCACGCCGTGCGGGAGGGCCCGCCCCCACCAGGAAGCCCTGGGAATGGAACCCGGGGCCTCCCACATGGCAAACGGGAGCCCCACTGATTGAGCCACAGCCGCTTCCCGGGGTTATCTTTTTCACATAAAAGTCTAAAATGAGAATTTAGCTAGGCCTCTTGATGTGTCTAATAATATTCACCTCCTTTGAAGGAGCTCAAAAAGACAATGAGAATCACACATAGATATCTTAATAGTGAAGAGCTAGAGGGCATGTTCAATTTGTAATTAACTGGGTCAAGAATTTTGGGAGACATACTGATCACCTGATAATTACTTCATTTCTCTAAAGAGAAATGCTTAATTTTTCACAACTTATTTAAGAATGATCATTCATTATCTTCAAACATATAGATTCAACTTTCTGTATGTTCATAATCCATTCTTAGTTCATATCTCTCATTTTACAGAGGAGATAAAAATCTGCCATGAGATGTCCCTTCACCATCTCCTCAATATGAGCCCCACTACCATCTTGTCTTTCTCAATCTGATCATGGTGCTGCTTTTGCCCAGGGTCATCATGCCCAGTAACCTTCAATTGTATCTCACTTAAATATTTACCTCCTTTCTCTGTCTATTACAAATTAATCATATCCCTTGGTTATTCACACTATCATTGAAAAACATAATGTTGATGACCAGCCACAGATTTGTTTAATAATGTACACCAGAGCCAAAAGCTCATTTTTCTTTTTTTTTGTGTTGAGCACACCCTAGCAACTTTTCCTCACTCACAGTAACATATGCACACCTATTGGAGTTTGTTCTGTGTGAGCAAGAATTTATACCTTTATCCTTCCAGTCCATTAGCCTCCAAAGGCCAGGACACTCAACTCTGCATCTGTGTAACCCTATTTTAC
>JAKSZT010038955.1:47052-150863 GCA_026826555.1 Tolypeutes matacus | reverse complement strand
CAGGACCCAAAATAATTCCTCTTCTAGACCAACCCCCTTACGGAAGGGACCCTAGCTGGGCCCGTGGAAATTAATCAAGCACATCCCACTTTCCGGACTCCCCAGGTTAGCTGAAACTCTGATGTTAGTCAGTGAGGAGTGCTAAACATGGCGGATTCCGCCCCTTTTGGCGCCGAGCTCCAGCGTCACCCGGCTGCTCAGTAAATCAGTTTGAGTGCAGATTCGCGTCTGCTCTCAGCCTAATGCTGCTTCAGGTCGGCTTATCTGCTCCCCAAAGCTATGGGGCGGTGCAGGCAGCCAGATCAATGTCTAAAAATATAAAATACCCTTCCCTGTCTTCCAACCGAACCCTCCCTTCTTTGGGAAGTGTCCCTTCCTCCTGGCTCAGCAGCGGTCCGGGTCTTATCCCTGGGTGCCTAGGGAAATCAGCTGCGTTCCCCAACCAAAATCCCTCCTCCGGTTCACCAGGTGCTGACTAGCTCGTTTGCTCTGTTCACACAAGGTCCAAGGGGCGCCAGGCAGCCAGCTCCCCAGAAAATAAAACTTTTTCGCCCCGCCTGCGGCTCCAAATGGCCTTTTATTTTTTTTTTTTCCGTAACTGCGGGGCTCAGCCGCTTGTGCCAACCGCCACCGGCAGCCTCAAAACTCACGAATCTCAACCGTTCGGTTCACGCCGCCGATCCGCGCAGTTAGATGTCCCAAGCTTCTCACTCCAGGTGTGCACAGTACAGACCCCCGGGCAGGATCCCGTCCCCAATCCGCCTTGCTCTGGGAGCTTACACTGTGTGCCCTCCTACACCAATGCCATCTTGCCCCTGATCACTTAATATCATGAATGTATTTCCATGCCAATCTATTCTTTCCATTACTTTTAACCAATTCATAGTGTTCTAATGTATTCCCTAATTTATTTAGCAATACCTTAATGTCTTTTTTTTTTTTATACATGAAAAGCTTTATTTTTCTTATATACTCAGGCTCTTGAGGCAAATAATACCAATTTTTTTTTTTGCATTTGCTTACAAAAATGTTATTTATATATTTATATATTTTAAGATGTGCTTAGATTACCTACATATTACATGGAACCTACAGGGATTCCCATGTTCCCCACCTCCCACACCTCCCACCACATCCCACAAAATGTCTCCCACAAGTGTGGCCCATCACCCTCAATGGACTTACACATCCTGGAGCCTTTCCATCAACTATAGACCACAGTTCACATGGTAGACCACACTCTCTTCCACACAGTTCTGAATGGTGTGTACCGATTTAATATGGCCTACATTATGGACTACTCTTAACTTCATTATTCCATGTTCTTGTGAACCAAGATTTTCACTATGAAAAAAAGGAGATACAAATGTAATATTATTTACATTTAGTAAAAATTCTAAAATCTTGAATTTTACCTGGAAGTATCAGTATGAATTCTTGAGGCAGTCTGTCATAAAAAATTCATTTTTATTTCCTACCTGTGTCCCATACAAAGGTTCATAAACAATAACCAATGAATCCTGTGGCAATGAGCATCTACAGTAATATAGACTGTGTTCTTGGAATATCATTTTCACTAAATAAGGCTGGGATCCTTATAGAATGGGTATTCCAGGTCTAGGACAGAAAATTAACCATATGAACATCATTCAAAGACTACTAGGGTTGCTTCAAAAGGCCTTAGAAGCCAACTTTAAGAGGCCCCCACAAGTCAAGAAGAACCATTTGAGCATCAATAAAGACAATAATTTTTATGACCTGAGACATATCAAATATACTTAATACATTAGTTTGTAATAACATTTTTTCATGAATTGGTCATCTTTGTAGGATGACGGAAGCCAATTAATTTCAACAACTTTTAAATAAAGGAAAACAATAAGGTATTTATCTTGCCTTTCCTATATGAACTATTCCAATATATAATGAAACAGATTAGAGGAACTGTCTTTTTAAACAAACAATTTGACCTTAAAAATGAAAAGCAAACAAAGAAATAAAATGTTACCATTTTGCAATGCCCATTGAATTACTGGATCTAGACATTGACCATCAGCAGGTGCAAACATTACAAAAAAGAGACAACCAGACTTTATGTGCCTCCTAATAAAAGAACATAATCTTAACAAAGGAAATACACTTGAATTATGAGTTGATCAATTCATAATTCTATGGATCCTGCTTCCAATCAGCAGAAAATACAGAGGACAGTAATATGCTGACATGTATCACGCATTTGCGTTCAGCAAAATTCTGACTGTGGGAAATTCTTCAGATGAATCAGCTCAGGAAAAGAAAGGGATTGGTAGAGAACTGGAGATTGAAGGAGACTGAAAATGCTTATCAACTGAAAAACTGGTGAAGATGAAACTATAGATTTGGTAATGTATATTTGGGTGCTAAATCTACAAAGAAACATAAAGAAGTGACCACCATACATGGCAGGATAGTGTTTACTTTGGGCAGAATCAAGGGTACACACAGGGGATTCTGAGGTAGGTGACATTCTTCTATATTTTAGCCAGGGTGAAAATCACAAGGGTGTAACCCCTTGTAATAATTCATCAAATAAAACACTTGCCTTTTGTGTTTATTTACTTTATGTTTTACTTTTGTGAAGAAACCTTACAGCTATTTAATATTTATACCATTCACTAAGTCTTAATGCAATATTTATTAACATAAAACCAGACATTTAATATCATATAATCAAGGAAGAATAATTTAATATTAAATCAGTGAATAGAGTGCCAGCTTTTTGATTGAACAAACTAAAGTATAAACTTACCAATGAGTATTATTGAGCATCTGATTGTTATAATGAATCTGTGCTTATAGAGGAACTAAAAATAGCACCTCACCACTTAAGATGCTGTTTTTAATAACTGCAGACATACTTTTGCTCCCTGGGAAACTACAAGTAGTGGTTGGTCATCATAGTCTCCCTTTAATTACTTGTCTTTACTTCTGTTTCAAACCATCATATGCAAGTAAAAAGACTCTTTTTTTATCCCTCATTAGAGAAAAATTTTCATTGCTTCTTAAGAAAAGCTCATTTTAAAGGCTGTTCAACTTTCATGTTTTATACCATCTCTGCATTAAAAGAAGTTTATTGCTCTAACATGACAATTTTATAGGAAAAAATATAACTGTAAATTGAGCTGCCTTTCATTTTACTGGTTTTAAATAGGGTTCAACCAAATTTGAAAGCTAAATATGATGAGCCTATGAATAAATTTTCTTTACTTTAAGCTTATCAAAAACTAAATATTACATCTTAAGTGAAATTTATAAAGATCTGTGTATTATTAATATACATCAGTGGTTCAGGGCCCTGGGCGTACTTTAGAAGTTTTGAGTGAGCATTAAATGTAGCATACTAACACCCAGGCTCTAGCTTAGAACAAGTCAATCAGAATCTGTGGGAGGGGAATATCTCAATTTTTTTTTCAGTTCTAACCAATAAATTCACAGATGATGGATGGATGGATGGATGGATGGATGGATGGATGGATGGATAACACCATCCATGAAAAAGCCAAAGTAAAAGATGAACAATCTGCAGTAAAGATTTGCGAGTAGATCCCTCCGTGAAGCTGAGGCTGGTTCTCATCCCCTACTGGCATGGCAGGCCATGTCCAGAGCCATAAAAGCCCCTATCCCAAAAGCAGGGTTAATTAGTGGATTGGAACATTCAAAAAATGGGCAAAAAAGCAAAGGAAATGCCTTTAAAATATATATATATATATATATTCATTTTTTTTCCTTTCTCTTTTCTTTTTTCCTTTTTTTCTTTCCCTTTATCACTGTGTTATTGGATGTGAGTTCCGTGTAATATTTTGGGTAATCTAAGCACCTCTTAAAAAATATGTATATATATATATATAACATTTTTGTAAGCAAATACACATATATGCATATATATTTATATATCATTTTGCAAATGTTTGTATGTATTGTGAGAATTTTGATTTTTACCCACAATAAAAATAAATAAATAAAAAAAAAAAGCAGGGTTAAGGGGATATCCCCAGGCACCAACTAAGACTTTGATTAGCAAATTCAGCTAGCTGGATTCCAATTCAGAGTAAAGCTAAATTTTAAACCCACCCAAGTCAGAAAGAAACTGGCAGCCCTATTTTAACTCTGCCCCCACCAGGAGTAAAGCAGGGTTGATTGAAAAACACAGTAACCTCCAGGGAAGGTGGGAATTGGTTTAAATCTGCCCAGGTGAGATAGCTGCCAGGAGCCATTGCTCAAATACCCTGTCCCAGCAAGGAGGGAAAGGCAGCCAACTGAGAGATGCAGTGACTTCCAAGGACTGTGGGGATCATTTTCAACCTGCCCAGGTTGAAAACCCAATGTTTGGCTGAGAAGGAGGTGGGGTGAAGTTTGATCACTTCTGGGGCAGAAAGTAGGAAATGCTACTTCAAGATAAGTCATCAAAAATGGCAATTAACATATGACTGGCAGAGTTCTAAGGGCTTTACATGTATTATTTAACTCTCACCTGTGATGGAGATTGATATCATCTCCATTTTACAGATGAGAAAATTGAGGCAGAGAGAGGGTAAGTGACCTGTCCAAGAGCCAGTAAGTGACAGATGATACTTGAGCCCAGGCAATCTGCCTCCAGATATGTTTCTTTAACCAAGAACATTGTTTTTCCACCTTAATGGAATACTAAGGATAGGGTATTCTAACAAAGATGGGTTTAGGGGGAAAAGGAGTTGGAATAAAGAGAAAGAAGAGAAGAGAAATGAATGTCAGAAGGAAAGCAACAGGAATAAAAGAATAGAGGGAAGATGAGCACAGTCTGACACTGTTATTTAAGGTAAAGAGATTAAAGGAGCAGGAGAGTGCCTTTTAAAGCCATCTTGAAATATGGAGTCTGTTACTGGGGTATTCAGCATATGAAAAGCAATGTCTCCCTAGCAACCCAGGACTGGTACTTAAGACATAAGTCTCTCTCTCACCAAAGTACTTCCAGGGTCAAACTACAGTGTAATTTAGGCACTAGGAAATCTCTGATGTCCAAATCTTACAGCCCCAAGAGAAGTGACTCCTGAAATCCCCAAAAGAAGTTACTCCTGAAATAGTAATTAGACATTATTACTCTAGTAATAGAAGAACTTGTAACACTGATATAAAGACAGAGGACACCAAATTATTTGAGGGGAGGGAGAGGAAAGAATAGGTGTAACATGGGACATTTTTGAAACACTCTAATATTTTGCATGATACTGCAAAATAATACAAGTCATTATACATTTTCTCAAAATCTATAAAAATGTGCAGTGCAAAGCATAAAACATAATATAAACTATAGACCATGCTTAGTAACAAAGCTTCAATATGTGCTCATCAAGTGAAACACTTGGACCACACTAATGAAAGATGTTCACTGGGAAAAGTGTGTTAGGGAGAGGGGTTAGAGTATATGGGAATCCCTATATTTTTGATAGAACATTTACATCATCTAAAGCTCCTTTAAAAATAAATTTAAAAAATTAATTGTGGCATAGAAGAAGAAGTATCAATGAATTATATTGCTAGGCAAGAGAAAGACTGGGGCATCATCAAAACTATTTGATATTTGAAAACATGGAAAGAGTTTCCAAAGACAGAGTATATTGAATGAGATCCATAAAAAACAAAAATGATACATTGCTCTTCACCAGACTTTGAACTATTGATGTGCAAAAGACAAATTATAAAGGCAAACTCCAGATAAGGAAAAATATTTGCAAACTTAACCATGACAAAGAAAGAACAGATATCTAGAACATTTGGAACTGATATCTGGAACAGATATCTAGAATATCGTGAGTGGATGTGGCTCAACCAATTAAGCACCTGCTTCCCACATGGCAGGTTCCAGGTTCAGTTCCAGGTACATCCTAATGAGGAATTAACAGTGGACTAGAGTGGATTTACTGTTATTTTATGATAGACTCATTGTGTCTCTAGCAATGGAAGAAATTATATCATTGATGTGGAGGGAGAGGACACTGGAGGCTCTGGGGGCAGGAGAGAGAAAGATAGGTGTAAGGTGGGGGCTTTTTGGGGATTTGGGAATAATCCTGAATGGCATTAAAATGACAGATATAGGCCATTATATATCTTCCCATAGCCTGCAGCATTTTGTGGGAGAGAGTGTAGACTACAAGGTGAACTATGGTCCATGCTTAATGGCAAAGCCACAGGATGTGTTTATCAATTGCAGTGAATGTGCCACACTAATAAAGGATGTTGTTTATGTGGAATGGTGTGTGAGATCTGGGGAGCAGGGCATATGGGAATCACTATATTTTTTGTGTGACATTTGGGTAATCTAGGTATCTTTAAAAAAATTTAAAAATATATTTAAATAAATAAATAAATAAAGCTATGAAGAACATAGAAAAAACATGATGTTTAAACAAGATCTGTATTTTACATATTTAGACAGTTACTTGTTAGCTGGTTTCTAGATTAATTGGTTATTTATTTACTAATGTTTCAGCCATGTAGTCACCTATACATTGCTAATAGAAATTTTAGAAAACTGAAAGAAAACAATTAAAGAAATGAAAAAAAAAAAAAAAACTCAGTGGAGCCAATGTGGCTTAGTGGTTGAGTGCTGGCTTCCCACTTATGAGGCCTGGGTTCAACCCCTGGCCCTGGTACTGCACACACAAAAAACCCAGATATCTAGAATATATTAAAAGAATTTCCAAAATTCTAAAAATACAACCATAAACAAACAGTACTATTAGAAAATGGGCAAAATATATTAACAAATATTTCACTATAGCAGATATATAGAGGAGAAATAAGCATATAAAGAGATGCTTGACATAATTAACCATCAGGGTAATGCAAACTACACATTATGAGATGTAACTACACACTATTAAAACAACTGAAATACAAAATGACAATAGCAAATGCTGGTGAGAATGCGGAGAAACTGCATCTCTCATGCATTGTTTGAAGGAATGCAAAATAATACAGTCACTTTGAAAACTAGTTAGTACTTTCTTATAAAACTAAATATATAATTATCATACAACCCAGCAAGCACACCCTGCACATTAATCACTTAGAAATGAAAACTTATGCCCAAATTAAAGCATCAGGTTGTTCTTTGAAAAGATATACTCAAAATGATAAACTTCTAGCTAAGCTAACCAAAAATAAAATAGAAAAGATACAAATTACCAATACCAGGAATGGAAGAGGGGTCATCACTCCTAGTTCCACAGACATTAAAAGGATAATCAAACAAAGAAAAAAAGGATAATAAAGAAGCCTATGAACAATCATATGTCAAATAATTTGATAACTTAGATGTAATGGCCCAAAACTCTGAGAGATGCAAACTATCAAAATTCACACAAGAACTAATGCATAATCAGAATTGCCTTTGGCCATTAAAATGTTGAATCCTAATTAATAACATTGCAAAAAAGAAAGGACTGGGTGCAGATGGTTCACTGGCAAATTATACCAAACTTTTAAGGAAAAATGAAACAAATTCTCCACAATCTCTTTCAGAAAACAAAGCAGAGGGAATATTTCCTAACTCAATCTGTGAGGCCAACATTACTCTAATGGCAAAACAAGATAAAGATATTAAAAGAATAGAAAATAACATACCATTATGTTTCATGAACATAAAACCAAAGTCTTGTCCCATTGTCTGACTAGGGACCTTCTGGAAGGAAAATTCACAAAACAGGACATACTTCAAATATGTGTTATGACCCCTTCCCAGAATCTTTATTATTATTGTATATTTTGTGGGAAAAAACAAATACTTATTTTAATAAAAATCAAATGTTGAAAGAGCTACACAATGAAAGGTGAGTCTCCCTCCCATCCAGCCCCTGCTCCCTCAGTCCTACCCCCTCCCAGACACCCACCCACTGACCAATTTCTCACATCTCCTTGCATGGATAGCCCATCCGGGCTCAAGTATATATGCCTGCGTCTGATTGTACAGCCTATTCTTTGCAATTTTTTAAAACTTAAATTATTAAGTTATTCAGTTATTAAGTCAATCTTTCTTAAAGAAATTTCCATAATAGACCTATTAATGTGACCATATAACATAAAGTCCCATCATGATAGTCTTAGGGAAAGGGGGTAACATGAAAAGTTAAAACAACAGACATAAACCAGGACTGACCTAGACAAATGGGAACACACAATCACCCTGGAGCTCATCAATCTGTTTAACAGCTGTATGGTAATCCAATTCATGGACTTATGTTAATTTACAAATCAATGATCTGGAGGTCCCCTCAGGTCCACAGCAGTCAAATGCACCACCTCCCACTCCAGCAGTGAGGATGTTCAGTGTATTAAAGAGTAAGATGCAGGCCTTCTCCATGGGAATCCCAGTGGGTTCCATGTAATATTTTGGGTAATCTAAGCACCTCTTAAAATATATGTATATATATATATATATATATATAAAATAACATTTTTGTAAGCAAATACACATATATGCATGTATATTTATATATCATTTTGCAAATGTTTGTATGTATTGTGAGAATTTTGATTTTTACCCACAATAAAAATAAATAAAAAAATAAAAAAATAAAAAAATAAAAATAAAGAGTAAGAAACTCAGCAGAAGGGCCTGTTCCCTCCCCAGTGCACAGGACTAACCCCTACCACAAACACCCCCAGTGTGCACAAGGCGGCCTAGCACCTGAGGAGCCACAGCCATCACCAAAGTCCTGGCTGCTGAAGCCTGGACACCACCTACTGCCAAGGCCTGCAGCCTGGAACTGAGCATCATGGGAGGAAGAGGTGGGGCATCTTCTAGCATCACCCACATGCAGGCCCCCCCCCAGACCGCTGTGCCCAGCCAGGGCCTCAGGAATGGGGATGACCCACCCATTTTCTGGTTCAGGCACTCCAGGGTTCATCTATTGGACCATTTGTATCATTCCTCATCTTTTTTAGTTCTTCTCAAATCTTTAACATTCTCCATTTAATTTCATTTCAGCCCTTTTGGCTTTTCACCTACTCTTTCTACTTAAGCATTATCTTGTCAACCTATTTCTTAGAGATTACATTTCAATTTTGAACTATTTTTTCATTTTCCTTATTTTCTTATTACTTCTCATTCATTTTTTGAGGTTTTTAAAATTTATGGTATATTATCATGTATTGTTTCATTTCCTTAATGCCTTTTATCTACTTTTCAGAAAGTATATTTCAGTCCATAATGTAGATCACAATGAAGAGCTTTCATTCATTTTTTGTGGATTACTCTGCACTTACTCCTTTTCTCCCTATATTACCTTAGTACTTGAAAATAACATGAATTTTTTTCTTTTCTTATTCATGCAATTAAAAAAAAATTATAGACAGAAGTAAAGTTTTTTGTATCCTAAATCTTCTTTGAAGATAAAATGAAAAATAAAAATAATAAAAAAAAGAAAATAGCTTTCTCAATAACACAGATCTGTTTCTCTTTCTACATTTTTAATGAAATGTTTTAAAGTATGAAAACTTTCTTCCTGACATTTCTGGATTCTATACTTCTACCACTTCTATCACTGCTACATCTTTTGGAATGGACAGCAACCTAGGTGAGGAAGGACTGAAACAGAAAGGTGCACAATACAGACTGCTGAGAGGGTTTTTCAGGTCTTCAGTTAGGGAGACAACTGTTGTTGACCACTTCTAGAGATGTTCTCATATCATTGATTGTACTTTTCAACTCCAGAATTTCTATATCTCTTGAATTTATACTTTCTAGCTCTTTACTGATATTCTCCATTTGGTGAGACATCATTCTCATGTTTTCCTTTTACTCATTGATAATGTAGATATGCTAATAAGGGAAACTAGTGTTGATGTAGGTGGGCACTGCTCAGCTCTTTCACAAAAAACAGCAGAGTGGGGGTAGTGCCTCAGATGAGTGAGCTGTTTTGGGAATCCACAGAGCAGGAGGCTGCAGGCATCATTCAGGAGGGAGCTGGACAAAGGGACAAAGAGCCCAAGGAAAATCTGTGAGTTGCTTTCCCCTGTGGCTGGAAAAGGTGGCAGATGAGCCCCACCCTCAAGGCAAATAGCCTCCATGGAATCCCTGGCTCTCAAAAGCCAGCTGAGTGGGAGGGAGAATTCTTTGTAAGGAAGGAGGGTATGGTGAAGGGTGGAGAGTGGTTTCTTTTCTGTGGTTTTGGGCAACTGAGCCCCTTTTGAATCTCAGGGAGGATACTAGCCAGAACTGAAGTGGCCCTGGGGAGAGGGGAGGGGGAATCTTCTCAGGCAGGCTGTCACACCCAGCTGCCCTGGGAAAGAGGAATTTGGTTAAGGAAGGTGCAGAGGCAGGATCCTAACTAGGCCTGCCCTGAAAACTTAGAATTCCAACTCCATAAGGGAAATGGGGGCAGGAAGAGCCAGATAAACTTTCAACAGCCTATTTAGCCTAAAGTGCTTCTGTAGCACAGGAGGGGAATTCTTGCCTTGCATGTAGGTCCCTGGTTCAAGCCCTGGTACCCCTAAGAGAAGGAATCCAGAGAGAGATAAGGCACACAGCTAGCACCTTATGATAGGGAACTTACACACTCAGTTTCTATTCTTTTGTTTTATGATTTTTTGGATTTTTTCCTTTATTTGACTCACTAAAACTGGATACATCACCTGTGGAGGACAGGATGCCAGGTGACTGATGAGCATCAGCAGCCTGAGAAGGTCTCTAGGGGTCTGAGTGGGAAGGCTGTTTTTCCTGGGTTGTTGCTTTTTGTTACTCATTTGTTTCTTGTTTGTTCTTTTCCCTTTCTTTGTTTCCTTTCACTTATTTTTTCGAACTACTTTATACCTCTTCTTTCTTTCATTTTTCTATTTTCTGTTGTTTTATTTTCATTCCATGACTTCTTGTTTGGTCTTCATTTTCTTCTTTTTCTCTCTCTCCATTTTCCCCCCTTCTATTATCTTCTCATCTGTTTGAGCTTTTAATGCATTCTATTTCTTTTCTTTCTATTTTGTTTCTTATTTTTTCCTACTAATCTGTCTGAAATTTTAACTCCTTCTATTTTTTCTATATTGTTTCTTGTTTAATTTTTTCTATTCCACCTCTTTTTATTTTTATTCCTTTGTATTTTTTTAATGATTTTTTTACTCATATTACTTAGTTTCCTAGCTCTTGTATGGTTCCTCTTCTATCTTTTTTGTATTATTATTACTAGTATTCTTCTTCTCTTACCTCTTTCCTTTCCTCTGGTCATAATATTTTTTTTCCAAGGGGACACAGTCAATTGCAAGGATATTGAATAAGAAGGAAAAAGTATCAAAAATAACCTTGAGGAATTTCAGGAAAATGATGATGGAGTAGGTAGGTAGAGACTGACCCTCTAACAAAAAAACAAAGTGG
Organism: Tolypeutes matacus; assembly: GCA_026826555.1. Lineage (NCBI taxonomy): Eukaryota > Metazoa > Chordata > Mammalia > Cingulata > Chlamyphoridae > Tolypeutes > Tolypeutes matacus. The sequence continues at coordinate 139,483 of JAKSZT010038955.1, read as the reverse complement.
AGAGAAGGCAGGTACCCATCTAAAGGAGGTGCTTTGTACACATATAGAAAAAGAAGGTGCTCTGAGTCAGCTAGGGAGGTACTGGAAAGATAAAGAAAACTATGAGTTGCTTACCCCTGTGCCTGGAAACAGCACATATACCCCACAATCATGGAAAGGAGCTGCATGGCCCCTGGGTTGCTGCTGTTGAAGGACTGGGAGGGAGCATTCTCTGGGAGGTAGAAGGGTCTCACGGAGGCTGGAAAGTGGTTTCTTTGTGATGAGTGTGACTAGCTAAGAACATTTTGGATCTTGGGATGGAGTCTGACCTGACTTGTAGACGGGTGAAGATCCACTCAGGAAGGCTCTCACACCCAGCTGCCTTCCTGGGAAGAGAAAGCAATTAGATTAGAGATGGGTATTGGACAGGCATCTAATCAGCAGGATTCTAGCAAGCCATAGAAGTCTAAAGACACCTGGGTGAAAGGTGGAATGTAGCTCTCTAAAGACCAATTAACATAAGGAGACAATTTAGATCAGTGCAGGAATTCCTGCCTTACATATATGATGCCCTTGCTTTGATTCCTGTGTCAACCAAGAATATGATCCACCTGGTTATCAGGCACCCAGCTTATAGTCTAGGACAAGGAAAAGATAGATATTCTTTTGGTTTTAGGCTTTCTTGGATATGTTATTTCTTTAAAAAAAAAAGATTCCTTTTTTATTTTAAATTTTTAATTTTTAATTGCTAAATCCTGGCACATCACCTGCAGAAGGCAGGCTGCAGGGTGATGGATTGATGAGCACCAGCAGCCTGAGAAGCTCCTTAGGGGCCTAAAGGGAAGGCTGTTTTTCCTACATTGTTTTGTTGATGTTGCTGCTGCTGTTTTGCATATATTTTTTTTAACTTACAAGCAATGCACATTATTTATTTATTATTTATTTATTTTTATTTTTTATTGTGGGTAAATATCCAAATTTTTCACAATACATACCTATATTTGTAAAATGATATATAAATATAGATGCATATATTTGCATTTGCTTACAAAAATATTATATATATATACATAGCTGAGTATGTTTTTTTTTTTAAAGGTGATTAGATTACCTAAATATTACACAGAAATTACAGGGATTCCCATGTTTCCCACCTCCCACACCTCCCACGACATCCTACACAAACATCTCCCACAAGTGTGGCCCATCATCCTCAGTGGACCTACACATCCTGGGGCCTTGCCATCAACCATAGACCACAGTTCACATCATAGACCACACTCTCTTCCACACAGTTCTGAATGGTGTGTGCTGATTTAAAATAGCCTACATCTGTCACCACAATGGCACTCAGGACAAATCCCAAGTCCCAAAAAAGCCCCTGTATTTCAACTGCACATCCCCTCCCTGCCCCAAAAGTGTCCAGTGGCCACTGGCTCCACCTCACTTTTATAATTTCTTCCATTGCTAGAATCACCATATGTGTACAACACATATGGGGATTCATACACATACACATATGTGTACGGTGTGTTGTTCACATATGGTGTACAACATGCCAGCCAAAGCTGGCATTCAAAATTGATGGAGTTCAAAATATTCTCAAAGAAAAATTAAGAGTGTGTGTAAATAAGAAGCCTGCCCTTCAAGAAATACCAAATGGAGTTCTGCAGGATGAAAGGGAAACAGGAGAAAGAGAGTTGGAGGAGAGTGTAAGAATAACTAAAAAGATAAAAAGAGAAATAAAAACAACATATGGCATACATAAACCTAAAGAAAATATGGCTAATGTAAGTAATACCTTGACAGTAATAACACTGAATGTTAAAGGCTTAAACTCTCCAATAAAGAGACACTGATTGGCAGAATAGATAAGGGAATATGATTGTTCTATATGCTGCCTACAATAAACTCACCTTAGACTCAGAGATGCAAGGAGACTGAAAGTGAATGGCTGGAAAGCAATTTTACATACAAACAATAAAAAGAAGAGAATGAGAGAGGCTATACTAATATCAGACAAAATGGACTTTAAATGCAAAACTACTGTAAGAGACAAAAAATAACATTATATATTAATAAAAGGAGAAATCTATAAAGAAGAAAGAACTATCATAAACATTTAGGCATCTAACCAGGGCACCTCAAAATACATGAGGAAAACATGAGAAAAACTAAGTAGAACATCTCAATGAGAATCAATAAAGAAGCAAAGACCTTGAATGATATATTAGAGGATCTGGACCTAACAGACATATACAGAACATTACACAGAAATACAGTGGGATATACATTCTTTCCAAGAGCACATGGATCATTCTCCAGGATAGACCACATGCTAGGCCACAGAACAACTCTCAATGAATTCAGAAAATTTGAAATGATACAAAGCAATTTCTCTGACCCCAATGGATTGAAGCTGGCAATCAGCAAGGGGCAGTGAAGCAGATTAGGCACAGAGATATGGAAGTTAAACAACACACTCTTAGACAATCAGAGGGTCAAGGAGAAAATTGCAAAGAAATAAGTAACTATTTTGAAATTAATGAAAATGACAATACAACATATCATAACCTATGTGATGCAGCAAAAACTGGACTGAGAGGGAAATTCATAGCCATAAAAGCCTATATTAAAAAGAAGAAAGTGCTGAAATCAAAGACCTAACTACACTCCTGGAGGAACTAGAAAAAAAACAACAAAGTAACCCCAAAGAAAATAGAAAGAAGGAAATAAAGATTAGTGCAGAAATAAATGATATTGAAAATAAAAAAGCACTAGAGAAAACTAAACAAAACCAAAAGCTGGTTCTTTGAAAAGATTAATAAAATTGAGAAACTCCTAGACTAACAAAGAAACAAAGAGAGAAGATACAAATACATAAAATAAGAAATGAGGAAGCAGATATCACCACTGACCCCACTGAACTGAAGAGTATCATAAGAGGATACTTCAAGAAACTATATGGCAATTTAGATAATTTAAAGGAAATGGACAAATTCCTAGAAACACACAAGCAGCCTATAGTGACAAAAGAAGAAACTGATGAACACAACACAGCAACATGTAAATGACTTATATGCAGAAAACTACACAACACTATTAAAAGAAATCAAAGACTTAAGTAAATGGAAGAATATTTCCTGTTCATGGATAGGAAGACTAAACATCATTAAGATTTCTATCCTACCCAAAGTGATTTACTGATTTAATGTAATCCCAATAAAGATAACCAAACCATCTATTACTAAATTGTGAAACCTAACTTTAAAATTTATTTGGAAGGGCAAGAGGCCCTGAATAGCCAATGACATATTGAAAAAGAAAAATGAAATCAGAGAAATCACACTCTCTGATTTTAAAACATTCTACAAAGGTACAGAGCCAGTGGCCACTTGACACTTTTGGGGTAGGGAGGGGATGAGCAGTTGGAATACAGGGGCTTCTTTGGGAGTTGGAGGTTGTCCTGAGTACTGTTGTGGCAACGGATGTTGGCCATTTTAAATCAGCACACACCACTAAGAACTGAGTGGGAGAGAGTGTGGTCTACAGTGTGAACTGTGGTCTATGGTTGGTGGCAAGGCTCCAGGATGTGTAAGTTCATTGAGGGTGGTGGGCCAAACTGTGGGAGATGTTTGTGTGGGATGTGGTGGGAGGTGTGGGAGGTGGGCAACATGGGAATCCCAGTGGGTTCTGTGTAATATTTTGGGTAATCTAAGCACCTCTTAAAATATATGTATATATATATATATATATAACATTTTTGTAAGCAAATACACATATATGCATATATATTTATATATCATTTTGCAAATGTTTGTATGTATTGTGAGAATTTTGATTTTCACTCATAATAATAAAAAAAAAAGTATATGGTATTGGCACAAGAATAGACATACTGACCAATATAATCAAGTTCAGAGTTCTGATATAGATCCTCATATATAAAGTCAACTGATATTAAATAGGGTCACTAAGCCCATTGAACTGGGAGAGAATGGCCACTTCAAATGGTGCTTGGAGAACTGGATATCCATATCCAAAAGAATGAGAGAAACACCATCTCACACCTTATACAAAAATTAACTCAACATGGATCAAAGATCTAAATATAAGAACCAAGAATATAAAGATCTTGGAAGGTAATGTAGGTCCTTTCTGTTCCTTCTGGTACAGATTATTGTAACAGAAATGCAAGTGTCATCTTCAAAGTCATTACTAAGGTGATGAGGAGTATGTGACCAAGGTAAATGAAAACAACCCAAATCTCTCTTTCACATGTTCACCTGTTTTGTTTTGTTTTGTTTTTCCTGTCATTATTCAAAGTCCCCCTTCTTGTGATGTGCTTTTGTACTACAGTTTTCTGATAAATGTTATTTGGATAGTTTTGTCATTTACTAGGTGCTTTTTTTGAATGGAGTGACACCAAGATTTCCTAATTTGTTGTTGTTTTCATTCAACTGGGAATGAACCCAAGACTTCATGCATGGGAAGCAGGCACTCAACCACTGAGCAACAGCCACTCCCAATGAGAGTTGATTTTTTTCATTTGTTTGTTTGTTTTTAGCAGGTACTGGGGTCAAACCTGGGATCTTGTACATAGGAAGCAGGTGCTCAACCACTTGAGCTACAGCTGGTCCCCCAATGCACTATTTTTTGCTGTTGCCATTCTGCTCCTTTAAAAGTTACCAGCCCTTTAAATTTGTACTTTGTGAAGACCTTTCCCTATATTCCATGCTCTGAATTTCCATTTTAGTATTTCATATTTAGTATTTTAGTATTTCACTCTTTTTGGGGTTATTCTTTAATCAAAAGTTTTAAAACATCCTATGGTCTCTTTACCTCTTTCCACATCTTTTTCCCCCACAGTTTCTCTCAATATGCCTTTTTTTACCACACATTCTTGAACTGGTGTGGGGATGGGAGGAAGGTGGGAGATCCTCTATGGTTAGTTGTTTTACTTTTTTTATCCTCAAATTTATTTCTGACATTTCAACAATCTCTCTCTAAAACGCATGCTGAGAATGTGGTTGTTATGTAAATTTATCCTTTTTCTTTTGGGTCACATTATTATTTTTAGAAGGAATATTGGAAGGAAATTACCTAGACAGATACCATTGTCCTTTGGTAACCATAACAGTCAGTTTCATTTTATAATAAGATAAATATTAATAGATAGAATACATATAAAGGAAATCTCTTTGGCATTCACAGTGTTTTTCAAATCTGGAAAATGAATACTGAGACAAAGCATTTGAGAAAACCTGATGCACTTGAGAGTGTGAGCTCAGGAATGGAGAGTCCATTTCTAGACCCTCAGAGAGGCAGCCTCTGTGTTAACAGATTTATAATAGAATGAAAAGTCAGACATATGAGAAGCCCTTGAAATGCTGGGTTCATTCTGTTTAAGTCATTGAAACTCCTCAAGGGAGAAGAAGACATGTGCTGAAAAGAGGAACAATTCCTACAAAATACTAGCAACTTGCATTGGCCAAAACTGCCTTTAGGAGAATGAGGGCTCAGTTAGTCTCATCATTTGAGACTGGTCCACTTATCCCAGTGGGTCTCTAATTATGTGATATTTGTCTGGTAATGCTATATGCAGAAATGTAATTGAGTCACCAGAGGAATAATTATAACAATAACAACTCTAAGGATAAAAATAGGATAATATGGATCGAGTCTGTATTTCAGCCATGACCATTATTTCATTCCTAGGGCACCTAAGATGTTCTATCTCTGTATTCACATTAGGAAATGAGACCCAGACAATTGAACTAAGTTGTCCAATTGATAAGGGCAGAGTCTGGATTCAGCCCTGACCCTGTGACTCCAAAGCCCATGACCCTAATCACATTATCCTTCTGACTCTGAAAATCACAGATGCTGTCAAAACATCATAGATAAAGTGTTGAAAAATCATTTCAAGGCAAATCTTCACAAGACCATTCAAGATTTTTTTCCTTTCATAAATGTCAATAGCACTCAAAATACATCTTACTGCAATTTATATACACTAATCCAAACATTAACATGATACAGAAGAGAAGTCAAAGGAAATGAAAATGACAAATAATCTCACCATTCAAAGGAAATCACTTCTAATACTAGAAAACATTTTTTCTCTAACATTTCATATTACACAGATATTTGTAAACTGATAATTTAAGGTCATGACACTACATATAATAGTTTACCAGTAAGTATTCCAGTTTTCTCTTTCATGTGGATCTTACCATATCAAATACTTGTTTTCAATGTATCACTTGTTAAATTTTGTGCCATCATATTCATATACCAATCTTTAACCTAATTACAACAGCTTTATAGATATAAAATTTACATACTAGATAAATCACCCATGTAATAATTCTTTAGCATTTTCCCCATTGCTTTAAACAAAGTATTGTTTTGAAATTTCTAATGAGGAAATACTCAAAGACATGTAGGAGATTCTTTCTTAAGATTACATTTCTATACCTGCACTCCTTATTAAAAGCCATATTATAATGTCGCATCATTTTTTTAAAGTAAAGATTACTAGTATATAGTTTACATAAAGTTTTAGTTTTAGTTTTTATAGTTTCTGTTCAATGTCAAAGATGAGAAAGAAGTGGTTACATCTGCAGTAATCTAATTGTTTGATTTGTTATATATAATTTCATTTATGTTTTTTGTGGATAATTTTACTGAAGCAATCTTTTTATGTATATTTTCTTATTTTTAAAGTGATCTCTCTTTTCCTAAGAAACAATTTCCATCCTCTAAGAACATATAAATATTTACATATTTTTTTCATTTTCACATTTGAAACTGTAAGTGACCTAGACATTTTGGTATATGCTGTCAAGGGGGAAAATATGTTTTCATGTTCCTGTTATTTTCTAAAAAATGACATTTATAGAATATTGATAATTTTCTACATCTATTTTTATACCAGATCAAATTCTAACAAGTGACTATTTTTGGGGAATACTTTATTGATCTGTTCACAAAATATGTACCACAACTTCATATGTATCATAGGGACATTGCCTGAAGTTCTGGAATTTTTAGAAAACATTTCTGTCATCCAGATACTATGGAGAGTGTAGGTAAAATGGCTTCCAGTGACTGCAAAAGCATGGAATAGATGTGGAAGGCTGCAGGAACACCCTTCACTCTGGGCAGGAAAATGTTGAAAGTGGGAACAAAAAGGAGAGAAAGTTGATACCATCTGTGGACCTCCCTCTCTGTGCTCATCACTGAGTGATATGCTGCTAAGGAAAAAAAGAGCCATGGTCTCTGGCCTCACAGGGCTTAAAGCTTACAGAGAAAGTCACACTATACAAACTATGCAAATCTATTAGGATTTACAAGTCTGTACATTGCTTGAAAGAGAAGTGTAGGATGCTCTGGTGGCCTGTACACAGTATATCCTGACCTGTGCAGGGAATGAATGTTTTCTTCATAGAACATCATATACACAAGACTTTACTTTTAAAATTGCCAATATTGTCTGTCCTCTGAGGAACACTAGAAGTCTGTGCTTACTTGTCACACAATTCATGGTGAAGAAGGTAGGTGTCAACTCTAACCCATGATGCTATATTTGTATATAAATTGGCAAAATCTCCTGCAGCCTGTATTTTGGAGTGGCATCCAGTGACTATTTCATAAGCTAGTCCAGGTTTGTTGTGGTTTGAAATTATGTTTAAAGTTCATTGACCAATCTGCTCTGTGACTGCCCTGCTGCCTAGAAGCCCTGATGTCATAAGTTGTCAAGGCAAAGCCAGCTTCAACCCACAGACATGTGAGTGAATTCAAGCCAGGTGGTTCAAACTCCCAACTGTAGAAATAACCCCAGACAGGGAGCTCTCTCTGCTGAAGTCCCAGACATCATAAAGCAGAAATGGTCATCCCCCCTGTTCCCTGGTGAATTCCTAATCCCATGAAACATGAGCAAACTAATAGTGTTTTCTATCATTATTTAATAAACCAGGATTTCAGCTTTGTTCCTTCTCACCTTGAAGAGGTCGGGGCCAAGATAATTTTCCCTCATATAACTTACTTTCAAAAATTAATAATGTACAGTTCTAGGATTCAGTTTTTAAAATAAACATTTATTCTGAAATGACACAATTTTCTATGAAAAACAATATAGAGAACACATGTACTCTGAAAATTCTGTGATGGCCCTGGTTATCTCACAATACCCATGTGGATTCATGGTTCTGTCACTCTGGGTAGAGAGAGATTCAAAGTTGGCAACAGGTAGAAAACTCTCAGCTTCATTCCTACAGTTCATAGAGATGGGAAATCTCATTTGCTGCTTGATAAGTATGCTCATTTGGACCTGCTTAATTAACTCACTCCCTCCACTGGACTAGTTAACTTTTCACAAATTATCATCTTTTTCAGTTTCCCTTCTCCAACTGTCATGCAGCATTTTATACTTTTCTGTTATTCCTTAATTTGTATTTTTGGTTCTTCTATCAATCTGGTTGCCTTAAAGTGAGAATCTCCATTTAGAAAAATTTAGTATTTCTTATTAATCTTTCAGCCCTCACTCCTGTCCCCACTAGGTATTCACTGGGGAAAATATCACAAAGTCTATTTTGATGCTGTTTTTTACTCATCAAAGATGTAGTAAATTACTGATTTCAGAAATCTGGAGTGAATCTAGACTGGTGGAGATGGGAAAGGAAGTGTTTCACAAAATGATGGGCTTTTAACATGCCTTTCTTCAATTCACCATGAAATGTATATTTAACTCACTATAATTGGGGGCCTGTTGTTTCCACTCATATAATCAATTTTCCAAAACAAATGGTAAGAATTTGATTTTCCCCATTTAAACTGATTTATAGATTCTATGAAATACCAATCAAAATCCCAAAATCCTACTTTAGAAAATGAGAAAAGGCAATTATCAGGATTGAAGGAACATGGTCAAGAGATTAGGCAGATAAGCATTAGCTCTCACTAAAACAACATAGAAAAAAAAAACAGAGACTGCTGTGGGGACCTGTTTTGGGGCACAGCAACCCAGGACACAGCTTAGCAACTCCCAGAAGAGTGAAGGTCAGAGACACAAAGAAGCCAAACCAAGTAATTTTAAGTTATTAACCCTCTAGGCTGCCAGGAAAGGATCCCCTCCTCCACCCCCAAGATAAGTGAGGGTAAAGTTCCTAGTGAATTGTATCTGAGAGGAAAGCAGACTTCTACCTCCACGGAAAGGTGCTCTGAGTCATCTAGGAGGGTACTGGACAGAGAGGGAAACCAAGAATAATCACTGGAGGCCTACTTCAGTGACTGGAAGGGGCACACATACCCAGCCCTCAGGATGGACAGACTAGGTAGAACCCCTGCCCCCCTGCTCCAAATGCGAGTGTAACAGCAGATTCCCTGCAAAGGAAAGGGATCTGGGAGGGTGGAGAGTGATTTCTTTATGGTGAGTTTAGCCAGCTCAGCCCCCCTTGAATATTTGAAGGGACCCCAACTCAACAGGGAGAGGAGAGGGGGATCTTGTCATGCAAGTGTTCACATCCAGCCAACTAGGTAAAAAGAGAAATTAAATCAGAGAGGAGGCAGAGAGAGGCAGCAATTAGCAACACTCTCAGTGACTGCAGGGAATGGAACCTGCCCAAAGGAAAGGGGCAGATAGTCTTCTGAAAGGCTAATCAACCCAAGGAGGTAGAATAGCTCAGTGGAAAAATTCCTGTCTAGCATATATGAGGTCCCTGGTTCAATTTTTGGCTATTACTTGAGAAGCGATCTACCAGGTTATCAGGCATCCAGCTGAAACTTTATGACAAGGAACATATAGACATTTTCTTTGTATGAGATTTTCTTGGGTCTCTTATTTTTTATTTTTTAAGAAAAGGTTCTTTTCTTTTATTTCCTTTATTTTACTCACTAAAGCCCAATTCAAAACCTGCAAAGTGCAGGCTGCAAGGTGAGTAATTGAGGAACACCAGCAACCTGAGATGATCCTTAGGGATCTAAGAGAGAAGGCAGTTTTTCTGTTTACTTTTTTCTTCTGTCTCATTTTCTAAAAAGGAGTTGCTGGGAAGCGGCTGTGGCTCAGTCAGTGGGGCTCCCATTTGCCATATGGGGGGCCCCAGGTTCAGTTCCCGGGGCCTCCTGGTGAGGGCAAGCCCGCCCACACAGCGTGGTTGGTTGACCCAGCGATCGCAAGCAGCAGGGGGGGATGAATGAATAAATAAATAAAATCTTTAAAAAAATAAATAAATAAAAAGGTGTTGCTGCTGTCTTGTTTTTTTCTTGTTTGGTATCCCCTTCCTTTATTTCTCTGCTTGTTTCTTTGTCTTTCCTTTTGGTTACTGATTTATTTTACCTACACTATTTCTTTTCACTCCATCTTTGTATCTTTTGTTTTCTGTTGTTGTTCTTTCATTCCACCTCTCTTCTTTGGTCTCCAGTTTCTCCTGTTTGTATTTCTCCTTCACTCCTTTTTCTTCTGTTTACTTTATTTTTTTTTTTACTTTTTTCTTTCTCTCTTTTCTCTTTTCTTTTCCCCTCTTCTCACCCTTCCAGCCTTAACTGATTCTATATATTTTTCTATATTCAATTTCTTATTTCATTCTTTCTATCCCACTTCCCAAGTTTTATTCCTCTGTGCTTCTTACTCATGTTAACGTTACAATTTCCTAGGTCTTATACAGTTGCTCTCCTACCTTTTACTATTATTGCTATTATTCTTTTTGTCTTCCTATCACTTTCCTTTTCTCTGGTCCTAATTGTATTTCTTTCAAAGGAACATAGATCTCTCTCACAAAAAATTGCTGTGTGGGGGCAAGATCCTGCCCAAGTGAGCTGTTGTTGGAACCCACAGTGCAGGATGTTTCAGGGCAATGGTCTGGAGGGAGCTGGACATAGATATAACTACCTCATGCTGCTGCTGGCTTGTTTCTTGGTTTCTGTAATTCCTTTTCCTTGACTTTCTCTTTTCTGTGTATACTGATTTTGTCTACTACTGCTATCTCTTTTCCTTCCTTAATCAGTCTATCTTATGCTTTCTGTTGTTTTTCTTACATTCCAACTCTCTTTGTTCAGTCCTCAATTTTGCTGGTTTTCATTTCTATCTTGTCTATCTTGTTTTCTTTCTTTTATTAACTTCTTTCTTTTTGTCTTTTTTTTTCTCTTTCCCTCTCTCCACATCATTTTGTACTTTTAATTCATTCTATATATTTTTCTCTATTTGGTTTCCCAGTTCATTGTTGTTACAATACTTTTTTTAATTCCTACTACCATAGACTGTTTATATGAATTAAATTTCCATTTTCCAAGGTCTTATATGGTTCCTTGTCTAATGATTACTATTATTATTACTATCATCTTTTTCTTTTCTTTCTTCTTTGCTTACTCTACCTTAATTTTTCCTTAAAGGGGGCATTGACAACAGCAAGGAAGTAGAATAAGACAAACAAAGTGTCAAAGAGAAAACACAAAAACATCAAATAAATAAAAGCCCAAAGAGAGGAGCAAATCAACTGAATAAACCCATGAAGATAAAAAGATAACCAGACAGCAATAAAAAATTACAAACTGTACTAAAAAACAGGAAGACACAGCCCATTCTAATGAACAAACATATAACCAGAAACAGATATAGAACATCAAACAACTATTCAACACTGTCCAAATAAACCTCACAGACCAACTTAATGGAGTGAAGGAAGAGATTAAGGATATTAAGTTGACATTAGGAGAACATACTGAAGAAACTGTAAACATAAATAAAAAGATAAAAGATATGATGATGAATGGCACAATCCAAGAAATCAAAAAGACACTGGAAGTACATAACAGTTGATTTGAACAGGCAGAGGAAAGAATCAGTGATGTGGAAGACATTACATCTGAAATCAAACAGATAGTAAAACAGATAGATAAAAAGATAGGGAAAAAAAAAAACCTGCAGAGACTTAGGGATTTGAACGACAACATGAAATGCACAAACATATGCATTATAGGCACCCCAGAGACAGAAAAGAAGGGAAAGGAGACAGAAGGAGTGTTGGAGGAAATATTGGCTGAAAATTTCTCAACCCTATTGAGGGAGATGTATGTACAGGTCCAGGAAGCCAAGCACACCGCAAACAGTATAAAAAACAACAGGCCTACTCCAAGACATATACTTGTCAAACTGTCCAATGCTCAAGACAAAGAGAAAATGCTGAAAGCAACAAGAGAAGAGAGAACCTTCACATACAATGTAAGCTTAATAAGATTAAGTTCTGATTTCTCACGTGAAACAATGGAGGCATGAAGGCAGTGGCATGACATAATTAAAGTACTAAAAGAACAAAACTTCCAGCCAAGAATTCTCTATCCAGAAAAACTGGCATTAAAAAATTATGGAGATATCAAAATAGTTATAGAAAGAAATTAAGAGAGTATGCCAATAAAAAGCCTGCCCCTCAAGAAATACTAAAGTGAGTTCTGCAGGTTGAAAGGAAAAAACAAGAGAGAGTTGGAAGAGAGTGTAAGAAAAACTAAGAAGACAAAAAAGAGAAATAAAAACAACATGTGATAACATAAACCTAAAGAAAATATGACTAATGTAAGTAATTTCTTGAGAGTAACAACACTGAACATTACTGGATTAAACTCACCAGTTAAGAAATAAAGATTGGCAGAATGGATAAAGGATTATGACCTATCTATATGTTGTCTACAAGAAACCCATCTTAGACCCAGAGAGTCAGAAGGCTGAAAGTGAATGGCTGGAAAACAATCCTACAAGCAAACAACAACCAAAAAAATCCTCAACAAGATAGTGATTCCAGAATATGTGCTGTTTTTGCGTGCTCTTAGAGTCATGCACAATCACAGAAATGAAAACACTCTGAGGATTAGCTCATGACATGAAGTGTTTACTCAGGTACTTTGTTCACTTCATGACTTCAGAAACAGATGGGAAACAGTGACTGATTCAAAGGCCCCATAAGCATGTGTATTTTGGCAAATACACATCTGTGGAAGGCGCACATATTTTCCTTGGATATACATCTCTCAAGTCCATTTTGCTTTGCAAATAGAAAATTTTTAATCAATGGATAAAAAATTTCTGCTGAGGAAAAAACCCCTATTATGTGGTTTATAATTTGTTGCTGCCTTTTGTGGATCCCTTTTTGATTCACTGGTCAGTTTGAAGATATCCCCACTTGACTTATCCCTCTCCTAAGAAATTGTATATATCAATTATAATGTACAAGATTGGATATCCTTATCTGAAGACAATGGAAAGAAAAAGAAAGAAAAAAAGGGAACATTTATATCTTAGACAAAGAATAACAAACCCACCTCAGCATTAGATGGGGCCACCTCATCTTCTCAGTCATTATGACTCTCCACCATCATTTGTACCTTGACCCTGGCAGTTGACCCTGGAAGTTGTCTTGTGTAGATTGGAAATATCACCTAGGAAATGCACACACTCACACACATTCATAATCACACCACATGTTGATACCCCAAAACCCCAAGCAAATAATCCCATACCACTTACAAGGAAGAGAGATACAAGGAGTGTAGGACTTGGTCATAGCTCTTTACCTGGAAAATCAGCTTTTTTAACCACATCCCAAATCCTCATTCCCACCAGGAAGCAGGAACTAGGATGACTTTCCAGAATAAAGCCTACAGAATGCCCTGGATTTGAAATCATCTAGATTTTCTCCCTCAAAACTGAGTGATTCCATAATATGTACTGTTTTTCTTGCTCTTGAGGCCAGCTGCAATTACATAAAAGAAAACACTGTGAGAGTTCATGCTATGTATTGTTTGCTCAGATCTTGGTGATTTCAGAAAACCAGGTGGGAAGTAGCAGTAAAGTAAAAGACCACAAGAATAAGTGTGACGGTACCTACATGAGCTTTTCTTTTCCATTTGGTGGCAATTACTGAAATCTTAATCCAAGGATGAAGAATTATTTCTGAGGAAAAGGCTCTCTTTTTCACAGGTTATAAACGAAGGCTGCCTATTGTATCAGGTGTCTGTTATTAGGCGTCCCCTCTCCAACCTTTCTCCTCCCAAAAGATGGTAGCTAACATGTAATGTACATGGTCATTTTTTCATATCTGTACTCAATTGAAAAAATGAATCCAAGAAAGAAACATATCTATCTTAGTCAAAAACAGGTGACTTTAGCTTGGCATTAGATGTGGCTTCTTAATCTACCCTGACACTCAGAATCTCCTGTGACATCCCCTCTAAGGGAGCTAGGGGACACAGAAACTGTCAGTAAATTGGGGGTGCAGCTCACATATTAATCAGGGAACCTTACTTGACTTGGACAAGGATGAACTGAAGTGTATGGAAGTTGTTGGTTAACAAGCATGGACTGAGATGCTACTGAACCTTCCCTCATGGAAGAATGAGACCAAGGAGAGTATTAGGAAAGAAATAAGAAATAGACTTCTTTGTTTTGTAGTTAAAGACCATTTATATTAATGTAAAATAGTCAGCAAATGGTACTGTGGTGCTGTGCTACACTAAGATTCAATGATAGTCATATTTCTCCTTCTGCCCATTTTGAAGCTCAGCTTAATTGCCAGTATCTTCTCAATATCATCCAAGACCATTTCTGCCAACATTGCATTTTTCTCTTATGCTATATAGGACTTTTAAAAATTATTGAGGTAACATTTAAATATCACAAAATTTGCCATTTCAACCATTTTTATGTGTACAATTCAGTGGGATTAATTACATTTACCATAGTATGTTACCATTACTACCATCCATTACTAAATCTTTTTCATCACCCATACATAAACTCCATATATAGCATTCCATTCCCCCTGACCCAGTAACTTCAAATCTGCTTAGAAGTCTTTCTGAATTTGTTTATTCTAGAAATATAAGTGGAATCATACAATATTTATCCTTTTGAGTCTATCTTATTTATCGGCATAATGTTTTCAAAGTTCATTCATGTAGTAGCACATATCAGAACTTCATTACTTTTAATGGCTGAATAATATTTTGTTATATGTATAAGACACACTTGGGTTTCTTCAACTGTTTGGCTATTGTGACATTGGTGCACAAGTAATTGTTTGGGTTTGTATTTTCAATTTTAATATATCTATTAGTGGGTTTGTAGGTCATATGGCAATTCTTTGTTTTTAAGGAACTTCTATGCTATTTCCACTGTGGCTATATAATTTTTCATTCCCATCAGCAGTGTATGAGGGTTCCTGTTTATTCACAGCCTAACACATTATTTTCCTTTTATCTTTTTATATTGGCTGTCTTAGTGTGTCATCTTCATTTGCATTTCCCTAATGAATAATGACTTTGAATACCTTTTCATGTGCTTATTGGTATTTCTTATATCCTCTGGAGAATTATCTATTCAAGTCCTTTGCCCATTTTTTAAATTGGGTTGTTTATCTTTTTGTTGTTGAGTTGTAGGTGTTCTTTATACATACTAGCTATTAAACGCTTACTTGAAATATGACTTGCAACTATTTCTGTAGGTTCTTTTCACTTTATTGATAATGTCCTTTGATTCACAAAACTTTTGACTTTTGATGTATTTCACTTCTATTTTTTGTCATTGTTGCACATGCATTCCTTTACCTCAGTTATTCCACCTGAGGAGTAGGATAGTAAATCAACTATGATATATGTCTATGAATGAGTTAATGTATGTAAAGTGTGCAGTGTAATGCTCAGGAAGGTTAATTAAAGGTGCAATGTCTTGCTTGAGATCTCACAACTTAATTAGACTCAGAGCTGGATTCACACCTGGGAGTGGAAACCCCAAGGTCAGTGCCCTGTCCAGGAAACACAGCCACTTTTCCAATAAACAACCACTTTATTCTAATCCTTTCCCAGTTTTGAATGAATCAGATAAAAGTATGAAAAAATCCTGTTGGTGAGTGCCTTAGTGTGGAAGATTGTTCTCCTGAATGAAACAGTTGCCTGACTGTTCAATAGAAAATTTGTTCCCCAGAGCCTATGAAATCATAGTATGTTGTATTATTTTTTATCTTAAATTTGAGTGTCTCTCAGAAATTGCATAGAGGGTTGTGAGCCAATGCCCATATGGGCAAAACATATAATGTTTAAGGGTGTAGTTGTGCAGTGGATGGGCATGACAGTGGTGCAATGATGCTATTGGGATGGGTGGTGCTGGTTTGTGAGGGGGTAGGTTAGGGAGGTGAGTTGCACTGTCCATGGAACTGGGTGTAAGTTGGGGGAGGGAGCAGGTGAAGTTTGGGGATTTGTAGGTAATGTGTTTGAAACTGCAATGTTGGGAATGTTCTTTTGGCATATACAGCAGGGAGAGTGTAACTCATTTAGAGTGTTGGATGAGTGGGCATATGGGACAAGGCACACCTGGGGCAGACTTCTAGGGAGTATGTGAGTGTTCATCCTGTCATAGTGTGTTGTATTAGTGGGTAGAGACCCACACAATGAATGGGAAGTTATTGGAGCCCCATCCTGGGGAGTACTGATATTTTCTTAAATAGAGGAATGGGAGTCTCTTGAAAGAAAAGGCAGTGCCTAATAGAGGAGAACAGGACACTATGTCAAGTCCTCAGTGTTATTGTAAGTAACTATAAACCTTGTTCTTCAAGGAGTAAAGCTTGGTGGTTGCCATGGGTCCTGAGAGGACGGGGAAGGAGGAATAGAATAAATGGAACATGGGGCATTTTGGGGGGCATTGGAGTTGTTCTACATGATCTTGCAATGATGGATATAGATCATGCGAAATTTCATTCAACTTTATAAAAGTGTGTGGTTCAAATTGTGCACCGTAATGCAAATCATTGACCTTGCTTAGTAGCAATACTTCAGTATTTGCACATCAATTGTAACAAAAGTACTACCCACATGTAAAATGTTATTAATAGGGGAAACAGGAGGAGGAGCTGTTGGGTATAAGGGAATCACCTATATTCTCTACATGACTTTTCTATAACCTAAAGCTTCTTTGAAGATAAAAATTAAAAAAAAAAAAAAGATACTCGGGTAACAAATGGAAGAAAATGTCACTGTACATGAAAGACAAAAGATCTTACAGTGATGAAAGACATAATGCAAAAAAAAAAATAGTTTTTTAGTATTTCAAATTTAAAATATTTTTCTTTTATTTCATTTTCTTATTAAGTTTATTCAGTTATTTTGGTGGCTTCATTTTTGAAGAAGTTTTGGATCACAGAATGGTTACAACTGTGACGGGGAAGATCATTGGTGTAGTTTATCAGTGATGGTGGATAAATGGGAGGAAGTTCACCTACAGAATACCTATACGGCATATGAAAGAGTTCAAGTGTTCATGGGGCATTGCCACAGTGGGTGGAGTTCCTCACAATAAATGAAAGAATATCAAATCCCCATTCTGAGGCATTCTGCCACATTCTCTGATGCGATAGCAAGAATACCCCTAGTACAGGGTGGTGACTAGTGAAGGAGGATGGACCATTGACAGGCCCTTGATATTGATGACTATACTTATGAACCTTTGCTTTTGAAACTGAAACTTAGCCTAGAATTATAGGGTACCTAAGAGTTACCTCCTGAGAACCTCCTTGATGCTGAAATGTGGCCTCTCTCTAAGCCTAACTCAACATGTAAATGCTCTATCTTCTTCCCAGTATGGGCCATGACTCCCAGGGATGAGGCACCTCCTGGCACCTCCCAGGGATTACTAGCAAGTGCCAACTAGCAATGCACCTGGGAAAAGACCTTGACCAAAGGGGAGAAGGGTAAAGACAAATGAGTTTACATGGTTATAACTCAAATAGTGGGGATCTGTAGACACCCACACACTATAATCAGGTTTGATAGCTCAGGAGTTTCATGCATTGCCAGTGGGCCCTTCTTTGGAATTTATGCTCCCCTGTGTGATAGAGTTGGACTCAGTTGTGGTTCCCCCAAATTGGCTTTTTTGACACTTCTATTTGAACCTATAATTTGTACTAGGATTGATAGGTGTAAGTCCCAGATATTTAAATATTTCAGCTGTCCATGTGCCACCTGGGCCCTGAATCTCAATGGAGTTGCATCACATACTCTCCAGTTCATTGGACTCATATAGGACAACTAACAAGGAGATGATGATGATGGACAACTACCATCCCAAGGAACTGAGAGAGTCTACAATTTCAGGCAAGAGAGTCCCATCCATCTGCCCCATGGGGTATAAACCCCTTCTAAATTAGAGGTGGAATGGGCATCACCATCCCAGCATCCTCAGAATTGGAGAATGAATGATGGAGTAGAATAGACTTACAGTTATTCTACTATAGATTTATTGTGATTCTAGCAATGAAAGTATTCTTATCATTGATGTGGAAGCAGTGGCCAGTGGAGGTTCTGAGGGGAGGGACAGTGAAAACAGGTGTAATATGGGACTTTGGGACTTTGAAATTTTCCTGAGTGACATTGCAATGACAGTTACAGGCCACTATACATCTTGTCATAACTTACAAAATTGTGTGGAAGAGAGTATAAACTACAATGCAAACTATTACCCATGCTTAGTGACAGTGCTCCAAAATGTGTTCATCAATTGTAACAAGTCTATGACACTAATGAAAGTTGTTAATGTGAGAAAATGTGGGAGGTGTAGGGAGCCAGGCATATGGGAAACCTTGTATTTTTTATGTAACATTTATGTAATATAAGTATCTTTTTGCCAACTCAATGGGAAAAAAATATTTGGAAATCACATATCTGATAAGGGTTTAATATCCAGGATATATAAAGAGATATTACAACTCAACAATAAAAAGACATATGACCCAATTAAAAAATGAGCTAAAGACTTGAATAGACATTTCTCTGAAGAAGAGATACAAATGGCCAAAAAAAAAAAAAAAAAACATGAAGAAATGCTTAACATCACTCATGATTAGGGAAATGCAAATCAAAACTACAATGAGATATCATTTCACACCTATCAGAATGGCCACAATTAAAAAGACAGAGAACTACAAGTGTTGGAGAGGATGTGGAGAGATAGGAACACTTCTTCATTGTTGGTGGGAATGCAGGATGTTACAACCACTATGGCGGACTGTTTGGCAGTTTCTAAAGAAGTTGAATATAGATTTACCACATGACCCTGCAATATCACTATTGGGTATATACCCAGAAGAACTGAGAGCAGTGACATAAACAGACATCTGCACACCGATGTTCATAGCCACATTATTCGCCATTGCCAAAAGTTGGAAACAACCCAGGTGTCCATCAGCAGATGAATGGGTAAACAAACTGTGGTCTATTCACACGATGGAATATTATGCAGCTGTAAGAAGAAATGAAGTCATAAAGCATATGGCAACATGGATGAACCTGGAGGACATTATGTTGAGTGCAGCAAGCCAGACACAAAAGGACAAATACTGTATGAATGCATTACTATGAAGCAAATATATTGTGCAATATATTGTTTGTTTGTTTTAATTTATTTATTTTTTATTGTGGGTAAAAATCAAAATTTTCACAATACATACCGATATTTGTAAAATGATATATAAATATATATGCATATATGTGCATTTGCTTACAAAAATGTTATTTATATATATATAAATATATTTTAAGAGGTGCTTAGATTACCTAAAATATTACATGGAACCCACTGGGATTCCCATGTTGCCCACCTCCCACACCTCCCACCACATCCCACACAAATATCTCCCACAACTGTGGCCTACCACCCTCAATGGACTTACACATCCTGGGGCCTTTCCATCAACCATAGACCACAGGATCATCCCACCCACCATATCCATGGGATATAGGTCCTCTCTCACTTGGTGGTGGAGTGAACATCACCATCCCAGTCCCCTCAGGATTGGGGGAAGAACTATGAACTAGAGTGGATTTGATGGTATTCTGTTGTACACATATGGTGATTCTAG
The DNA here is from genome assembly GCA_026826555.1 of Tolypeutes matacus. Classification (NCBI taxonomy): domain Eukaryota; kingdom Metazoa; phylum Chordata; class Mammalia; order Cingulata; family Chlamyphoridae; genus Tolypeutes; species Tolypeutes matacus. The sequence goes on along the minus strand of JAKSZT010038955.1, from coordinate 119,609 downwards.
CAATAGAAGAAATTATAACAATGAGGTGGAGCCAGTGGCCACTTGACACTTTCAGGGCAGGGAGGGGATGATCAATTGAAATACAGGGGCTTCTTTGGGATTTGGAGGTTGTCCTGAGTACTGTTGTGGCAACGGATGTAGGCCATTTTAAATCAGCACACACCACTCAGAACTGTGTGGGAGAGAGTGTGGTCAACGATGTGAACTGTGCTCTATATTGTTTGATTAAAAAAAAATTTATATGTATCCATTACTTTTAATTGAGAAATGTTTATATTTATTCATCTGTGTTTACTTTTTAATTGTTTATATTTTCAATTATTAAATGTAAAAAAATAAAGTAAAAAAAATGTTAAAAAATGCACAAAGGATGGTTCTTTGAAAAGACTGACTAAATTGATAAAACCCTAGCTAAATTATACAAAGACAAAAGAAGGGGTATCACAATAAATCCCACAAACATTAAAAAATAATAAGGAGGCGGTCAAATAATGCTTAGGCAGTTGAATGCCTTCTTCCCACCTGCTTCCTACATCAGAGGTCCTGGGTTCCATTTCTGGTGCCTACTAAACAACAACAAACCAAACAACAAGATAACCAAACAAAAAACCAACTCAGGGAAGCAGATGTAGCTCAGTGGTTGAAAGCTGACTTCCCACTTACGAGGTCCCAGTTTCAACCCCCAGCACCTCAAAAGAAAAAGGAAGTTGTTAGGAGCAACTTTATGTCAATAAATTTAAAAATTTAGATGAAGTGAAGAAATTCTTTGCAAAGAACATCTGACTTGTCATATAGGGAAGTCACAGTCATACACCACTAGCACCATGTATCAAAGATACAACATAGGGTTTATTGGGGAAAAACTTACAGGTAGAGTAGTAAAATGTATACAGTTCCAGAGCTCCCTTTATTCCACAGCAAAAGCTAGGTATAAATATTCAATATGCACCATGGTCAAGTTTCCAGCCAAGAGGGCCCTCCAAGGCCAGCCAACTGGATGTGTGTCTGAGGGCATACCAGGAGGGAAGAGGAGCCCCATCTCCACATAGTGACTGATACCAGGGCTCCTAGGTTGAGCACTGCTTGCCGGAAACACTGACATCAAACAAAGACCTTGCTCTTTATCAGCCTAACTCTCTGTAGTTTATATCATGAGCAAGTTGAGATTATCCCAGGAATAGAAGTATAATTTAAGATTTAAAAATCAATCAGTGTAATACAATTAATGTAACTATGGACTATAATTAAGAGCAATGCTGTAATATTCTTGCATTAATGCCAAAGACATGCTGTGTTAATGGTGGAGTAGGGTATTGAAGAGATATATCAAGTGTGTGCTGTGGGCCATGGTTAGTGGTAATGGTCTGATGATGTTATCTCATAATCTGTAACAATTGTTCCACAACACTGTGGTGTGTTGGTGAAGGGTTTTGTAAGGGAATTCTGCAGAAGTGCATAGCTTGTTTGTAAGTTTACACATTTTGTAATTAAAAATCAATGTAACCCACATACTCAGAGAATAAAAGGAGGTTTCAATAGATACACACATATGCACATACACATTTCACAAAATTTAACATCCTTCCATGATAAGAAGCAAAAACAACAGCAGCAACCATAACAAAATCAGTAATTTAAGAATAGAAGGAAACTTCCTTAATCAAATAAGGAGCATCTCTGCTATCCATGGTTATCATACCTAATAGTGAAATATTAAACACTTTCCCCTTAAGATTAAGAACAAGGCAAAATTGTTTACTAACCATTTCTCCTTAACTTTGTACTCGAAGTCTTAGTCAATGCAATGAGCCAAAGGAAAGGTGGAAAAAGATTTAAAGGTGATAAGGATCTTTGCAGATGACATGGTTGTTTACATAGAAAATCTTTCAAAATTTATAAAACAATTTCTAGAAAAATAAGAGTCTAGACATTTCACAGGGTATAAGGTCAAATTAGAAATATCAAATTTATCTTTATATATTAAAACATTCAACTTACAATAGCATTAAAAATATAAATTCTTAAAAATAATTCAAGAAAAAGCAGGTAAGCCACCAAATCTTGGAGAGGATGTAGAGAAACCAGAATTTTCATCCATTATTGAAAGAGTGTAAAATGGTGCAAGACTTTCACAAAATTTCCAGCAGTTTCCAATAAATGAAACATGGACCTACTATAAAACCCCAAAATTCCACATTCATGTGTTTACTTGAAAGGAATGAAAATATGTACATGTTAACAAAAGAAACCTGTAAATAAATATTCATAGAACTTTTTTTATAGTAGCCAAGAACTGGAAACAACCAAGGTGTCGTTCAAGGGGAAAATGGATTAAATGTGGTATGATTTTACAATAAAATATTGCTTAGCAATAAAGAAAAATGAGCTACTCATACATGCAACAATATAGATAAATCTCAAAACCCTGATGAGTCAAATAATCCAGACACAAAAAGAAGATACTGTCTGAGTCCATTTCTATGAAATTATAGAACAGGGAAAAAGAATCTATAAAGAAAAAAATCTTAATATTACTTTTCTTTTGGGGCTTGGGCTGGGGATTGACTGGGAAGGGAAACAAGTGAACTTTCTGAAGCAATGGAATTGTTCTTTACTTTGATCTGGGTCTGGGTTACCCAGTGTTTTTATTTGTAAGAAGTTATAAACATATTCACTTAAAGTTTATGTATTTCACTGTATACAAATTTTACCTCAAAATAGTGAACAAAACTATAAACAGGAGAAAGCATAAATAAGATACTTTGGAGAAAGGACTTAGCTACTTCAGGCTTCTAAAAGCTCCATTAAAAACACACTTTAAAGATGAATATCACATGAAATACAAGTCCTAAATCCCTTAAATGCAACAGTGGAATCAGCTGTACTGGTTCATGACATGAGCTTCCTAGAACTTGTTTGATTACAAAGAGAAGAGGAGGCAGGCCTTCATGAAGAATAAAAGTCAAGGCATATCAATGGGAAACAGCTTTTCTCATAATAAGCAAGAAAAGAGATTCCTTGAATTGTAAAATAAAATCACAACAAAAATAGCTGCCTATCTCCACTGGGTAGAGACAAGTAAAGGCTAATGGAATTAATCAGAAAAAAACTAACTTCATTAAGTAAAGTTCTGCTAGCTTGGAATATAGACCAGGCTTCTCTGCTCCATATATATATATATATATATGTATGTATTACAAATAAATGATCAAGAAAAAAAACTCTTTTCCTTCAAAGATGAGTTCTGGAAAGGGAAACAGCATCAGCGTATATAGAGATATTACAGAATGAGAAGGGATGGAAGGCACAGGAAAATTAAATGGGAGGAAAAGAAGCTTCATCAGAGATAGACTGTCATAGAGTGGATACATTATTTAACTATGAAGTTTAAATATTAATGAAATAATTTTCTCTAAAAGGAAATGTAGAAAGTAGAAATAAATGTAAAGATTTAAGGAAGAATTGATAGAAGCAGATGAAAGCAAGCTAGCAGATAAAGCAAAGTAAAGGAAAATAAATAAAATTGTTTCTGAAACAAATTCTCCATTGAAAGGAACTCAAGGGAGTGTAGACTTTATAGGGAAAAAGAGAATTTAAGTGAGAGATATGAGTTAAACTAAGTGGAAATAAAAATTAAGAAGTGTATATGTTGTGATTGGCTTTACAGGTAAGTGTGTGTGTGTGTGTTAAAGCTGATCGAATTGTATGCTTTAAATATGTGGAATATATTGCTTTAACTACACCTCAATAAATTAAAGGGAATAAAGGAAGAAAGTACAGATTCACACAACATGGATGAACTTCAAAAACACCATGGTGAGCAAAAGAAGTCAGAAAAATACTTATTGTATTACTCCATTTATATGATACTTTGGAAAAGAAAATTAATCTAAGATGATAAAAATCAGAACAGTTGTCTTCAAGTGGGAGGAATTGACTAGGAAGGGCAGAAGGGAACTTTCTTGGGTTATGGTCATGTTCTGTATTTGATTGGGGTGGTGATTACACAGATGCATGCAACTGCCAGAACTCATTGAACTAAACACTTATAACCTACAATTTATTGGATTCTAATTGTGCTTTGATTGTTAAAAAGCATATGGGGAGAAAAACAATTTATGGAGTAGGTGACAGAGATTCAACATATACAAAATTGGAGTCGTCAAAGAAGAAAACTAAATTAATGAAACAAAACAAATGTTGAAAGGTATAATTGAAAAATAATTTCCAGAAATAAAGACTTTAAAGAATAAAACATGAAAACAGGAAAATTGATCTTATATCTCATACCTTAGATATGTTCCAATAAAGTTTACAGACCTGAAAAGATAAAGAGCAGACCACTAAAAAGTTCATGTCATTTATAAGCGAAAAAACCAAAGGTACAACTTCATGAAGGACCTCTCCAAATGGGGAGCTCCCCATAAGATGGCAGGAAGTCTCTGATGGGACTGTAAACAGCTTAACTTACTCCTCTCCCCATCCTTCTCATCCAAGTTTCTTACAGGTGTTGTTCCTAAGAGCACTCTCCAATAAACTTCCTACACACAAATCTTCATCTCAGAGTCTGTTTCCAGATAATCCTCTCAGAAACAGATCAAAAGAAACCCTCATTTCTGAAAAGTAGAAATAATATGGTAACATCTGAGTATAATGCAATTAATTACAAAATCAGAAAAACAGAACCACTACCTCCTAGATATTTAAAAGAAAAATAGCTCTTGGGTCAAAGAAGGAATCCACACCAATTGGAGAATGTCACTTTAAGACATTTTTTTAAAATATATGTATATATATATATATATAAAATAACATTTTTGTAAGCAAATACACATATATGCATATATATTTATATATCATTTTACAAATGTTTGTATGTATTGTGAGAATTTTGATTTTTACCCATAAAAAAAAAAAAAAAGTACATTGTAGAAATATTAGATCTAAAGCACTGTTCAAATGAAATTTATAGCCTCGTGTATTTCTATTAATAAGCAAGAAGAATTGTAAACATTCAACTCATGAAATCAGGAAAAAACTGAATCTAAAGATTAAAATGGAAATTAATGTATCAAAAATTAGTAGTAAACAGTTATTTTTAAAAAAATAGTAAACCATTAGCTGACATAATTAACAAAAAGAGAAAGTGCAATTAAAATATATAACAGGTGAAAATAACCATAGACACAGCAAAAATTTAATCATAACAGACTATATAGCTCAATTTGATACAAGTAAATTTGGAAACCTGGATAAAATGGATAATTTTCTAGGACAATATAATGTACCAAAATTGACTCCAGAACAAGTAAGAAAATCAGAATAAATTGTCAAAAAACTACCTTCCCTTGCAATAAATACTAGGCCAAAATATGGTGAGTGCTACCATGTTAGTTAAGAGCAGATAAATTCAATCCCATTAAAACTAATTTAGAACATGGAAAGAGAAAGATATCTTCCAAATTCTTTTAGATTGCACAAGATAAAAATGTCATTCTCACTCATAATAATGCAGAAATCCTATAAAAATATTAGGAAATCAAATTCGGCAGTACATCAAAAAATAATATACCACAACCAAGTGTTTGTTTTTTTTTTTAATGCAAAGATAATTCAATAACAGGAAAACTGCTAATAATCCTATTCATAAACTTATGATGGAAAATCATAGAATCTATAGATGCTAAAAATGGATTTAACAAGCTTGATATCAATTTTTGTAAAAAAAATAAAATAAAATGAAAACCCATCTCAGCTTAAAAGTCAATATAATATTTTCTAGGAAATAGGACTCTCACTAAAATTAGGACCAAGTAAAATATGCCCATCAACATAATACTAACTATTCCTGAATGATAATATTGAAAATAAAGAAATCTTTGAAAAAACAAAGATGGGGTGTGAGCAGGGCTGAGCTCCAGGCCTCCCAGCCTTAGCTGCCTGCTGGGTGTCTCCCCCTTCCAACTCCCTGCCTTACAGAGGTCAAAGGAATCCTGCAGAGATTATTTTCATCCTATTGTCATGAATTAGCAGATTCCCTTTTTCAGAATGTATGCCACAGCATCTATGACTTTCTACCAAATTCTGAACTTTGAATTAAAAGAGCATTATCAAATATAGTATCAAATATGAGACAAACAAGAGAGAATAGTACCCCTAGCAAGGGTTTTAATTAGTTCTTATTATAGATAGTTTATATTTGTTGATTGATAAGGAGAAACTGAAAAAAAAAGTAAGATTGTGGCCTCCACTGTGGCCACAGTTTTAAAACTGGCAGATTTAGCAAAATCTAGTGTTTGTGTGTGCACATCCACAAATGCCAGCCTGCACAAACTTATATACATAAATATGCTTACATATTCTAAAATACAGGGCCACTGCCTTTGGGCAGTTTCTAAAAAGATGCCTACCTGGCCTAACAAATTAGGGGAAATCATCCCTTGAAGGGGCAAATTAGAAAAAGGTGCCCCCTTTATGAATTAGAAAAGAATATTTTTTACAATCTCACAGAAAGGATGGGCATTTCTGTGAAGAAAGAAATAGCTCACCCACCTCTGGACAGGTGCAGTCTGGAGTCAGAGTATATGGCATTGCAATATAATATCACAAAACTTTAAATGGCCCCGCTGGAAGAATAAGTACTCAAGTGGAAACACTTCTGGGAATGATTAGTGCACCTTGATATATTTACTAGATATAATTACAGACTAGAGATTATTTAGATGAATCCCTGCATCTTTCAGAGATCTGAGAAGTTGAGCGATTTGCCCAAGCAAAGCCCAGACCACCTGTTTTACATTCTTTAATCTACATTAAACTGTAGTAAATTGATGTCAAATGCTGTAATAGCTCATGTAAAGTGCCTAGCATGATGATTGCCATGCAGTAGATTTCCACAAATGTTAGTTTCCCAAACCCTTCCCTTTCTGAAAAGTACAGTTTTGTGTAAATTGAATAATTATTTTAAAGTGAATCATCAACTGTACATGGGAATATATCAAGATGTTTTATCTTGATAATGAATGGGTTGAAAACATTCAGTGAGTTACAGCACTTTAAGTTGGAGTGTCCCTCATTCTATTAGAATATACTGGATATTTTATTTCATCATATATATATATATAATTTTTAAAAGATACTTTGATTACATATATTGTTACATAAAACAATATAAAGGATTCCCATATGCCCCAGTCCCAGACCCACCACTTTTCCCAACATTAACAATTTCTTGTTACATTCATTGCAATTGATGAACACATTTTGCAGCATTGCCACTAAGCATGGACTATAGTAGCAGAATTTTCATTTTAATGAAAATCCCAGATGATTCATATGCACATTTAAGTTTGAGGAACACTAAAATATAACACTATCAAATATTTTACAGATGGATTATAGTCCCATGAAATAAAGAAAAGGAATTACTCTACTAATGGAAACAAGGAAAAAATCAACTTTTGATTATCCTAAAAACTAGTTTATGCCTATTTGCTTCTTCATTAAAAATAAAGCAATTTCTTACTAAACTACTACAAGATGTTCAATAAATTTTTAAATTTATTAAAATTATATTTCAACATTCAAGTTTAAATCATGCTGAATTTGTTTTTTAAAAGTGTCATTTGATGGGAAAAAATAAAGTCAGTGAATGGGAGAAAATGGTAAGAGCCCTTCCTCAGCATCATATTGTATCTGCCTCTCTTTTACCCACTTGCCTGCAGGCTTCCTGCAGGTAGGGCCCGTGACCTTCAGGTGTCCCCAACATCAGGCACACTTTAAATAAAGGAATAAGTTTTTGTTTAATTACTTCTTTATTTAAACGTTAAAACATTCTGTTCCTAAATAATTTTGCTACTACTATTGACCATTTTCTACCATTTATCCATTACAAAACCCCCAAGGTAACATAAATAATATTATAATAACAATGTAATGAAACTAGAAAGTAAAAGCATAAGGGAACAATTGACCATATTCTTAGCCTACTTCCAAATAATGATGATCTCTGTCTGTCTGGTCTCCTTATAAAAGTGCATGAACCCTTTGTTTTCACTGGGGAAAACACTGAATTAACTCACTGAATGAGGAAATGAATGTTCCAGATGAAAGAAAGGTTTTATTAAAAAACTAATATTTGTAACTAGACTTATAACTGATCATCTACTTCTTCAGTGTACTTCTTTAGTGATTGCCCTGTAGTGGTGTGGAAAGTTAATGCAGACTTTGAGGCCTTCCAATTTAAAAGAACCGGGATGTGGCTTAGGTTCTGGAATCATCTGGCTCACTGACCAATTCAGTCTTCACTTCTTGTCTAGCAAATTTCTTGATTTTTCTTATATAAGGTCACAGATACTGTGGCTACAGAATGAAATGTCTTTTTCCAAAACATTGTGAGTCCCCATCTACTCTAAAGCCAAGTTTGTCCAGCTTTGTGTGAGCAACAACCTAGGGGGACATATGGTCAGTCTTAATCAATTTCAGTGGAAAACAATGATGATTGATAATTCAGGAATTTTTCTAAAAATGGTCTGGATTTATTAATGACAAAAATTATCACTTAGAAATGTAATCAATTCATCTTCTATTTCATGTTAATTGTACATGAAAATTTAACTTCAAAATCCTGCTTTAAGCTATTACTAGATATACTCAGAATTAGGTAACATTTTTGGTCTTAAATTATCAACAAGAAAACTATTTTAATGTGTGAACTGTTGTATGGCAATCTGAGAAATCATTTCCTGAATCAGAGTAAAATGCAGCCTCTTGTCGCATTTTTATCAATGAGAATGAGTAATTGGTAGAAATCATTTTGTGCCAAATTGTCAAATGCTTATTTCATAACCTATCCATTAGTAAGTTTTGACAAATTGGGGAAAAAAGTAATTAAAACCGTTTTTAATGTACCAAAGAAAATCCTGCTAAAAATGTTAATGACCAAGGCAGATGTAATTGCTCTAACAATAAAAATATATAGTGCAGATTGATGGCATGGACTGAACGGTAGAGATTCATGAGTTTTAAGCCTGCCTGTGGTGGTTAACACAGTCAGCTGAGCCCCAACCTTAGGGGGAAATAAAAGCCAGTTGGAGCCAGGACTCCCTGGCTGGCAAACCAGTGACAGGGCCCAGTGGGAGGGGTTGTTTTCTGGGAGGGGGGTGCTCTGACAAAGGGGCAAAAGAGCTTTATTTTCTGGGGATTTAGCTGCCTGGAGCCCCTTGCAGCTTGGGCAAACAAAACAGCTTCAGTGACTCAGCACCCAGCAGAGGGGAGGTGTGAATCTGCTGAGGGAGTTGATTTGCCTAGTTGCCCAGGGATAAGCCCTGGGCCCTGTGGAGAGGGAGCACTCTCTGAGAAAGGAAGGGTTCTGGTTGAGGACAGGGAGGGGATTTTTTTGCCATTGATTTGGCTGCCTGGACCCCCTCATAGACTTGGGGAGCAGATAAGCCAGCTTGAAGCAGTGCCAGGCTGAGGGGAGAGGTGAATCTGCTGAGGAAACCTGATTTACCAGCAGCCAAGTGAAGCTGGGGCTCTGATCCAGAAAGGGCAGAGTCGGCCATTTTTAGTGTTTTGCACTGACAAGCATCAGAGCTTCAGCTCCCCTGGGGAGTCCAGGAAGTGGGAAGTGACTGATTAGTTTCCACGAGCCCAGTTAGGGTCCTCTCTGTGAGGGGGGTGGTCTGGAGGAAGACTTATTTTTGGTACTGTATTTCACCAAAAAAAAAAAAAATGAGACAGTCACCTTAATAAATGAAAAACAAATCCTTTTTACTTAAATTTAATAGCTAAAAGCTGCTTCAGGATGTTTCCCTGTGGGGAAATTAATTGATAAGCACAAGGAGGCTGAGAGGATCCATGGGGACCCTAGTGGAACATTGATCGTCCTTAGTTTTGTTTGAGTGCTTGCCTGTGTAGCTGTTTGGTTTTTCTCTGTTTATTTGTTGTCTCTTGCTTTTCTTTCCTCTTTCCTCCCCCCTTTCTTTTTTCTTTCATTTTTTTTAAATTCAGTGCTACTAGTTTGTCTCTTCTTTTGCTGTGCTTCTTCTTCAGTAATTTCCCATTCTCTGTCTATATTGATTTTGTATTCCAAACTATCTCTTATCCTTCCTTCATCTTTCTGCCTTCTGCTTCAGTTGTGGCTATTATATACCACATTTTTTCATATGCCCACAACTTAAGGATGTCAATTTCTGTTCTATTTATTTTGTTTTCTTCTTTTTTATTAATATTAACTCTTTCCTTTCAGCCCTTTCTTCACTCTTTTTTTCCCTCCTCATAATTCTAGCCTTCCAAATCATTATATATATATATATTCCTCTATTTGGTTTCCCAATTCATTGTAGGTACTCCACATTTTTCCCTATTACTCTACAGTGCCTTCAGTAGTTAAATATTCATTTCATTAAGTCTTATTTGGCCCCTCATCTAACTTTGATCAAAATTACTATTATCCTTCTTCCTTTCTCACATCTTTCTATTCCTCTGGCTGTAATCTTTTGCCTTCAAGGGAACATAGAAAGAAGCAAGGAAATAAAATAAGAAGAAAAAGTGTCAAAGAGAAAACTTAACACTCACACAGAACCACAAGCTAAATAAAACTCTAGAGCAGAGAGAGAAGCTAATCAAATGAATAAATCCATCAAGATGAAATGATGACTAGAGGGCAACAAAAAATTACAAACCACACTGAGAAACAGTAAAACAAGGACCAGTCCAATGAACAAACCAAAAGCCAGGAAGTGATGCAGAGCATCGAACAACTAATCAAAGCTTTCCAAACAAATATCACGGGCCAACTTAAAGAAGTGAAGGAAGAGATTAAGCATATAAAGAAGACACTGTGAACACATACTGAAGATATTGTAAACATAGTCAAAAAGATAATGGATATGATGGTGACCAATGGCACAATCCAAGAAATAAAAAAGATGTTGGATTCACATAACAGCAGATTTGAACAGGCAGAAGAATAAATTAGTGATGTGGAAGACAATACATATGAAATCTAACATAGTAGAACATAAAGACAAAAAGATAGAAAAAATCCAGCAGGGACTCAGGGAATTAACTGACAACACAAAACACACAAACATATGCATTATAGGCATCCCAGAAGGAGAAGAGAAGGGAAAGGGAACAGAAGGAGTGTTGAAGGAAATAATGGCTGAAAACTTCCCAAACCTTTTGAGAGAGATGGATGTGAATATCCAGGAAGCACAGCGCACCCCAAATAGTATAAATCCCAACAGGCCAACTCTAAGACATATACTTGTGAAAATGTCCAATGCTCAAGACAAAGAGAAAATACTCAAGGCAGCAAGAGAAAAGAGCACCATCAAATACAAGGAAAGCACAATAAGATTTAGTGCTGATTTCTCAGCTGAAACCATGGAGGCAAGAAGACAGGGGTATGACATGGTCAAAATATTAAAAGAAAAAAACTTCCAGCCATGAATTCTCTATCCAGCAAAACTGACATTCAAAAATGATGGAGAGTTCAAAATATACACAGATAAACAAATATTAAGAGAGTATGTCAATAAGAAGCCTGCAATTCAAGAAATACTAAAGGAAGTTCTACAAGTTGAAAGGAAAAAACAAAGGAGAGAAAGTTGGAGGAGAGTTTAAAAACAACTAAAAAGACAAAAACAGAAACAAAACAACATGTGACATACATTAACCCAAAGAAAAAATGGCTGAAGTAAGAAATTCGCTGCTAGTAATAACACTGATTGCTAATGGACTAAATTCACCTATCAAGAGACACAGATTGGCAGAATGGATAAGGAAATATTATCCATCTATATGCTATCTACAAAAAACCAAACTTCGACCCAGGGATTCAAGGAGGCTGAAAGTGAATGGCTGGAAAACCATTTTACAAGTTAACAATTGCCAGAAAAGGGCAGGAGTAGCTATTCTAATATCAGACAAAATAGACTTTAAATGCAAAATTATTGAAAGAGACAAAGATGTACACTATATGTTAGTAAAAGGGATAATCTCTCAAGAAGAGAGAACAATCATAAACATTTATGCACCTAATTGGGGTGCCCCAAAATACATGAGGCAAATTATGGAAAAACAAAGTGGAGAAATAAATGCTTCTACAATTATACCAGGGGACTTTCACAATCACCATTAGACAGAACATCTAGACAGAGAATCAATAAAGAAACAAAAGCTCTCTACAATACAATAGAGGACCTGGGCTTAATAGACATATACAGAACACTACACCCTAATACAGCAGGATTTACATTCTTCTCGAGTGTACATGAATCATACTCCAAGATAGACAACATGCTAGGCCACAAAACAACTCTCAATGAATTCAGAAAGATTGAGATTATACAAAGTAATTTCTCTGACCACAATGAAATGAAATTGGAAATCACTAAGGGCCAGAGAAACAGGTTAGGCACAAGGATATGTAAGTTAAACAACACACCCTTAGACAGACAGTGTGTCAAGGAGGAAATCTCAAAAGAAATCAGTAACTACCTTGAAACTAATGAAAATGACAACACAACCTATCAAAACCTATGGGATGTAGTGAAAGCAGTTCTGAGAGGGAAGTTCATACCCATAAATACATATATTAAAAAAGAAGAAAGAGCTAAAATTGAAGACCTAACTACACACTTGGAGGAATTGGAAAAACAACAACAAACTTAACCAAAAGGAAGTAGAAAGAAGGAACTAACAAAGATTAGAGCACAACTAAATGAAATAGAGAATAAGCAAGCACTAGAAACAATAAACAAAACCAAAAGCTGGTTCTTCGAGAATATCAATAAAATTGGCAAACCCTTAGCCAAACTAACAAAGAAAAAGAGAGAACTGATGCAAATACACAAAATAAGAAATGAGCAAGGGGTTATCACTACTGACACCACAGAAATAAAGAGTATCATAAGAGGATACTTTGAAAAATTATAGGCCAACAAGAATGATAATTTAGAGGAAATGGACAAATTTCTAGAAACTCACAAACAGCCTACATTGATGAAAGAAGAAATTGATGAACTCAACAGTGCAATTACAAGTAAAGAGATAGACTTAGTCATCAAAAATTTCCCAACTAAGAAGAGCCCAGGACCAGATGGCTTCACAGCTGAATTCTACCAAACATTCTGGAAAGAGCTAACACCAATTCTGCTTAAGCTCTTCCAAAAAATAGAAGTAGAAGGAATATTTCCTAACTCATTCTATGATGCCAACATTACCCTAATACCAAAATCAAACAAAGATACCACAAGAAAGGAAAATTACAGACCAATTTCTCTAAAGAACCTAGATGTTAAAATCCTCAAAAAAATACTTGCTAATTGCATTCAACAACATATCAAAAGGATTATACACCATGACCAGGTGGGTTTTATTCCGGGTATGCAAGGATGTTTCAATATAAGAAAATCAATCAATGTTATACACCACATAAACAAACTAAAAGAAAAAAATCACATGATCATCTCTATAGATGCAGAAAAAGCATTCGACAAAATACAGCACTCTTTCCTCATAAAAACACTACAAAAGATAGGAATAGAAGGCAACTTTCTGAAAATGATAAAGGGTATATATGAAAAACCCAAAGCTAACATCATTTTCAATGGTGAAATCCTAAAAGCCTTCCCTCTGAGATCGGGAACAAGACAAGGATGCCCACTATCACCACTCATATTTAACATTGTCTTAGAAGTACTTGCGTGAGCACAGAGGCAAGAAAAGGACATAAAAGGCATCCAGATTGGAAAGGAAGAAGTAAAAATTTCATTATTTGCAGACGACATGATACTATACATGGAACGCCCTGAGAAATCTACAACAAAGCTTCTAGAACTTACAAAGGAGGTCAGTAATGTTGCAGGCTACAAGATCAATGCTCAAAAATCAGTAGCATTTCTGCACACCAATAACGAGCAATCTGAGAAGGAATTCAAGAAAGAAATACCATTTACAATAGTACCTAAAAGAATTAAATATGTAGAAATAAAATTAACTAAAGATATAAAGGACTTATATACAGAAAACTACACAACACTGTTAAAGAAAACAAAGAAGACTTATATAAGTGGAAAAAATATTCCCTGTTCATGGATAGGAAGACTAAACGTCATCAAGATGTCTATCCTACCCAAACTAATCTATAGATTTAATGCAATACCAATACAAGTTAACACTGTATTTTTTAAGGAACTGGAAAAACTAACCACAAAATATATTTTGAGAGGTAAGAGGCCCTGAATTGCCAAAGACATATTGAAAAAGGAAAATGAAGTTGGGGTATCACATTACCTGATTTTAAAACATATTATAAAGCTACAGTGCTCAAAATTGCATGATATTGGCACAAGGATAGACTACTGACCAATGGAACCGAATTGAGTTCTGCTATAGAGCCTCACATATACAGTCATCTGATATTCGACAAGGTCACAAAGCCCACTCAGTTGGTAGAGAATGGCCTCTTTAACAAGTGGGGCTTGGAGAACTGGATATCCATATCCAAAAGAATGAGAGAAGAATACCATCTCTCATTACCTTATATAAAATACCTTATGCAAAAATCAACTCAAGATGGATCAAAAATTTAAATATAAGAGCCAAAACCTAAAGACCTTGGAAGATAATGTAGGGAAGCATCTACAGGAATTTGTAATAGGAAATGGTTTCATGAACTTCAAAGCCAAAGTACGAGCAGCAAAGAGAAAAAATAGGTAAATAGGATCTCATCAAAATAAAAAACTTCTGCACCTCAAAGGATATTATTAAGGAAATAAAATGCCAACCTACCCAATGGGAGAAAATATTTGGCAAACATATATCTGATAGGAGCCTAATATCCTGCATGTATAAAGAAATCCTACACCTCAAATATAAAAAGACTAATAACCCATTTCAAAAATGGGCAAGTGACGTGAAAAGACACTTCTCCAAGGAATAAATACAAATGGCTAAAAAGCACATGAAAAAAAAATGCTCGACATTCCTATTAGGGAAATGCAAATCAAAACCACAATGAGATACCATCTTTCACCCATCAGAATGGCAGCTATTAAAAAAGAGCATACTATAAGTGGTGGAGAGAATGTGGAGGAATAGGAACCCTCATCCACTGCTGGTGGGATTGTGGAATGGTCCAGCCACTGTGGAGGACAGTTTGGCAATTCCTCAGAAAACTAACAATAGAACTTCCACATGATCCAGCAATTCCACTACTGGGTATAAACCCAGAATATTTGAAAGCAAAGACACGAACAGATATATGCACATCAATGTTCATAGTAGCATTGTTCACAATTGCCAAAAGTTGGAATCAGCCCTGGTGCCCCTCAACAGATAAATGGATAAGCAAAATGTGGTACATACATACAATGGAATATTACTCAGATGTTAGAAGGAATAAAGTGCTAACACATGGAATAACATAGATGAATCTTGAAGACCTTATGTTGAGTGAAGTAAGCCAGTCATTGAAGGACGAACAGTTTATGACTTCATTAATTTGAATTGAGGAAAGTTAACAGTCTCTGAGAACCACTGTCTGAAAGATAGGTTAACAAGGGAGAGAGAGAGAAGGGTAGGTTGCGAGCCATCACCCATATGGGCATAATCTATGGTAAAGTGTTAGATTATAGTTACATATTGAAGGATAGGACAGGTGGGTAGTGATATTACTGGGATTGGTGGTGTAGGGTTAACAGGTGGGCAGATTAGGAAGGGCAGGTTAGAATACCCAGGGCATGTAACTATGAATCTTGTCATCCCATGAGCCAAGACAGTGGAATGTCATATGCCCCAGGGGGATGGGGAGGAAGGAACAGAAAAGATCAAATGGGGTATTTAGTAGTCATGGGAAATGTTCTTCATTACCTTACAGTAATGAACACAGGACATGGTAAATATCATTAAAAAATATTAAACTGTACAATCTAAAATGTAAACTATACTGTAAACCATTGACAATGTTTAGTAGCTATGTTTCACTATCTGGGTAACATTTATATGAATGCTACCATCCATACACACACAAAAAAGGTTTTAATATGGGGTGGGGAAGGGGAAAGGAGTCTGAGTATATGGGAATCTCTAGTATTCTGTGTGTGACTTTGCTGTGACCTAAAACTTCTTTGAAAACTAAATGAAAATTTGGGAGACACTGGGGAATGAGAGGGGGAAGGTGTCACGGTATACACTGGACATCCTATATTCCAGTGATAAAAGGAGGAAAAAAATTTTTTTTTAATTTTCTTTTTTTTTTCCCATTTTCTGTTTTTTAATGTCCCAATCTGTTAATTATATTTTATTTTTAGTTCTTTTTTTTCTGAATTTCCTTGTATTTTATCGCTTGCATTTAAGCTTATCACTATTATTTCATTTTCCTAGTAATTGTATTGGTTATTATATGGGCTTCATCTTCAAGGAATGTTTATGTCACAGAAGGGTTATAATGAGGGCTGCAGAGGATCATTGGTTGGGGATGTCTGGGATTGGGGATTCATGGAGTAAATTCATCTGAATATACATGAAAGATATATAAAATTGTTCAAATGATCGTGGGATGGGGCATGGTCATGGTGGGTAGACAATCATTCAGTAAATGAGGGAATACTGAATTCCCAGCCTGGAGAGCTCTACCACAATCTCCAAGGGAGCGGCAACATTCCCCCAAGTGCAGTGGCAGTGTCTGGCAAAAGAGGATGACCCACTGTTGGGTTCTTGTTATGGATGACTAGCCTTATGAGTCTATGTTCTTGTAATTGAAACTTGGCCTACTGTTATGGGGTGCCTAAGGGATGCCACCTGAGAGCCTCCTTGTTGCTCAAATGTGGCCTCTCTTTAAGCTAAACTCAGCATATGAATGTATTACCTCCCCCCCAACATAGGACATGAATCCCGGGGATGAGCCTCCCTGGCAATGAAGGACTAATACCAAGTGCCAACTGGAAAATCAACTGGAAAAAAACCTTAAATAAAAGGGGAAAAGTGTAAAGACAAATGAGTTCATGTGGCTAAGAGACTTCAAAGAGAGTCAGGAGGTCATCCCAGAGGTAACACTTACACGCACCTCAGTAGGATCTTCTAGAACACCAAAGTGGATATCACCCCACACAGAGGGACTCCAGAGGGCTCTGGAGACACCCAGGTCCTATATAAGGGGGGATAGTCCCAGAGATTGATGCCTTATCAACGGGATCTACTATGGAATCTGTGCTCCTGAGAGTGACAGAGTTGGACTCAAATAATTGCTCCCTGCACATGGTCCATCAGTCCCTTCTATTCAAACCATATGTGAGGCTGGAGATTTTTTGGTGTACTTCCAGAGACTGGAGCCTCTGGCATGCCTATGTGCCAGCTGTGCCTGGAATCTGGGTGGAGCTGCATCTCCTACTCTACAGCTCAATGGACACATCCAAGTTACCTGGTGAGGAGACAACAATGAATGACAATGGTCATCCCAGGGAATGGAGAGAGCCTACAGCTGAAGGCAGGATAATTCCATCCACTGCATTCATGGGATATAAGCCCACTCTCACTTGGAGATGGAGTAGACATCACCATCCCAATCCCCTCAGGATTGAGGGAAGAGCTATGGACTAGAGTGGACTTAATGGTATTCTGTTGTAGACAAATTGGGATTCAAGCAATGGAAGAAATTATAAAGTGAGGTGAAGTCAGTGGCCACTAGATGCTTTTGGGGTGGGGAGAGGAAGGGCAGTTGTAATACAGGGGCTTTTTCAGGACTTGGGGGTTGTCCTGAATGATGTTGTGGTGACAGATATAGGCCATTTTACAGCAGCATATACCATGCAGAACTGTGTGGTGGAGAGTGTGGCCTATGATGTGAACTGTGGTCTATGCTTAGTTGCAAAGTCCCCGGATGTATATTTCCACTGTAGGTGATGTGCTACGCTAATGAAATAGGTTTATGTGAGATGTTATGTGAGGTATCGGAGGTGGAGATCATGGGAAACCTTGTAATTTTTGTGTCACATTTACGTAATCTAGGCATCTTTTAAAATATATATGAAAAAAATTGATTGTTTAGGGAGCAGATGTGGCTCAAATGGTTGAGCACCTGCCTCCCACATAGGAGGTCCCTGGTTTGGTTCCCTGTGCCTCCTGAAAAACAAAAATGAACAAGCAAAACAAAGGAAAAAGATACAGGCCATTATATATTTTGTTATAACTTACAAAATTGTGTGGGACAGATTGTAAACTATAATGTAAACTATAATCCACAGTTAGTGGCAATGCTCCAATATGTGTTCATCACCTGTAAGACATGTACCCCACTAATGAAGGATGTTGTTAATGTGGGAAAGTGTGGGGCGGGGAGTCAGGGGAGCATATGGGAAACTTCTCTATTTTTTTATGTAATATTTATGTAATTTAAAGCATTTTAAAAATTAAAAATTAAAATATATATATATATATAGCATCCTCCAGAATAATTTCCTACATAAGTCTATAAATCACATCACAAATATACCATAATTTTATTGACTAATCTAAGTTCTAGATTTTAATATCACAAACCATCCCATCTTAATTATCACTTAAATAATACCTTCCTTCAGGGGATTTTTAACATGCAGAGACAAACACCTGCAGGTGTATTAATTTATACTATCATTCTAGTTATCTGCAAGGGGAAAATGGGGCACTTAATGCTTATTACAGTTGTAAACTAAATATGTAAGAATAACTGATAAGCTACTGCTATTTCTCTTTCAGTTTCACCCCTAAATTCTGCTTAAAATCCTAAGCTTTTTTCCCTTCTGGTTATTTATATATCCATTTAGAAGGTACCCAGTTCATCAGAGTAGATAGTGGGCAATATTATATGCACCCAGTACAGTAATGCTAAATGAAATAATTATTTAATGAATCAGGAAAACAGCATCCTCCTGGTGATTAATTATGCTTTGTAACTCGATTGATTTTCAAAACCTATTATTTTAATATTACAGAATTTGTGCTTCCTTTCATGATTTGCAAATGCAGCTTAATTATGGTGGAAAGAACCCTTGCATTTGTCATATTTGGGGAGTGGTAGTGGTTATTAATGGAAATGGAGGCTACCATTTCACTATTTGTTCAGAACTGAGACCTTAACAAGAATCAGCATTTGGAAAAACAGTCTTTAAAAAACGCTTAAATATTCTATAATCTTATAGAATATTTTATGAAGATCACCAAATCTCAGTAATATACACATATATTTTCACCCATTGCAGCCCCAAACAATTCTTGGTGGAGAATTTACCAGCAGTCGTTGGCGCACAAGCCATATCCTTAGCAAGTACCTGCACATATATCACACCCACATGAACATATATAATTCCGACAGGAATCAGATATATTTGCTCTATAATGTAAAATGAGTGAGACAGAATTCCTTTTGAGGGGGGAGATAACCAGGGAGGAAGGGTGGGTAGGAGAGGCAAAAGTGTGAACCAGACTTAATCCTTGACCAAATGCAATCAACGTTCGTTTTTGTAAGAACAAATAAAGCCACTGGGTAATGAAATAATAATAGTGATTTGAAATAATTCTGTTGGTGATGATGAGATCATAGCCAAAACTTCTCCATAGGTGTGCAAAGTGTGGAGCGGGATCGCCCCTCTGCCCCCATCTTAGAGCCTATCTGGACTTGCGGGTGAAACGTCAGTTGTGGGAAGCAGGGGTAGCTCAGGACACTACGCAGAAACCAGTCTCCTCAGGCCACACTTGAAGGTGCGAGGCCCCAGGGGAGGGGAGGGGAGCACAGGGTGCGTGGAGAGTAGGCTTCAGGTGGGTGAAAATGGCTGTGAGCTCCGCGGCCTGTGGGTGGGTGAGAGGAGAACGCCTACACTGTGCCTCTGAGAAGGAGTCACCTCTGACGTCTGGCTGCAAGCAGGGTCGCGCCTTTTTTTGGAATCAGGTGGTGGTTGAACCAGCCTTTCTGCAGAACCACCCCGTTGGCTGGGAGGGACTCGGTGTTAGGACTGAGAAACGCCCAGTACCTGCACGGCAGGAGGGGTGCATAACGGGTGCCAGAGTGCGGGGCTGGTTCCAGGACCCCAGACCGCTCAATGGCCTCTCCCCAACCTTCCTTCTCTGCAAAGTCTAGCTCCCGGGGTCTTCCCAGCACCGCGGAGAGGATGGGGTAGGGTGGGGCAGGGCGGAGCCTCTGGCTAGAGCCCTGCTGGATGCTTCCTTCCCTTTTCCACACCTCTAACTGGGTCCCAAGGGAGGCTGCTTCCCTGCCTGCCCACCCCAAGACCATCAAGCCCTGGAACCATGGGGCCCTGGAGGCACAAGACAGGCTGGGGATGGAGGCCCAGGATCCGGAATCTCCTTCTCTATGTCTCTACTATCTCTCTCTGATACAGGTTGAGCCTAAGAAATTGCCATATTTGGCCCTTTCTGCCCTATGAAACAGAAATTCCGGTGGCTCAACTTAATACCTCGCCCTCTTTTTAGATTATCTGTACAGTCTATTTGTGTTACTATTATATCTGCCTTTATATCTAGGTTCCAGGAACTTTTCCCTTAAATGATCAAACGAGTTCAAAGAAGCCTTTCATCTGCAACTACATCTAATACCCTGTGTAATGCGGTTCTGTAAAGAAAAATACTAACCTGCTTTTGTTCCCCCTAAAAAGAGCAATGTGATTGGAATGAGAGCAGTTGTCAAAATCCCGCTGGGAAGCTGAGGCGGGGAGTCAGGATCGCGGAGAGTTGGGTGTGGCGCCGCCATCCCCACAGGGCTGGGCTCCTGCGTGTCACACGCGGTTCCCCGCTCAGCCCCCTTTCCGCTGAAGATGCTGCACCCGGCGTGGAGCGGGGCGGCGGCGCGGTTCGGTTCACAGTGTGCACCCAGCGCTGCAGGTGCCTCCCCCCAGGACTGCAGGTCCACACAAACCACACCCATCTGGTTCCAAACCCCTGTCCCTCCATCCCTCCACACTACCACTACTTGCTTCCCAGCCCTTGCAGCTGCTCACCCATGCCCTCCACGCCCTCCCCGACCTCCTCCCTCCTTCCCTTCCGTGTTCCTAAAGGAAGCAGCGGTCCCCACATCGCACCCAGGACTATCGGTTTCTCCAAGGAGACACTAAGATTAAATTTGCCTGGCTCTCTCCCCATATCTCCTCTCCACCCATCTTTCAAATAGCCTAGATGGGACCACTTTGACTGCATTTTTCTTCTTCCTGTCTCTTGCCCCATCCGCCCTAAACTTCCCTTCCCATTTTTTTTTCACTTAGAGAAGAACTTTCCAAAATGTCCCTAAACCCCATTTAAGGTAGTCACTTAAGGCCACCCCCCACACACACTTTTGACACTAATTTAAAATACTGAAACCGAATAAATCCCCTACCATGGAAGGACAACTTACCTGTTTGTACCTTTTAAAAGAAGTTCGTAGCTTTAGATTTCCAAGGAACCCCTCTTTGTCACCCCATCCCTCCTCTGAGCTGTCTTTGTCCTTCCTGGCTCCTGTTTTACCATGAACTTCTTTTTCTTTATAAAATATCTCTGAGCGCCTTCAAAGCTCTAAGAGAGAGGGTTGCTGGTGAGTTCCAGGACTAGCCGAGAGAGAAGGAGGCACAGTGCTTTACCCATTGCTATTTTAGCCCTGGTAGGGATGTGCAGATACTGAGCAGTGGCGAAGGGAAGGGTCCAGCTACAGCAGTGGAAAGAGCGAGAGAGAAGACTCCCTACATACTTCTTTCTTTTTTTTTTTTGCAATAATGTACTGGGTTTTTATTTATTTTTTTTATTTTTTGCCTAACCTCAGGGTTGGAATTTTTCATGATTTGTAATGTTACAGACAAGATGATCAAAACCATGGGTTTTCACTTGAATGTATATTTTTAAATTCCCATTTTTCAGATTTTAAAAAATTAAGCTTTTGAAGGAAAATCATGAATACTATAAGGAATTTTTTTTTTTTGCTTACAAAAATGTTATTTACATACTTTTAAAACGGAATGTAAATATACTCCTCATTATTTCCAGTAGCACTGACGCAGTTGCTAATATATATTTGATATTTATCAGTCCCTAATCATTTTCCCCACAGATTTCTAAGAGGAACCATGCTGAGAAAAAAAATCTAAGATCTACTTTCATTGTTCTAGGGCAAAGCTGTCTTTCAATTTTTTGAATATTTCATTTGTATTCTTTTTTAAAAATACCCTTCAAAAATTTACAGTTTATGGGAAAGACAAACAACCAAGTTAATGATTATAGTAAGATGTGAAAAACCCTCAAAGTAAATTTTTTGTAGTTTAGGTAATGGTAGAAAAAAGAGTCCACAATAGGAAAAGCACACTGGGATCAAATTATAAAAGCTTTCATGCAGGAAAAGGATATGATCAGAGTTGTGCTTTAGAAAGGTACTCTGAGGTCAGCATGTAGGATGGATTGGAAGGAGAAGAGACCAGGAGCAAGAAGGTAGTCTAGGCCAGGGGCAATGACAGCCTTGATGTATCTTGGCCATGGGAATAGAAAGGAGGATATGTATCCACATTTTAGTCGCTAAATAGCTGGCAGTAATGAGATCAGATAAAAAGGTCAGAAAGCAGAAACTAAAGATGACTGAATTTAGTACTCTTCATGATGAGAAAGATGATGACACTTTAAAAACTTAGAGATAAACAGAGGTAAAGTAGGTTTGATTGGGAGATATTAAATAACTGTTGAAGCCATAGAAAATAAATAAATAGATTGATTTAAAACTAAATAGAAGGGAAGTTAATAACTCTGAAGCCAAGTAGCTCAAATATAAAGTATAAAAGAAATGGAAAGGACAAAAACAAAGAAATTTAAATGTAAAATAAATTTATGAAACTAAAGTCTAATGATTGTAGGAATAAAATACATATAAATATAGAAAAATAAGATAATTCAGTAATGAAATACAATATAAGTAATATAATTGAAAATAACATAAATAATTTATTTTTAAATATATAGACATTTATGGAGAATGACTAGATTTTGGCAATATGGTAACACATATTTTAATTCAAGAGAGGAGGATATGTTAAAATGAATATTCAGTAAGTCACATGTAGAAAAAATATACAATGTTGGGTGCAATAGAGATAATGAAAGTAAAGATGCATTTTTTTAAGAGTGGTACAAGTACAGAATCCAGAAATATCAGGAAGAAAGCATTCATGCTTTTAAAAATTTCATAAAAAATCTAGACACAGAAACAGTTCTGTTTTGTTGGGAAAGCTACTTTGAATTTCACTTCCATCTATAATTTTTTTTTAATCTTATGAATAACAACAGAAAAAAAATTCATGTTATTTATCAACTACCAAATAATACAGTGAGAAAATGAGTAAGTACAGAGTAACCCCATTTACATTATGTATGAAATATATTTTCTCAAAAGAAGATAAAAAGCATTAAGAAAATGAAACAATATATGATAAGAATCATAGTTTTTTAAAATAAAATTCAAAAAATGAATGGGAAGAAATTAGAAAATAAGAAAAATGGAAAAATATCAGTTCAAAATTGAAATGAAATATATACAAAATAGGGTGACAAGATAATGCTTAAGTAGAAAGAGAAGATATCAGCAGAAAGTACTGAAAAGAAATTAAATGGAGAATGTTAAACATTTGAAAAAAAGGTCAAAAGATGAATGTGATGGTTAGACTAGTATGTCAACTTGGCCAGGAATTGTGCACATTTGTTTGGTCAAGCAAGCACTGGGCTAATTGTAATACAAGGACATTCATGGACTTTAGTCATCAGTGAGTTACTGTATAGATGGACGATTACATCTACAATCAACCAGGGAGATTGCTTTCAACAATGAGTGATGTTTTATTCAATCGATTGAATGCCTTAAAAGGGGAAGTGATTTCAGCATTCAGAGAGAAATTCCCAGGTCTCTTTGGACAGCCATCAACTATGAACTACATAGGATTTTCATCAGAGTCCCTGGTTTCCAGCCTGCCTGCAGAATCTGGACCTGTGCATCCCCATCCATGATCACACAAGAGAATTTTATAAAATCTCATAGTCTTTACAGATATCTCCTATTGATTCTATTTCTTTAGAGAACCCTGACTAATACAATGAGGAATGATATAGATGTTCCAATATCTGAACACTGGAGTGTCTGAACCAGGAAAATAAAGCAAAGTCTTGAAACAAATGTTAAAATGTACAATTCCTTTTTTTCTGATGTGAAATTCTTTGAAGCTGCATATCAAAAGTGCACATTGAGCACTGACTCAGAAAGACTAAATGCAAGGCATATTCTAGGAAAATTACCTGGGTTAAAGAAAACAAAAATCTTTCTACACATATTATATAAAGTAATTAGAGTCTCAACAACATTTTTGAGAACAAGATTTTGTGCCAGATGCAAATGGAGCAATATATTTGAGGAAAGAAATTTGATTCATGGTTTTATACCCAGCAACACTGAAATGTAAGAAAAAAGGCACTGAAATTCCATTATCCTACTAGACAAATATTAATATTTTGGGCATGACCTCTTCCAGGTTAGTGAACAGAGATCAGTAAATGAAATTACTGAAACACATTGAGAAGAGGACAGATGATAAGTACTGTTTGTATTATTTATTCAACTAACACTCAGTGAGGATTCTATGAGTGAGGGTATGACCTACGAGGGGGACATTATGTAGACCAAATATTATAATTTATATAGCACTAACTTGTTTAGGGTGCTTATCTGTATATGTATTTATTTATTTGATAAATAAGAAATACAAGTAGTAAAGATACAAATATTGCATAATAAGATAAGTAAAATTAAATGTAAAGACTTTTTCTAAAACAACCTAATCTTTCAAAGTAAAACTAAACTATCACTAAATTGGCACATTCTGAATGGAGTGGAAAGGTGAGCACTGAGGTGTCTCCAAACACCATAAGGTCTCCAGTTCCTCTCAGCTTCAGGCTGAGGTCTCCAGCTTAAGGTCTTTGCAGCTACCATTTGTAGGATCTGCAACACAAATACAGGATCTGGAATCATTGGGGTGGCACAGAGATGGTAGGAACTGGGGCTTCCCTGAGGTGGGTTGCAGGACACAGAAGACACCTCAAGCCCTGGAGAAGTGATCTTTGGTCTCTGATATCCCCAGGAGCCAGATCCAGGAGGCACTAGATTCCTATTGCCACTCTCTGCATAGGGTGTTGACTATGACAAAGACTGTAAATTTCCAATAGAGTTCAGCAATGAAAGCTTCATATTAAAAGTCCAGATGTCTAGATCTCTTCCTTTTCCTAATCAACAGTTTCATTCTAAATCAAACTCAAAGCTTAACTGCCATTTTCCACTTAAAAAAAATTATACTGTGAAACCAAAAACATAAATTTTCTTACATTAATATATTCCAACATGTAAATATTACAAAACACTCCTCATTATAATATAATAAAAGGTATTTTAATAATTGCAGTATTACAAAATAATAAGGGGGATTGAGTAGCATGAAATCCCACCTGCTTCCCTCATCCCAATTTGGCTCTGCAGGGAAATTTCCTTCAAGTTTGTTTCTTTGAATTCTACATACTTAAATAAATTCTAAAGGCCAGCATCTTGAGAAAAGGTGCATGAGCTAATCTGGAATTTATGTAGGGAACTACAGAGACTCAGATCCCTATGGCTTGGGCAGCTGAGACGTTCCACTGAGATAGAACACAGGGCCACAATAGCTACCTTGCTTGCATGAGAGGGACGCCAGAGCATCACTATTCTTATGGATTGAGTCAGGTCCAGCTATAAAGTCATGGTTTCATCCTCTCCTCCACTAGTAGGGATATGAACTCATCTGTGAATAGGATCATCAGAGATTTTAATAATGAAGGTGAGACCAACTTGCTACAGGGGTGCTTTAGTCCTTTATGCATGGAGTCCTTCTAAAGAGATGAAGTCTAAACAAATTCATGAGCAGGAGCAGAGGGAGACAGATATAGACAGGTGATAGATGATGGAGGGAGAGGTGGAGTTATGGATTGCTGACAAGCTGCCACCAGCTTGAGGGAAAGCATGGTCATGCTGGCAGCTAGATTTTACTTCTAACTTCTTAAATGGTGAGACAGACAATTCTTGTCTATGCACCAACTAGCTGATGGTATTGGATAAAGCATCCCTGGCAAACTATCACAATCTAACTCCCCCTTTCCCCTTGAGACCTGAATTAGTGGCACTCAAGGTCACTCCACATTATTCACCACATTCACTAATAAAGAAGGGAGGATCTTGGTTGACCTTAAATGGATTGGGAGGGCAAACTTTGGTCCTGAACAGAGCTAGAACCCTCTCCTCCAAATTAAATAGCCATAGATAAGCAAACTTAGGGCTAATGTGGAATGGGTTTCTAATCCCTCAGGACAGGTTCTCAGGACATTCTTCACTTGCCTGCACTTAATTTCACCATCTAGTTCTTATCTCCACCTCCATGTTCACATACTGTTGCAACCTCTCCAGTAAGCTCCTCAAGAAGTTTGAATGTCCTGAAGTGTCAAAGAGAAAGTTAAGAATCAATGGACTGCAAGTCAACTTGTTTCTCTTCCCTCTTCATCCTACCCACTCCACACTCACCTTTCCTCTTCCTTTTCTTCTACTCTTTTGACATCTTGGATGCCTTCTGTGTTTTCCAGGAAAAGATAATTTAGGTAAAAGGACTCCTCCTCCTTCTCCTCAAAGAGTGTAGACATCTGCAGGTAGGAGAACACACTTGGATTTCCAGAGCCACTTATGCAGGAATACATCTTTGAGGGGAGAGCCCAGCTCAGAACAAACTTCCCAAGGCCTGCCCCCACCACATATAATGTGGATCTAGGCTTCTGACTTCCAGCACAGCTCCTTGTCTGGGAAATTCTGGGTTACATGAGTTGATTCATGATGCAGGGAAGGTTTGGAAATCAGTACAATGTTGAAATAAAGTAGGTGAGGAAGGTGGAGACATGTTTTTAAAACATTGTCATTTGTATGACCTCACCTACCTAGAAGAGACCAGGTCCTTCAAGATAATTATAAAAAGAGGGGAAAAAGGAAGAGATACAAAGAACTGCTTACAAATAAGGAACAAAGATTTTTAAAATAGAGGAAATAAATTATATTCAAGTTGCCATTCTCTAGGTAGGAATCTTAAGAATCTGAGAAAAATGGTTCAGAATGCACCAGGGCAGTAACAGTGATGGGGTGGCCTTGTAAGAGGAAAGGAGAAAGTTTGGATTGAAAGGAGAGTTTGAGTTCCTGTTGTTGATGTCATAACATGGCCTGATCCTAGAATGCAATGCTGTCCTCATCTCACCCTCAGTTTGAGCCTGGATTGCTTCTCTTATGCCCTGTGGGGTTTGCCTAAGTTCTAGACTCTGTGTTCCAGACCACATATGCTCTAATTTTAGGGAGGAATGTTCATATCTTCCTTACCTCTAAGAAAACAGGCACTGTCTCCTTGCATTTCTAAGCATATTGGTTTCCTTCCCATCTTCCTGGCTCAGAACCTCCCTGTCTCTCTTCTCTCTCATAATTAGTGTTTATTTCCTTTCTTCTTGTCTCCATTCATGTTGTTCTTCCATATGGGAACATGGAGGAATCATCAAGTGTATGCTGCTGCCCTCTCCAATCAATAGATTGGTCAGTTATGAATACACCCATTTCAGGGAGCAACTTTCAGAGACCTGGAGTTGAATCAGGTCTTGTGGAGGAGAGCTACCACCAACCCCACAAATCAAGTGATTGTCAAGTGCCTAGGATGACCTTAGGTATGTGGCAGACATTTTGTCCTCTCAACACCCCCATAGGTTTCCCAGCCCTTTAAGGTAGATGAACATAAGATTAGAAGCAACTTGTCCACATTCCCTTATCCTGCAGGTGAGATAGTAGAGTTTGTGCAGGATGTGTGGCAACTTAAATAAGTGGTTTCATCAGGCCCTTCTAGGACTAGGTAACTTGAGTACTTTGACAAGCCTGAGAAAAAGTACAGGGAGGGAAATGAATGTTGTGTGAGGGACAGAGCAGAGATGACTGTTGACAGCACTGGTTTCAGAGAGCAGCAGGGAAACCATGTGCCTGCTGCCTAAAGGCTCTGACATGGACCTGCTCAATTCCAGGATACCAGCTCAGTGGGACTCAGAGAGCCAGGGTGTGAAGCAATCCAGCAGCCCATTCACTCAAGTCCTACAAAAACCTGCTAGGCTTTGTTAGCACTTAAGTTGCACCTAGAATCAAACTTTTCTCAAATGTAATGAAATTTAGGTTTATTTTCTAATCAAGCATTTTGGATTTGGGTGGGAAGTGCAAAATAGAAGTGAGTTCAAGAATGTGATTCAGCCACACATCTCAAGAACACTCATGTGTTTGTAGTAAGTTCAGAGAACATGTTCTTTATGGCATCCAACCTATGGTTACTCTTTAAAGCAGGAGTCCACAGTGAGGATAGAACATGAATGAAGTACATCCAGGCCTATAAGTGCCCAGGGAGAGGCCCTACTTCTCAACCACCATCCAGCACTTGCTAAAAAACCTTTTTACCTATTCCAGGTTGGAACCTGGAAGAGATTGTGCCCCATCAGACCCACTTAATCATAGTTCAACACCAAAACCCAAATTACAATCTCTTGTATTCAGTAACTATGGGATGCTAACCAAAGAAAACCAAAGGCTTGATGTCTGGCAGTGGAAGAGGCATGAAAGAACTAGTCTTTGGGGAGCAAAATTTAAACAGAAAATCAAGAAAATTTATTTCAAGCACAGAGCACACCAAACTCATGTTCATAATATCTCTTACAATTATATTATTAAATATGAGAAGATGAAATCAGACCCTCACAAATATTTCCTTTACATTCTGATTGCACACACCCCTGCATAGTCTCCAAGGCACCAGGTATAACTACTGATCCTGGAATCCTCTCCATTAGATCCTTCCTTGAGAATTGTTATCTACCTGGATTGTCATCATCCTCACTACTGGTGGAGTCATACCTCCGATCCACAATCCAAACTTTAGGAACAGAACCATCCAGAAGAAAGATATTGGAGATGGTGACTCCACCCCTCCCTTCTCCACTTGAAGCCCTGCTGGCTACCATAGGAAAACCCAGTTCCTTACCCTGGGTATTAAGACCTTCCCTGTGCTCTCTGGAGCACAATGTAAACAAGACATTGCAGTTAAATTGCAAATGTGGAAGAGGAGGTGAAGGAATCTGCTCTCAACTTCTCCCTCACTTAGCTGGAAAATTACAGCACTCTCCTCCAATCTTTCACCTTGAAATTGTGACTGTTTGGACATGCACATTGTCTAAGATGAGTTCAAAGAACAGACCTAGTACTAGACTCTAGGCAGCTGTCCTGGAGAGTATTTTATGACGATGAAAATGTTCTCTGTATCATCTGTACAACAGCTACTAGCACAAATGGATACCGGGCTTCTGAAAAACTGTAAAAACTGCAATCTGCTGCAGATGCCCTAGTCCTTTGGTGCTCAGTACCAGGAATTAAAATGAAAAATGTTGACAAATTCATAGTAGTACTTTAGAGATTCTTCCAGGCAGAAGAGGCATGAAGAATCTAAGCCCTTAATATCTCCAATGCCTGGGTCAGTATTTGCTAGATGTGCAGTGCTGAATACTTTATAGACCTCCTCAAGTCTTCCCTGTCTCATATGTTAATGAATGGCCACATATATCATCTTTTCTTTCATCATGGTCATTGAAACTGCCTTACATAGAGGTGAGATTTATTAGTTAAACAAGGTATTGTATTACATCCCAGTAAGAGGTGTCCTGTACCACAACTTTATCCTGTGGAGCTCCGTGAATGTTTTCTTCAGTGTTAAGGGGATATTCTCCAGACTTCATGGGGTATACTTGACATATGGTAAACCACACTTATTTAGGACATAATTTGATAATATTGACATACATGCTTTTCCATGAAGAAATATTGAGGGTATTGTTTACACAGAATGGTGACACTAGCCATTGTGCTCTTTAGTGGGTGAAAAATCCAGGAAAACACACAAAAGGCCACACATTTGCACATATGTCCATTGAGAATCAAACATAGGTATTCTGAGAATCACATCACAAACATACACATCTAAACTCACACCATTCCTATGCTCACAGACACACCAACTAAACAGAACACAACTTCTTAAGAAACATGACTAATCTTACCTGGAATCTTTATTCCTCTCACCACACCCCAATCCTTATTCCCACTAGGAGGATGTAATTGTGGACCTCTTGAATATAAACCAGCAAGGAAGACCCATGTTTTTTTTTAATATGTAGTTTTTTCCTCAGGGAGTGTGTGATTTCAGAATACCTACCATTGTTGCTTGCTTTTGGGGCTGGCTGCAATTACAGAGAAGAAAACACTGTAAGGATCAGAACTTACTGTATAGTACTACCAGAGGCTTGTGTCCTCTTGGTGACTTTAGAATACAGGATGGGAAAGAATAGTCAAGTAAAAGAAAGGAGACACCTCAGGAAAATACAGAAGCTTGTACTGAATCATGCATCACTCGAGTCCATTTTGATTATGAATTCCAAAATTTTTAACCCAAGTAGAAAATATTTTTGCTAAAGGATATCTTTCTACCATATAGTTAATAACCTGATGCTGCCTTTTGTGATTGTCCCCTTGACATCCTGATTAGCCAATAGATGCCAACTGAACACTGACCCACCAGACATTTGTACATGCCACCTCTACTGTACATGGTCAGATTTTCACATCTGAATTAGATGGGAAAAGAAAGAAATGAAGAATGCATCAGTTCTACCTCAGATGAAGAACGTTGGCCTTACCTTGGAGTAAAATGGCCCATGTTCTAAGGCTGTGGCACTTAGACTCTCCTCCAGGAGGCCCTCAGTGGAGCTAGGAGGACACAGAGTAACAGTCAGTGCATTGACTTGTTACTTTTGGATTAGTCATGAAGCATTACTTGATTTGGAGCAGGGATTAAAGTGATATAGAGGCAGGTAATCAAGAGGCATAAGTTAGCTGCTGAGGAGAGGAAGGACAGCAACATGGAGGAGCAGCAATAAAAAGGGAAGCAGTCCTTGTAATTGTAGCAAAAGTCATCCTAAAGCAACATGAAATAAAGCTGCAAAGCTAGTAAAATACAGGATTTTGTTCAATGACAGATTCTTACTACTCTTCCTGCCCCTTTAGAAGCCTAGTATTATTGTTGGATCCTTGAACATGTAAATATATGTAAAGTGTGCAACTGTGATGGAAATGAACAAAATCCCAAACCACCTAATGGGAGCACAGCTGCTTCCAAGTACTGTAGTACATGGTCATTTGTCTTCACCTAAAACAGAAGCACATCTCCATTTCTTATTCCCACTTGAAAGCTAAAAGCAGGGTTCTCTGTACAGTAAAGCAAGCACAAAAACCCTAGTATTTAAATCACCTAGATTTTTTCATAACATGTAATTGATACCAAAATAAATACCATTTTCACTTTCTCCTGAAGCCACCTACAATTAGAGAAATGAAAACAGTCTGAGGATTGGACCATGCTGTGTAGTGTTTGCACAAATATTTTACTCTGTTGCTGCCTTTAGAAAAGTAGATGGAGAATTGAATCTTTGGGCTGTCCATGTGACAGCTGGGCCCTGAGCCTCAGCAGAGTTTCAACACCTACTCGCCAGTTCATTGGATTCACCCAGGACAACAAACAAGGAGGTGAGGACTGACAACCTCCATACCTCGGATACAAGAGATCCCACAACTGCAAGCAAGAGAGTCCTATCCATCAGCTGTATGGGATCAAAGTCACTTCTCAATTAGAGGTGGATTGGACATCACCATTCCAGAATTCTCAGGATTGGGGAATGAACTTACTGGCATTCTACTATAGACTTATTATGATTCTAGCAATGAAAGAAATTACAGCATTGATATGGAGATGGTGGCCACTGGAGGCTCTGGGGGCAGAGGGAGGGAAATACAGGTGTAATATGGGGGCTTTTCTGGGACTTGGGAATCATCCTGAATGGCATTGCAATGACAGATATATGCCATTATATATCTTCTCATAGCCTGCAGAACTGTGTGGGAAAGAGTGTAAACTACAATGTGAACTATGGTCCGTGCTCAATGGCAATGCCCCAGGATGTGTTTATCAATTGCAATGAGTGTGCCACCCTAGTTAAGGATTTTGTTTATGTGGGAGGGTGTGGGAGGTGTGGGGAGTGGGCATATGGGAATCCCTATATTTTCTGTGTAACATTTGTGTAATCTAAGTTCGTTTCTTAAAAAAAGAGAAGCAGATGGGCAAAAAGTGGTCCAGTCAAATGCCGCTAAAATAAATGTAACAGACACTAGTGGAAAGGCACAAACTTTTCCTGTTTGGTGCATCTGTCCCATCTATTTAGGTTGAGAATTTAGGTTGGGAATAAAGATGTCTTAATCCTTGGAGGAAAGACTAGCCCCACAACATATAGATGACTCCTTGCTGGTCCTTTTGAATCAGGGATAAGTTAGTAATAGGCTTCAAATGAACACCTGCCCCCCCCCCCCCGATGAAGGATATTGTATATGTCATGAATAATTACATGGTCTGATTTTCATATCTGAACTCAATTTTAAAAAGCTAAAATCAGCAATTTTACATCAGTGAAAGAATGTGAGGCCTTGCCTTCAAATTAGATGGAACATCCTCTACCGGCTGGTCACTAGGAGACTCCTCCAACAGATATTCTGGGGTTGCTAGGAGGACACAGAGTAAATGTCAATACATTGGGGTATTGTTCATGGATTATTCAGGCAACTGTCATGACTATACAATGGGCAAGGAAATATGGAGCTGAGGGGTAATAAGCCTGGAATGGTCTGTGCTGGGCCATGCTTTTTTGGTGGAAGAAAGATGGTAAAGGAGAGAAGGAACAGAAAAGAAATGAAAAACAAGAATGTTTGGCTGTGTAGCTAAAGGCATTCAAGAGCAACATGATATATTCAGTCTACAAATAGTATTAAATAGTTTATATCCACTCACTGAGTCCAATCACTCTTCCTACCTGTTTTGAATCTAGGCTAATTATCAGTGTCCTTTTGTATTTTACAAGATCATTTCCATCTCCACTAATACAAAGTGCTGCTACTACAATACTCCTCTGTTGTGTACTATTTTTCTTTTTATTTGTTGGTGGACTGGATTTAATTCTTGGTAAAGTATTCCTTTGTATTGAGTGACTGAGATGTGTCATAAGGATAGCCTTATAGAGGTTGTCATAATACTGATGCACTACTATTTAAAAATAACCATTGTTCAACTTATGATATTTTTCCTTTGTCTTCCTTTTTATTACTGTATTTTTGTATTCATTGAGTGATGTGACTCTTCATGCTTACATGAACCAGCCCACTGTGGGACAGTTAAATAGGATGTATTGCGGGGTTGAGGGTTGTCTTTTATTTTAATTAATTAAACCATTATTTTTTTATGTTTTTGTTTGTAATAGAAAATTTAGACAGAAAATTAGACAAAAACAAACCAAAAAAATGGTATCCAAATTGATAACCAAGAAGTAAAATTTTCCCTAATTGTAGATAATATAACCCTATAGAGAGGAAATCCTGAAAAATCCACAATTTTCAGTAAAGTGGTGTGTTTTAGTACCAACAAGCAAAAATCAGTAGTGTTTTTACACACAAATAATAAAATAACTAAAAGGAAATAAAGAAAAAGATTACATTTCCAACAGCTACTAAAAGAGTAAAATATCTAGGAATAAATTTAACCAAAGATATAAAAAACCTGAGAACAGAAAACAAAACATTGCTGAAAGAATTTAAAGACTGAAATAAATGGAAAGCCATTCCAGTGTGTTGAGTTCTTATGCCAGCTGTACAGGGAAGTTGCAATGAGACTGATGAACATGAAGCTAATGACCAAGAGGGAGTTTGATTTCTTACTGGTTACTGTTCCTTGAATATGTAGCTCACAGAATGATAATTTGTATGGCTTGTGGTGATAAAGTTACTAAATAGATGAAAATTTCTCCCCAATAGTTGTCTACATGGGCCATGAATTGAGCTGTGACCCAGCACTGACAGATTGGCAACCTTGTCCTACTGATGCCTCAAAAGTCTCAGAATTTGTTTAACAGAAACATTTGGGGATTCTTCTGTGTTTTCAAACTAATAACTATTAATAATTATCTCATAAAATGCACCTAATGCTAACCTGGGTTATGTGACTCCTGAGGATATCAAATATATAAGTGCAGTGTTTAAGAACTGTCTAGGGCACATGCATATATATAGATGCTGGAAATTCTTTCATTGTCCCTAATGACCCATGCCTGTGATATAAGTGACATTCAGTAGTTCAGAGTATTAGAATAGGGGCTATATGCCTGGGTCCAATTTTTGACTCTACCACTTTGGAATTTGAAGTCTTGGGTCATTAATCAAGGCCCCTCAGAATCTTCATGTGGGATGGGGAGAGTGTACATAATTCCAGGAATGATTCTGGTGAGGGTTTTACAGGTTAATATATGCAAAATGTGCAGTGGTGAAGGGATGACTTTTTAGAAAGTTTTCAGTGACAATTGTCCTGTGTATGTTGGACACTTTTCTCAGGGAAACATACAGTAATGCCCCCACACTCACACCTTCACAGTCTCTCCACATAGGGTTAGTCATACACCTGCCTTAACCATGGTACACACAAATCCATGCCACCTAAAGGGAATACATCTGCCTACAGGAAAATAGAAAATGACCATAGCCTTTATCACGAGAAATTCATGTTGAACCACACCACCAATCTTCACTCCCACCAGTAACCGGAACCACCGTGGCTCTAGAGGCAAATGTACTATCAATGCCCCACTTATCTTATCAGATTTTTCCTCAGTTCAGTAATTCTAGATACGTACCAATCTGACTTGCTCCTGGGGCCACCTACAATTAGAGAAAAGCCTATGAGGGTCACATCATGTTTTGTTGGTTTGCAAAGGACTTTTGCTTGTTTGGCATTATTAGTAAATCAGATACGAAATAGTGGTCAGACAAAACCTGGTAAACAAGTAAAGCAGTCTCTTCTGGATAAGCACAAGCTTTTCAGAGACATGCATGTGTTAAATTGAATTGGGTTGTGATTGCAAATTCTCAAGCTAAGGTGAAAAATGTGTAGCTGAGAAAAAGACTATTTTGTAAACTGCTGCTCACCTTTGTAGATGATCTCTTCAATGTTGGATCAGTTAGAAGAGGTTCCCAATTGAGGTTTCCCACCCCAAGGAAATTGTATATGTCATCTAATATGTACATGATTAGGCATCCTCTTCTGAAATTGACTGGAAAGGAAGAGACCAAAAGAGCAATGTTGCTATCTTACACAAAGAAAAGTAACCTCACCTTGGCTGTAGATTGGGTGTCCTTATCCTCTTGGAAGTGCCAGCATAAGTTGTTCCTGGGGTGCTATGGGGACACAGAATAACTCATCATATTGGTGTGTTGCTCATGAATTACTAAAGAAAGTTATGGCTTTGGAAAAGATTCAAAATTTTGTAGATATGGTAGTTTAACAAGCATGATGTGAGCTGCTGTGGGGCCTTCTTCCATCATGAAAGAAAGATGGAAGAGAAAATAGGAAGAAAGAAACAAAAATCAATGTCCCCAGCTTTGAAGCTAATGGCAGCCTACAGCAATTGGCCATATCCAGTGTAAAAATGGTAGTAAAATACATGCTATGACTCAATGGTTGAGTACTATCACGCCTACTTTTATGGTGGTCTAGATTCCATTCTACATAGTACATTCCATTGCATTTATTCACTATCATACAGTAATAAAGATAATCAATTACAGAAGTTTGGAAATATTAAAATCTTACCATTTAAATGTCACCACTTATTAATCATATGGTTTTACTTCTAGTCTTTCTTTTCAGCCCCCTGTGTGTATTCATTGAAATATTGGTTGTTCATTATTAGTCATCAACTCTGGGATGGTCATTATGGAGGGACACATAACTTGAGTGCCAACACCCATGAAGATATCTCTTTAGGAATGTTTCAAGAAGAGTTTTGGAAATCAGGTTAAGAGCAAAAATGTATCTGAGTTCTTAATTTTCAAAGACAATATTGTATGACATATGATTTGAGCACCTATAGGGTCATTTGGGATGATGTTATCAAATGCACTATATTGTCTTCTCTGTGCCTATTTGCTTTTGGTAACTTGCTGAGCTGTGACCTCAGCCCTCTTAGGACTGACCATCTCATCCTCCATGTTGCCTCACAACTCAGAATTTTGAGTTGCTCTCAGGACTTATAACTATGCCAAAGCCTGTAGTAATCTGCACAGCTAGCAGCCCTAGGCCATGTGATCAGAGGTTACCTTATAATGATGGGCAGTTTTGGTCTCTTTGTAGGCTCTGGTAATTCTACTGTAGGCACATACACAGATGCTGGAACTGCCTCTCACAGTTTCTAGTAAGCATAAGGCTAAGTGGTAAGTTCAGGTCTGAAGCTCACAGTATTATGACACATGGTTGGGATCACATTTAGGACCTTCCCTTTAGCAGTGCAAGAGCTTGGGACATTCACATCTCCACCTCAGTTTTCCATCTTTATTGTCATCACAGAAAGCAAACCCCAGATCCAACTGTGGTGAGGGTGGAACAAGTTCATATACATAGATCATGCCATGGTTATGGGTTATATTTGAGAAAGTTGTCCCTTGTAATTGTCCAGTCTAAATGGCATCTAACATCTGGGGAAGTGCACATAGTCACCCTCTTATGCTCACAGACAAACTCAAAATTACACCACAGAAACTAACACTAGACTACCCCAAACTCCCATGCATGCAAAACTTGCACAACCTAAAAGAGAACAGAGTCACTACCACAGACTAATAACAAGGGCAGATTTCCTTCATGGAAACCCTTTAATCATACCCCCAATCCTCATCCCACCATGGTGGCTGGTGCAGAATGTCCAGAATAAGACTTTCAGGAAGCTCCCTCTTCTATGACTGTTTTTCCATCAGATGTTGGATGATCCCAAACACCTACCTTTTTCACTTGTTCTAGAGTTCCCCTGCAATTGCAGAAAAGAAAACTGTGGGGATCCTATGATGTTGAGTAGTGTCTGCTCAGACATTGGTGATTTCATAAAACCAGATAGGAAGCCTTAGCAAACTCAATGTCCCCATGAATAAGCATGGCAGATACATGTGGGAAAGGGTCAAGCTTTTCTTGCACTATGTGCTTCTCAAGGCCATTTTGATGGCAATTACAAAAGCCTTAGTCCAAGCAGGAATAATGGTGCAAAACCCCACTGCCATATGACTTATAAAATGATGCTGCCATTTTAACACTTTCTTCATCAGAGATCTTTTGGTAGGTGTCCCCCTCCCACCTATCCTTCTCCCCAAACAGTGGCTAATATCTATAACTCATATCATCATATATTAAGGGCTGCACTCAGTTTGAAAAAGGACAAGTCTAAGAAAGGAACATTTCTATCTTAGTAAAAAACAAATGACCTTATCTCAACATTAGATGGGTCCTCCTCATCCACCCTATCACTGGAAGGATCCTCCACCAGGTCTTCCAGGATAGCTAGGGTTGCAAAGAGTAAAAGTCAGTGCACTGTGGTGCAGCTCAGCATTACTCTGGGAACTTTGCTTTACTCAGACAAGGGGCTACAATGTGCAAGTTTGAGTAGTTTGCAAACATGAACTGTGGAGCTACCCAGAAACCCTTCATGGAGGAAAGAGAGACCAAGGAAAGGAAGTAGGATGTAATCAGAATAGAATCCTTGACTTTGTAGCTAAAGACAATCTAAGTCAATGTGAAATAGCTCATGTACAAGTGGTACTAAAATATACAGTATGATGATATATATCCAACCCATTCTGAGGTCCAAAGAAATTGTCATATCTCACTGACTTCATGAAATATTGCTGCAGCCTCACATATCTTTGTTGACTTTGAATTTCTCATTTATTCTACAGGATTTAAAAAATAATTTCAATGACATTATATTTATGTAATATAAAAGTTGCCACTTTACCCATTTTTACAACATGTACAATTTATTTGAATCAATTACATTTACAATGTTTCATTACCATCACCAAACATTCAATTCCAAAACCTTCTCATTACCTGAAACAGAAACTCTATAGCCATTAACGATTAAGCCCATTCTCTATTCTCCCAAGCCCCTGTTAATAAGCTCTAATCTCCTTTCCGTTTTTTATGAATTTTCTTTATCTTATATTTCAAAGAGCTGTAATCATACACTGTTTTTATTTTGTGTGCCTTATTTCCTCAGTATAACGTTTTTAAGGGTCATGGATATAGTAGTATGTACCAGAACTTCAGTACTTCTTATGGCTCACTAATATTCCATTGTATGGTCATGTCACTTTTTAAAAAACCCATTTCTCTATATATGGACACTTGGGTGGTTTCCAACTTTTGGCTATTGTGAATAATTCTGCATTTAACACTGGTTTCAAGTACCTGCTTGGGCCTCTGTTTTTTTTTTTTTTTTAAGAGAATTAAAAAATTTTTCTTCCCTCCCCCCCTTGTTGTTGCTTGTGTTCATTGTCTGCTCTCTGTGTCCATTTGCTATGCATTTTTGCCGTGTGTGCTTATCTTTTCTTCTCATCTTTCTCTTTAGCAGGCACTGTGAACCAATACCAGGAACTTCAGTGTGGGCAAGAGGCATGCAATTGCTTGTGCCACCTCCTCTCCCTGGTCTGCTGCATCTCTCACTGTCTCTCCTCTTCATCTCTCTTTGTTGTATCATCTTCCTGCATGAGCTCAGCTGCCTGTGAAGCATGGGCCATCAGCTCTCTGCAGGGCATGGGCCAGTTTTTGCCTTCACTGAGAGGCCCTGGGAATCAAATCCAAGGCCTCCCATATGGTAGATGGGAGTCCAATTGCTTGAGCCACATCTGCTTCCCTGGGCCTCTCTTTCTATTTTTTAATATATAGACTTAATAGTTTGCCAGTCATATTGTAGGTCTATAGTTAACTTTTTGAGGGAATGCCAAACTATTTCCCAAAGTGGCTGCTCTATTTTACATCCCACAACCAATATATGGGGATTCCAATTGATTCATACCCACACTTCTATTTGTTATTTTCCATTTTTCCATTTTTGTTTCTCTCAAAAATATTAGCCACTCTATTTGTTAAAACTGGCATCTCATTGTGTTTTTGATTTGTATTTCCTTAATGACTAATGATGTTGAGTATCTTTTCTTATGCTTATTGACAATTTGTAGATATTCTTTCAATATTTGTCTACTCAAGACTCAGAGTGCGGTTGCAACCCAGGAGTCCACACTTCAATTCAAATCATCCCACTGTTGAAAGAATCTAACAAACCATCAAAAAATCCTATTGTTGAGTGCCTGAGTGCAATAACTGTTCTTCTGAATAAACCAGTTTCCTGACTGGCAACAAATACCTGGTCAAATGAGATGAACATCAATTACAAAAGATAGTGGTCTAATTTTTATTATGAAGTCCTTTGTCCCCAAACCTACAAAACAATATCACATTGGATTATTTTTTACATTAAATATAAGTGTCTCAATTGATATACTTGCCAAGTCATGCAATTAACCATAACTTAGTTTTTGAAAAGAGTTCTGGATGAAGAATCAGGAGACCTGTGTAGTGATTCCAATGGTGGCAGCACCTAAAAGGAAATCTGTTTCTTTGCTGTGCTGTCTGTGTGTTTGGGTGGGGAACATGAGATGATATATATCTTCACTTATTAGACTGGCAGCTATTAAGAAAACAGATAATATTATCTCATAATCTGTAACAAATGTTCTAGCAAAGTATGGTGTGTTGGTGAAGGGGTGTTGCATGGGAATTCTGCACATGTGCATGACTGTTTTGTAAGCTCACACAACTTCTGCAATAAAAATATATTTAAATAATAATAATAATGATAGGGTGGGTTGGGGGAAAATACACTAAATGCTAGATATGAAGTATAGTTAGTAGTAGTATTTTGACTATATTCTTTTATAATTTGTAACAAATGTTTCACAACAATGCAAAGTGTTGGTGGTAGGGTGATGTATAGGACTCCTGTATGATGTTATGTTTGTCTGTTTTATAAGTTCACAACTTTTAGTTTATGTATGTTTAGTTTATGTATGTACATAAACTTATTGTTTATGTATGTTTATGTATAAATGATATACTTCAATAAAATAAAATAAAAAACACCTCTAAGTTTTGGAGAGATAGTGGAGCTTAGCAAACCCTCATCCACTGTGGCTGGGAATGTAGAATGGTGAAGCCATTGTGGAGGACAATTTGGTGGTGCTCAGGAAGCTGACTATATAACTCTCATATACTCATGCAATCCCACTGCTGGTTATATACCCAGAAGTATTGAAAGCATGGGCATGAACAGATATATGCACATCAATGTTCATAGCAGGATTATTCACTATTGTCAAAAGTTGGAAAGATCCCAAGTGTCCAGCAATAGATGAAGGGATAAGCAAAATATAATATATACATATAATGGACTATTACTCAGCTGTAAGAAGGAATGATGTATTGACATATGTGACAATATGGATGAATCTTGACCTTATGTGGAGTGAAGTAAGCCAGTCACTAAAGGCAAATACTTCATGACCTCTCTGATATGACCTATGTATATTGAGGAGACTCGGAGATGTAGTGTCTGGAAGATAGGTTAACTAGAGATGGAAAGAGAGTAGAGTGTGGTAAGCCAATGCTCAGTGTGGACAGAACATATGATAAGGTGGAAATGGGTGCTTTGGCAGTGAATGGAGGTGATGGTGATACAAGGATGTGAGTGGGGTAGCTAGAGTTTTAATGGAAGGGTGAGCAGTGTGGGAGGTTTAGGTTGGACTGTCCATGGAATTGGGAGAGGCCTGGAGGAAGGAACGGGTGAACTAGGGATTTGTAGGTCTGTGGTTAGAACTACAAAGATGGGAATGTTCTTTTGGCAAATATGGTAGGGGAGGTCATTGGTGCAGGCCACTATGGTGGGAAGAAATGTGGAAAAGAATGCCCCTGGGGCATGCTCAAAAGGAATATGAATATGTTCATCTTGTCATAGGGTGTTATTTCAGTGCATGGAGACCCACACAAGAAATGAGAAAATATTAAAGTCTCATCCTGGGAGTCCGCTATATACTCAAGTAGAGGGGCAAGAATCTCTCAAGTACATAGGCAGTGCCAAGTTAAAGAAAACAGACCAGTATGTCAAGGCCTCAATATTAATGCATTTAACTATGAAACTCATTCTTGAACAGTTGAAACTTAGTGGCTGTCATAGGTTCTGAGGGGAGAAGGAGGGAAAAATAGGTGGAACATAGGGCATTTTGAGGGCATTGGAATTGTTCTACATGATTTTGCAATGACAGATACAGACCATTATAGATTGTGTGAAAACCTATAAAAGTGTAAGTGCAAAGTATAAGCCATAACATAAACCACTGATCATAGTTTGTAGCAATGCTTCAATTTTTGTTCATCAGTTGTAACAAATGAACCCTACTCAGTATGATGTTAGTAATAGGGGTAAATGTGAGGGGGAGGTGGGGTGAAGCATATGGAAATCCCCTATACATGCTTTTCTTTTCTTTCCTTTATTTAGGTACCAGGGCCAGGGATTGGAAACCAGACTTCATAAGTGGGAAGCCAGTACTCAACCACTGAGTCACATGGACTCCCCTGAGTTGTTTTTTTGTTTGTTTTGTATGCTTTTTTCATTTGCTTTTTGTTTGTCTTTCTTTTTAGGAGGCACCAGGTATCATACTGGGACCTCCCATGTGGAAAGCAGGCACTCAACCACTTAAGCCACATCTGCTCCCATTCCCTGCATTTTTAATATGATGTTTCTGTAACCTAAAGCTTCTTTGAAGATAAAGTGGAAAAATTAGATGTTGGGGGAACATACAGATGAAATTTTCAGTATATATAAAAGATAACAGATATTATGGTGATGGAAGTCACAATACAAAAAAGTTTTTTGGCTTTGTTTATGGGGGGACATTTTGTATTACAGTAAATTTACAGCTATGACAGGGGAGGCCCACTGGTGTAGGGTGACAGTGCTGGAAGTATATGTGGGGAAGATTGCACTTAGGGCATGTCTCTCGGTATTATGAATGTGTTAATGTGGTCATGGAGTGTTATCTCAGTGGGTGGAGACCTACACAATAGCCAAGAAAACATTAAATTCCCATCCCTGGGAGCCCTGATACATTCTTGAAGTGTGGCAAGAATATCTAGTATACATAGTCAGAACCTAGCAAAAGAGGACAGACCAATACGCCAGACCCTTGATATTAATACTTGTAGTTATGAACTTAATTTCTGTAAAATTGAAACTTAACCTAGTAATATATACTGCCTAAGAGCTACCTTCTGAAAACATCTGTACTGCTCAAATATGGCCTTTCTCTGAGCCAAGCTCAGCATAGGAATTCATTGCTTTCCCCCCAGCATGGGACAAGACTCCCAGGGATGGCCCTCCTTGGAACCAAGGGATTATTATCAAGTGCCAAGTAGACATGCATTTGTAAAAAGACCTTGATCAAAAGGGGAATATTAAATACAAATGAGTGTTTATTGCTAAGATACTTCAAAGTGAGTCAGGAGGTAATTCCAGAGTTTATGTATGTTTCAGGAGGATCTCACTGACTGCCACAATAAACAATGCCTCAAGGAGGAATGCTCCTGAGGACCCTAAAGACCTCTGGACACTCTAGGCAGGGCAGACAACCCCAGAAAATCAGCAGCCCATCCCTGATTATAGCAGTCCTTCAATATGTGTTCACCACTTGTAACAAATGTACCACACTAGTGAAGATGTTGTTAATGGGTAAAATGTGAGGTGGGAGGAGCTGGGGTATATGGGAATCCCCTATATTTTTTATTTAAATTTCATGTAATCTAAATGTTTTTTTAAAATAAAGGATAAAAAGAAAATGAGCACATATAAGTAAAGCCCTTAGGAAATTGTGGTACAGTGTCAATTTTATATGAATTCTCAATACTAAATCTGAAAGGATGTGCAACAACTTAACAGTTGTTACTTGAGACAGAAGCTAGAGGGCTGAAGATTTCAATATACAATATTTCATATATTTTTAATTTTATATTAGTGCATTGTTTTTGTTGCTATTTTATGGAAAAACCCTACTCTCCCAAATGGTGGAATACAACCTCCCTGAAATACAACCTAGCACTTCGATAATAAATTGCCACAAACTGGGTGGCTTGAGAACACAAATTTAAACCCTCACAGTTCTAGGTACAAAAAGTCCAAAATTAAAGTGTCCTTAGCACCATGCTCTGTCTCTCCCTCTGAAGACACTAGCTAGGAATCATTCCTTGACTCTTCCAGCTTCTGGTGGTTCCAGGAGTCCTGGACTTGTGGTAGCACAACTCCAATCTCTTCTTCTATCTTCACATGGCCTGCTTCTCCCTGTGTTGGTCCACCTTCTCATTGTCTTCTCTCTGTCTCTTCCTTTTTTATAAGTGCACGAGACTTATTATATTACAGCCCACCCTAGTTCAGTAGACCTCTTCTTAATCACATCTGCAAACACTTTATTTTAACATGGGGTCACACTCAGGGGTACCAAGGTTTTTTCTATCTAGTTTGGAAAGACATAATACAACCACTGGCATTCTGTCATGGTAGGTATATGACAGTATGCCTTTGTCAAAATGCACAGAGCTGAAGATCAGGAAGAGTGAGCCTCCAAAACAATGTATCAATACTGCCCCTTCCTTGGGAATCATCCTGAATGACATTGCAATGACAGATACAGACCATTTTATATCATCACATAACATGCAGAATTGTGTGGGAGAGAGTGTAAACTACAAAGTGAACTATGGTCCATGCTCAGCGGCAAAGCCCCAGGATGTGTTTATCAATTGCAATTAATGTGCCACACTAATGAAGGATGTTTATGTGGGAGGTTGTGGGAGGTGTGGGAGTTGGGGCACATGGGAAACAACCCTTAAATTCCCTTCCAAGCCCTATGAATAAAGGTGGCCTTTGTTTGTA
Source organism: Tolypeutes matacus (assembly GCA_026826555.1). Taxonomy (NCBI): domain Eukaryota; kingdom Metazoa; phylum Chordata; class Mammalia; order Cingulata; family Chlamyphoridae; genus Tolypeutes; species Tolypeutes matacus. The sequence goes on along the minus strand of JAKSZT010038955.1, from coordinate 75,530 downwards.
ACAGACCAATCTTTTTCTAGACACAGAGGCACTTGGTAGGAAAAAAGGTACAGAATATGTGATGGAAAGGTGGGAGCTTTCTTATGGGATAGGTGGGTGGTCTCTTGGTTGGTCCCTCATCTCCTGGACAGCCTTCATGGAGTCCAGTCTGCTTGCCCTGGGTGTGTGGCTAATATTTGGCCCTGTTCATAGTAGGGTCCCCACCAGCAAACAGTCATTGGGAGAAGTCCTGCTGTAGGAAGATGGAAGACTGGAATTTTAATACCTGGGGAGTAGTGACTCCAAATGTCCAGAAATTTGGAGAAGGCTGTCCTTGAGCTGCACAGGTGAATGGACAGGTCTATCTACCCATCAGTCACTGAGTACCCTTCAGAATTCCCTAACACACAAGTAGAATATTTAAACATTTTCTGCATAGGGGATATGGGGAAAAAATAAGGTTGAGCTTGCTCATCAGAACAATTCGTGACTATGTTTTCCAATCAGTGATTTCCCTGACAGTTTTTAAATTGCTTCAGGTTCTCCTCTTTCATTTATTTCTTGCTGTTAGATGTTTACTGATTAAGTAGTATTGTCTATAATTTGTCTTAAGAGTCCTAAAGCTAAAAGAAGAACACAGGCTCTGTAGCCCACCGATCACTGACTTACTAAGCTTTCGTGTTCTCACCTGTGAAATGGAGTCAATCAGCTTGACTTGCCCCCACAGGGATGTTGGGCCAATGCCACATACTAACTTTATAAAATACATTAAATAGCATATAATGACATTTTAACATATAAAGTAGCTCATTTGTAGATGAAATAAAAAGTAGTCCACAAAAGGCATTATAGGCATAACTCGACCACATGATTTGCCCTTTCAGAAATTTGTGTTTCGGTAATTTATGTATTTATTAACAAACATTTAGATGAGTGCCTACTATGTGCCAGGTCCTGTTTTAGGTGTTTTGGGAGACTGAAGTTGTACAAGACTTCCATAAAAGAACATTTTTTTTCTTTAATAAAAAAGCTCCAAATAAAGCAGTGACGGGTTTTATGTGAGAATCATTTGGTTCAAAAGGACAGAAAATTGAGGCCAGAATGCTAAGCAATCCTCCAACTGTTTTCCCAAATAAACAAACACTGACAAACCAATTCTTATTAAATCTACAGCATGGGCAGGTAGTTCTGTAGCCACAGTTGTGTCTAATTGAGCTATAGCTGCATTTCAAAAATCAACACCTGAAGCCAATTTTAAATTATTCTGCCAGAGGTAGGGAATTTGAACTTTGGTAGATACTTTACAGTATAATTTCTCTATCACTTTATCAACATGGATAATTCCATTTACAGAAAATGCAAAAATATTCTTTGAAAATCTATATGAATGGGTTTGGTAATCATGCACAAAATAAGCATACTGTTGCATTATATTCTGCTCTAAAACTCAGGTTTCAATATTTGAGTTTGAGAAGAACCACAATAAATAAATACTCCCTTCAAACCTCAAACTGATAATATCTTAAAATTTTTGCCTAAGCAAGTGATTTCAGTTGAAAATAAATTCAGTCTCTGATACATACAAACACAAATATGACAAGTTATATATACATATGTGTGTGTGTGTGTGTGTGCAAGGCATTGATTCACATCAAGGTTGTATCCATGAATGGTGTCCAGCCATAGCTAATAAACTTCTACAGCAGTTAGCCAACAGTAATTTGCACAGAGTACTTCTGAGTCTTCTAGGAAAGAAATCTTCAAGGAATAAAGCTAATAAACAGTGATGTAGCCTCACTCTGTTCCAGCCCTGTACTAAACACATTGAGTTTAAACTCATTTAATACTTACAACTCCATGAGGCAGGTACCATTATAACTCCCATTTCACAGATGGGGGAACTGAGGTTCAGAAAGGTCAAGTAAGTTGCCCAAAGACACATAGCTAATAAGTGGTGGGTCCAGGAATAAATCCAGGCAGTCTGACATCAAAGTCTTGTTTTTAACCACCAGGCTGGACTTTACTGAGCTTGGCTCAGCATCAAAGCCCAAGTAATCCAAACAAAGAAGGATTCACCAGGATGGACGCTCCATAAATAGCAAGAATTTTTGCCGGTGTTGGTCTCTATGCTAATATACAGGACTGGATTGTCAATGCAGACTCACGTGATTCAGAGATCTTACCCAGCATCAGGATTTGCTATTTATTTCAAAGGTACAGTCCATCAAGAGGCACAGATAAAGTGAGAGGGATCTGGAACACTCCAGGGCCCAGGCCCTTCCTTCCCACCTTGTACACATGGGAAAAATAGATGAGATCTGCAAGTGGGGGTTATCTACAAAAACCGTGGTGGGGCCTGTGAGGTAGCTTGTGTGTAGGGTGCCTGGTTCACAAGTTTGAACCAGTCCAGGCTGATTCCCAGACTGAAATGATAGGCAATCTCATTCATCCAGCATGCTTCTTGGCCTTGCTCAAATGTCTCTAGAAGTTTTCTAAAGAACCTTCCACCCTTAGTGTTGGAGGCAGCCAGAAAGAGGTGAAGCTAAAATGGCCGACTGACAACAAAGAACAAGCCTGATCCTATATCTAGCCTTCTTTGAGGAAGTAGCTCACCCTGTTCCCGAGCCCGCGAAACCTTCCTGTCTTCCACAGATAACAAACCCTCCCTAACACCAACTGTGCCCAATCCTAGCCTAACACGTAATTCCTCCTTTTTTCATGCCCTACCCCCTACTCCACCCCTCACCCTACTTATAAAAGGCTGTGCACTTCCTCAATAAAAAACCTGCATGCTTACCTCGTCTCCACTGTGGTTCTTCCCACCATGTACCCACCTCGCCGTCAAGGCCCCCGGGAACGCCGACTACCTCCCGGCGCTCCCCCCTCATCCTGCCCGTCGACAACACCTTAGCATTTCTAGGCAGAGCTCCATCTTGTCCTCCCATTCTATTTATTTATGCTCTTTATTATTTATATCTAAGAAACATAAGCAACACATAACTGTCCTTTAGAAAGCTGGTAGGAAATGCATAATCTGATTGGTCTATTTCTATTCTATTTCAACTAACTTTTAAAAAAATAATTTTACCAAATATCAGAATTCTCCATCTCAAGTTTTTCTATTGTCTTAATTTATCTCACACTGCATAAATGGTCCCGTATTCTCTGAGGCTAGGCAGTAAGTTTCTCCCCTGTATTTGTGCCTTTCTCTGGCCTTATGGGGCTCTTCTTCCTGGCTGTACCACCCATTCCCTGCCACCTACCCATCTTAAATCCCAGTTCACCTCTGCCATCAACACTATCTGACACTCTATTTCTTTCTCCATACTCTGTTCCCAGGCAAAGTTAGTCCCTTCCTCCTCTGCTCTAATGTAGAATTCCAGTTATTAGATTTTGCCTACTTAATATTGTGTGTATGTTTAGACAACAATGTGACAAGAATGTTAAGTGAATGTTGTAGACATGGACAAATGTAGTAGACCATGAAAATCACCACAGATTCTTCCACTCCCTTGCAGAGAGACTTTATTGTGCTTCCCATGAAGATGCACAGTCTTCTTTTACCCCTTGAACCTGGGAATGCCCTAATAATTGTGAAATGTGATGCAAGCAGAGCTTTGAAATGTGGGCCACACTGTGGGAGATGTTTGTGTGGGATGTGATGGGAGGTGTGGGAGGTGGGCAACATGGGAATCCCAATGGGTTCTGTGTAATATTTTGGGTAATCTAAGCACCTCTTAAAATATATGTATGTATATATACATATATATATATATATATACATATATATAACATTTTTGTAAGCAAATACATATATATGCATATATATTTATATATCATTTTGCAAATGTTTGTATGTATTGTGAGAATTTAGATTTTTACCCATAATTAAAAAAAAAAAAAAAAAAGAAAAATGTTTGAGCATTTGGTTTGCTGCTATGAGAACATTGCCACCACTGAGGAAGCTCAGGCAAGCCTGCTGGTGGATGAAAGCCCAGAGGGAGGGCTGAGGCACCCCAAGCAACAGCCAGGCAGCCCCAGCTAATCTGCCAGCTGACTGCTAAATAAACGCTTATGGATTTTTAACCTCTATGCTTGGAGGCAGTTCTCACCCAACAAAAACCAATATAGTGAATAAGAAAGGAAAGGAGGAAGCCCAAGCAGGAAACCATTTTGACTGGGAAGGAATGAGGAAAGTTTTCTACTTTGAGGGCTGTATTAATCAGCTAAAAGGGATGATGATGCAAAATACCAGAAATCTGTTGGCTTTAATAAAGGGTATATATTTGGGGTAGAAGCTTACAGTTACCAGACCATAAAGCATAAACTGCTTCCCTCACCAAAGTCTGTTATCACACGTTGGAGCAAGGTGGCTGCTGATGTTTAGGCTTCCTCTTCCTCTTAAGGCTCCATGGTCCCAGCTTCTTCCAATATCAGCTGTAGGCTGGGATAACTCTTGTCTCTCTCCCAGGGCTCATTTCTCTCTGGGTTCAGCTGCTCTGCTCTCTCCACAAGGCAAGTTGTAGGCTATCAGCTAACGGTTTGCTCTCTTCCCAGGGTCTCTGCTATGTCTAATGGAGACTTCTCTTTTTCCTCAAGTAATCTGCTTGTCTTATATTTACTTCCCAGGGCTCCAGCTCAAAAACTCCCACTAATTCCTCTGCTATGTAATTTTCACATCCTACTGACATGGACCAATCAAAGCTTTAATCATAAATTAATTAAGTAAAAGTGAAACCTCTGACTCCAATACAATCTTTTTTTTTTTTAAAAGATTCTTAGATTATATAAATGTTACATTAAAAAATATGTAGAGGATTCCTATACCAATACAATCTAATATGCCCAGAGGAACAGACCAGTTTACAAACATAATCCAGTATCTATTTTTGGAATTCATAAACAATATCAAACTGCTACAGGGGCTATGAGGAAATTCAGTGTTATTAGTTGTCCCATCCATGCTCCCCTATTATCAAAACACCCGAAGCAAATTTCTGTGAGAAACTATCACTATTGAGGAGGTATTTTCAAAAACAATCATGTAAAAATTTAAAGATAATCACCAGAACTTTGAGCAGTTAAAAGGAAGCACATCTTGGCCAGGAATACTGTGTAAAACACAATTGAACAAGCATGTAAGGAATAATTTGAGGCTCCTTTCAAAGTCAGTTTTAGACACACTTTGCAGAGTCAAGTAGATGAAGAAATGGTGATGAAGGTGTGTAGCTGTAGGTAGGCATAGGCTTTTCCATACTCAAGTACAAGCATGAGAGGCACCCTCAGGACTAAAATGGTCTGCTTGGTTGTTCTCCAAAGGGACATGTAAACAACAGGCTGGGAACAAACTTAGCCCATTTGTTTATGATACATTTGGATGCATGCTTAGATGTAATGATTGGACTGATTTATTGATCTCTTTTTCTTCTATGTTTGTAAAGTTAACATTTATAAAGTACTTTTGTCTGTTCAATGAGGTGGTCAAAATGATAAAATTTGAAAAGGAAAAGTGCACTGAATAACCATCTTGCAGCCAAAACTGTAATAAATGGAAGTTACTTTAAGACATACTGATGTTTTCCAACAGGGCTAGCAAGATGGGGGCATTGGGAGTGGTACATCCAGGGTCAGGCAACTAGGGGGTGGGTGTATATGGAGAATTTAAAACAACCTCCACACCCACTAAAATCAGGTCTGCTTTTTACTGTTCCCATGTGTCCCAGCAATTCTGGTTAATGTCAGTGTGAATATGTATACAAGCCCCCTACACCCTTCCCCATACCACCCCTGCTGAGGTGCACCCCACAGGCAGGTAGACAAAAGCTGGCTTACCTGGGAGATGGTGCTAGCTGGAGTTGGTAGAAAGAGAGCTCGTTGTTATTTTTTTTTAACACATTATACTGTTATTTAGTATCATGCAGAAAACATTGTTACATCTTTAGTAATTTTATACAATCTTTAAGTATTTATATGAACATTTCACCCATACAGTTTTTTTTTTTTTTAACATTCCATGTCCAAGAAATGAGCAATTTTATTATTATGTTTTTTTTTATTATTATTATTATGGGTAAAAATCAAAATTCTCACAACAAAGGGGGAAAACCTGAATAAGATGAATCAGTTCATTGTTAATCATTAGAATGAAGGATAACTCACAAGTGATAACCAATATTGCTCATAAAAAGTGAAAAAGCTTCCATTAACATATATATACATACATATATATCTATAACTCTATATATCTATATATCTATATATTTAGTTCCTAAATTCTTTAATCTACATGATCAGGTTTTCAAGCCTCAACTTGATTGAAAAAAGGAAGAAACCAAGAAAGTAGCACATCTATTTTTAAAAAATGAAAGGCAGCCTTACTTTGGTGTTAGATGGGTTCTACTCAACAACCCTGGCATTAGGAAATTCCTCCAATGGGTAACATTGGGGAGCTGGGAAGAGAGAATAACTGCCATTATATCAGAGATGGCTCTCAAGAATTACTTGGGGAATATTGCTTGACTCATACAAGGCTCTTCTGTTTATGGATGTTGGTTACCAAACATGAATTGAACTTCTCCTGGGCCATCCACTACATAAATTTTATTTCTCTTTTCATCTGTACACATTATTTTTTCTCTGTGTGGGAAACTAAGTACTTGGTTATCTATCAATCTCTTTGAGTTCATTGATCTATTTTTCTATCACTTTGACTTGAAAGACACACTACTCATTGGATAGTGGAGAAAAAATTATTCTATTTCCCCCACACTTACCATTAAAGAGGGCAAAGGGTAGTACAAGCATCAGTAGATAACTTTTTAAAATGGAAATTTTGGATAACCCCCAAGGATAAAAGGAAACATGTATATTGGTTCATAAACTGACATTTAGAAACTCAAATTCTTATGACTAGGTTTGGAAAACTAGTTATATGAATGGAAGCAACAGACCATAATATCCTGCGTACATATACACTTAAGGATGAATAGAAGTTGAAAATAATGTTAAAAACATCTTTAGTACACCTCATCATAGGAAATGCCTCCCTTCTGATTCATACGAATCCAGATTCACTCCATATTTTGCAATAAATATTTTACTACATACCTGCTGAGTAAAACATACCATTAAAATAGATGTGGTCATGGGGAAGAGAAGCAAGTGTAAAAAACATTATAAGATATACTAACTTTTTCTAAAGGGAGATTCATTTTAAGGCAAGCAGCTTGATAGAAGGATTTAAAATATAAATTAAGGATTAAGAGAAAAGTATAAATCACATCTAAAACTCTGCAGGAGAAATTGGACAGGAGAAACTAAAAGAAAAATGGATAATATTTTGTGGAAAAATTACCTGCCAATTTTATTGGGATTGAATTAATTAGGTTAGTAAAATCATACTTCTTGAGCAGCAATTGAGATTTCCCATCTCTTTAAACTGTAGAAACTAAGCTGGAGGGTTTTCTACCTGCTACCAACTTCAAAGCTCTCTGGCACAGAGTGACAGTTAGAACCATGAACCACACATGCATCATGATATAACCATGGCAACCAGTCATCACAGAATTTTCAGAAAGAATGTATTCTCCATATTGCAAGGTCCAACTGCTGCTGCATGGCCCTTTTACTTAGCCACCAGCAATGAATTGTTGTTTCTACATCTCCATATCCTCTCCAATACTTTTTTATTTTCCCCTTTTTTGTAACAGCCATTCTAGTGGGTGTGAAATTTATTATATTTTGGTTTTAAGTTGCATATCCATAATAGCAAATGATGGTGAGCATCTTTTCATGTGCTTTCTGGCCACTTGCATATACTTTTTGGAGACTCAAGTCTTTTGCCCATGTTTATTTGGGTTGTCTTTCATTGTATGGTTAAGTTTTAGGATTTCTTTATATATTCTAGATGTTAAACCCTTATTGGGCATGTGGTTTCCAATTATTTTCTCCAATGAAGTAAGTTGTCTTTTTGTTTCATGATAAAATCATTTTTCTTGCAAAACTTTTTAATTTTACTGAGGCCTTATTTATCAATTTTTCTTTCATTGCTTGTGCTTTGGGTGTAAAGTCTAAGAAAGCATTGCCCAACACAAGATGCTGATGAACTTCCCTATGTTTTCTTCTAGAAATCTTATCTTCATAGTTCTTTTAGGTCTTTATACATTTTCAGTTAATTTTTGTATATGATATGAGATCGGGGTCCTCTGTCATTCTTTTACATATGGATATCCAGTTCACCTAGCATCATTTAGTGAAGAGACTTTTCTTTCCCCCTTGAGTGGAATTGGCAGCCTTGTCAAAAATCAATTGGCCATAGTTGTGAGGGTCTATTTCTAAATATTTGTGAGGGTCTATTCAATTCAATTGGTCTATATGTCTATTCTTGTGCCAGGACTATGTTGTTTTGACCACTGTAGCTTTGTAATAAGTTTTAATGTCAGGACATGTGTGTCCTCCACGTTTGTTTTTCATGATGGTTTTGGCTTTTGGGGACAGCATGTCCTTTCAAATAAATTTCTTGACTGTCTTTTCCATTTCTGCAAAGTTGTTTGTTACAATTTTCATTGGGACTGCATAGCATCTGTAATTCATTTTGGGTAGAATTGACATCTTGGCATATTTAGCCTTCCAATCCATGAGCAAGGAATGCTCTTCCATTCTTTTTTAAATTTTTCTTGCATAATTTTGAAGTTTCCCATGACTAAGTCCTTTACATCCTCAGTTAAATTTATTCTGAGATATTTGATTATTTTAATTGTAATTGGAAATGGACATTTTTCTTCATTTCCTCCTCAAATTGTACATAAATACTACTGATTTGTTCATGTTTATTTCATAGAACATCATTTTGCTGTAATTGTTTCTTAGCTCTAATAGCTTTGTTGTAGATTTTATGGGACTTTCTATATATAAGATCATGTCATTTGCAAATATAAAAAATTTACTTCTTCCTTTCCAAGTTGGATGTCTTTTCTTTTTCTTGCCTACTTGCTTTGCCTACAATGTCCAGTACAATGTTTAATAACATTGGTGACTGTATTAGTCAGCCAAAGGGGTGGTAATGTGAAATACCAAAAATGGGTTGGTCTTTATAAAGGGTATTTATCTGGGGTAGAAATCCACAGATACCAGGCCATAAAGTGTTAAGTTTCTTCTCTCACCAAACTCCATTGCCATGTGTAGGAGCAAGACAGATGCCAACGTTTGCCAGGGTTCAGGCTTCTTGGGCTCCTCTCTTCTGTGGGCTGCATTTCTCTCTGAGCTTAGGTCTTCTGGTTCCTCCACAAGGTCAGCTATAGACTATCAGATGAACAGCTCACTTCTCTTCTCCTGGGCCCTTCTCTTCAACATCAAAACTCCAACATCAAAACTGCTTCTCAAAAACTGCTGCAACTCTGTTCTTTATGATGCCTTTTATATTTTCTTCCCCCACCTACCAAGGGGCTCAATGCCCTACTAAGGTGGCCCAGTCAACACCCTAATCATAACTTAATCATGCCCAGATTAACAGATCAGTTTACAAACATGATCCAATTATATATTTGCAATTCATAATTATATCAAATTGCCCAGTGGCTACAGTGATATTGGGCACACTGTTTTCATTCCACATCTTTGAAGGAAAGCTTTCAATATTTCACTATTGAATATGGTATTTTCAGGGGTTTTCTTCATGAATCCCCTTCATCATGTTGAGGAAGTTTCCTTTTATTCATATTTTTCTAAGTGATTTTATGAAGAAAGGATGCTGGATTTTGTCACATGTCTTTTCCACATCAATTGAGATGATCATGTTTTTTTTTCCCTTCTTTTTGTTAATATGGTTTATTATATTAATTGATTTTCTTCTGTTGAACCACCTTTGCATAACTGGGATACTCCCACTTGATCATGATGTATAATTATTTTACTGTGACGGTGGATTCGACTTCCTAGTATTTTGTTGATGATTTTTGCATCTGTATGCATAAGAAAAAATTATCTTTAATTTTCTTATCTTGAACTATCTTTATCTGACTTTTGTATTAGGGTAATATTGGCCTTGTAGAATTAGGTAATATTCTTTCCTCTTCAGCTCTTTGGTGGGTTTGGTCATGATTGGTATTAATTCTTGAAAAGTTTTGTAGAATTCACTTGTGAAGCCATCTGATTCCTGGTGTTTTCTTTTTTGTGAATTCTTTGTTTTCTTTTGTGTTTTTTTTTTACTAGAGAAGTAGTGGGTTTTAGAAAAATCATGTGCAAAATATGGGTTTCCAATAAGCCAGTCCCCTACCTACACTTTGCTTTAGTGTGGAACGTTTATTACAATTGATGATTACACATTTTTATAATTGTACTATTAATTATAGTCCATGATTTAACTTAGGGTTCATTGTGTTGTGTAGTTCCATGGGTTTATTTTTTTAATTTATTCTTTCACCATATATACAGTCTAACATCTCCCCCTTTTAATCACAATGAGACATGTATTTCTGAACTGTTAATTAAATTCACAATATTGTGCTAACATCACCACCATCCATTACCAAAACATTTTCATCATTCCAAATAGGAACAATGTACCTTTTAATCCTGAAATTCCCATTCCCTATATTCACCTCCATCCCTGGACTTTATTAGCTAGTACCTGTCTCTATGAGTTGGCTTATAGTAATTAAATCAGTGAGATCATGCAATATTTGTCCTTTTGTGCCTGGCTTTTTCACTCAACACAATTTCTTCAAGGGTCATCCAAGTTGTGACAATTATCAAGAGTTCATTCCTTTTTATGGTTAAATATTGCATCATTGATACACACACACACACACACCAAATTTTGTGTATCCATTCATCAGCTGATAGCTGGGTTGCTTCCGTCTTTTCATAATTCTTGATAATGCCCATATAAACACCGGTGTGCACATATCTGATCATGACCCTGCTCTCATTTCTTTAGGGTATATTCCTAGTTGTGGGATTGCCAGTTCTTGTGGTAGTTCTATAGTTAACTCTCTGAAGAACTGACAATCTCTCTTCCACAGCCACTAAACCTTTGACATTGCCACCATCAAAGAATGAGTGTTCAGATATCTTTGCATCTACTCTGACACTTTATTTTCCTTTTTTTTTTTTAAATAGCAGCCTTATAGTGGGTGTGAAGTGGTATCCCATTGTGGTTTCAATTTGCATTTCCCTGAAAGCTAAGGATGTTGAGCATATTTTCAAGTGCTTTCTGGCCCATTGAATATCTTCTCTGAAGAGATGTCTTTTCAAGCCTTTCTCTGATTGTTTGGAGGTTTTTGATGTTGGTTTAATCTCTTTATTTGTAATTGATCTATTGAGATTTTCTATCTTTTCTAGAGTTACTGTAGGTTGTTCTTATGTTTCTAGGAATATATCCATTTCATCTAGGTTGTCTAATTTGTTGGCATACGGTTGTTCATAGTATGCTCTTAAGATCTGTAAGAGCTTGAAGTTCTTTTGTGAATCACAGAAGATCGTGTATTTAGAATTAATACATGCCTGTGAATGTGCAGTCCTTTGATTGGACTGTCTCAGTGAGGTTAGACCTGGCTTGGGTCTTCACCCTCTTGCTGGTATCTTATATAAACTGAGAAGTGAAAGCTGAAACTCAGAGAGAAAGACAGCTGCCATTTTTACACTGTCATGTGACAGAGGCCTCTAGGATCTACAGCAGCCAAAGCTGAAGAAATGCGACACTCAAGAGGCTAAGCTCATGGAACTGATCAAAGCTGGAGAGACAAGCCCTGCCATATGCTTCATTGCCCACAGCTAAGTTCAAGGGTAATGCAACCTGGAGAAGGCATGGGCAGCCTGCCATCTTGCCTTGACATGTGGCAGGACTCCAGGATCTGCTAACAGCCAACATTTGGTGAGAAAGCATTAACAAGGAAGAACAAGATCTTTTTTATCCAGAGGGATCAGAAGTAATGTCCCCCTCTCATTTTTCATATTATTTATTTGCATCTTCTCCCTTTCTTTCTCAGTCTAGGTAAAAGTTTGCCAATTTTATTGATCTTTCCAAAGAACCAACTTATGGTTTTCATAATACTTCTCTGTTTTTGTTTTATATACTCTATTTCATTTATTTGTTCTCTAATCTTTGTTATTTCTTTCTGCTTGTGTTGGATTTAGTTTGCTGTTTGTTTGCTGTTCTTTTGGTAGGTCCTCCTGATGTGCAGATAAGTGTTTTACTTTTGCTCTTTTTTCTTTTGTAGTTTAAGCATTTAGAACTATAATTTCCCTCTTAGTACTGCCTTTGCTGCATCCCATAAGTTTTGGTATGTAGTGTTTTTGTTTTCAGTCATCTCAGAATATTTTTTAATTGCTTTACTGCCTTTGTATTTGACTTGTTGTATTGCCAATTAATCTGTGGCACATTGAAGCCCTCGCTTTAAAAAATGCTCCTTTCTCAAACCTGCTGTGGGAAAGAATCTATGCCCAAAGGACATTCCTGAGCCACAAGAAGGGCTCTAATGTTGACACAACTTCCTGAAACTGCATTTCAAACTCTGACCCTAACAATGGTGTCATTCCCCTCACATGAACCCCCCCTTAAGGTCTAGATGATGACCAAACTTGTAGCCCTCTTCCCCCAGCATTTTCAGAGTATCTGTTGCCTACTGTGAGCCTTTCTGGGAGTCAAGTGACCTCCCTGAGTGACCAGTGGTCTGCATGGCTCCCAAGCTGGCTTAGAACCCTGATCATTCCAGACCAACTGCCACATAACAGCTTCTCAAATGATTAGCTTCACCTTCCACTAAACAACCCTGGATGAGTTGTTGACACCCATCAACAAGGATAGTGACCTACTGCACCAGGGCTTTTTGATTCAATAGATGAAGTCTGCAGGCCCCCAACTTACTCCCTAAGGTCTGCACACCTGTCTGGGCAGCCTCGACTGACAATGGTCATAGAGTTCACAAGGACTGAGTATGTACCTTCCATGCTTGTACACTTCCTCAGTAAATCAAGTCCACTCTGGAAGATATGGCTCTGAAACCTTGCAGTCCTTATGAGTTTTACTGATCACTAGTGATATTGAATGCCTTTATTTTTTTTTTAATGTTTCACATGCTGAACTCACTACAGATCCAATGATTTATGATAAACAGGAGGGAGGATTCTGTGAATTTGTTCTTTCAGAGGACTCCACATCCTTTTGAGAACCCCATCCTGCTTTCAGCCCAATCCCAAATCTGCCAAGGGAGACAACCAGCCCTGTTCTGAGAGATAGTCTACATCCCTCCCTATGTGTCCCAACAAGACATATGGGAGAATTGTGCCCCTCTGTTAAAAAGGAAAATTTAGGCACATACTCAGTGAACACCTACATCATCAGAGGGTCCCACAAATTCTTACATATCTACATCCACCACATCTCAACCAAAGAGCACTCTGTGTGCTATGATTTAAACTTTCACATTCTCACAAGAGAGAAATGCTTCACCACCATGAGTCTTCACAAGGCTTTGCCCTGTTTTAGCAGTGATGACAGAAGCATGGGGACAGACTGAGTGCAAAGCTGAAAAGAAGGAAACAAATCAAGGAGCCAATCTATAAAGTGTCACCCAAAGGTGACCAGTTCCATTAATGAATCTCACCACTGTTGTGGGATTCAAGTGAACCAAACACTCCTTTGTTGTATATTATCACATTTGATTCCTGTGTATACATATATGTAACAAATAGTTAAGTATATGTAAATGCAAGAATCACATTGATATTTGTGGATGTGGGTTAAAATGGATAGATTGATGTGAATTCATGAAGTTTACTATATAAATAGATGCAGGATTAAATACTAGACATATGGAAAGAACTGAAAGTCTTGGTGGCACTGCTGTCTATATGGATTCAGTCTTCTTTCAACCACCCAGTGCATTGATGCTCAGGAATGTACTTTCATCACCAAGTCTAGATCCATGAGAGTGGCTTGTTTAGCTAGCTGGGTGTGGCAGCAACCTCAGAGGATCCCCTTGCCTAGGTGACAGCCAAATGTCTTGACTTCACCAGCACTAGAGCTATCAGATTTTGGTGAGCAATTCTTTAAATTCCTTTCATCCCTGTAGACAAATGTAAACCACCTTCTCTTAGACTCTTCCTCTGGGCTCACTTTGAGGCTGAGTCACTAGTCCTATGACCATGCAGCTCATGTGTTCTGAGGACCTCTGGTGCAGCAGGGAGGGGTGTGGATCTGGATGTTCACCCTCCAGGGAAACCTCCAGTGATGTTGTATGAGCTCATGAAAATGACATTTGTTTGGCACATAAGCTCATAGGAGAGGTATGGAGATCTGGATGGAGTTGCCTTCTGAACTTATTGGAATAGAGGTTTCTCTTTAAAGGCCAAGGTCTCCCAGGAAGGAGGATAGGCCACCACTGACTACAGCATAAATGTGGACTTTTCACTCCCAGAGGCAAAGGCCCATGTATGTGTTGATAGGCCTTCAGCCCATGTGTGGTTTGGTGGCATGGGCAAAGCTTGCGCAGGTAACTGCCCATAAGAAGCAGATATGTAGGGTGGGTTTATGGATACCTTACCGTTGTCCAGAAAAACTCTATTAAAGGCAAGTTTCACCCTGATTGACTTGTGCCTGGGGTGCAATGGAGGAAAGAACGTGCAGAAACACAGGTGGGATTAGGTGTGTCAAAGCCTATGGACCAGCCCCCAGGACCCTCCTGTACTTCTGGATTTTCTGATGATGGAAAATCCTGTTGGGTGTGATGAAGAAAGGACTTATTGGGATATATACCCACCCTTCTACTCTAGCACTAATGATGTCACCATCTATGTAAGACAGGAAGGAGTCCCCTGAACTTACAGGGCAGAAATGGGTGGGTCACTGGTCTTAGCCTCTTGGAAGCCTAATATAGCAGGAGCTGTGGGGTCAGCACCAGTAAATCTGCTGGTATTTTCTCCAGGGTGAATGGGGAGCCCACACATATCTGAAAAGTAGAGGCCACCCTGATCCTGTTGTGGTGTGGTGGGGAGGGCAGCTGGGAAAGACTGACTTACCCTATGACCCAGCAATCCTACTCCTAGGTATTCAGCCAAGAGAAATGAACACTATTGTTCACTCAACAACTTGTATGCCAGTGTTTTAGCTGCTTTCTTCCCATCTTTTAGATAAAGGATTATTTAGGTCACACTATTTTTCTAGAGATTCTTTGGAATTGTTTTCAGTGATTGCTCTGAGAATAACATATGTATACCAATCTAATCAGATCTATTAGAGTTAATGTTATGTCAGTTCAACTTACAGAATTACAAGCACATTAATCAATTTAACCCCACTCCTTAATTTTGTATCAATCTTTTTCTGTGTATATACTGAGATTACATGATCTCTACTCATCTAACTTCCAGCACACCAATATTTCCCTTTGATGCCTGCATTTTATTATTAAGTCCACCCTGTAAATTCTTTATATTTGATAATTTAGTCTCAATCTAGGATATTCATTTACATCTTATAATTGCTTCTGTTTATCTGCTGAGAACACTCATCTTTCCATTAATTCCAATGATTTATTTTCTCATTGAGCATACATACAGTAGGTACTTTGAAAACTCTTTCTGTGGTTACTTTAGGACTGTTTCTAAGTATTTACCCTTGAGAAGAGAGCAGATTTACATAGTTCTTTGCATGTTATATAGTGTAATTTTGGAAAATATTCTGGTTAGTGTTCTTATTGTATTTTGATATGTTTTCAAAATTACTTTGGAAACTTGAGACAATGATTCCATGTGAATTTGAGGATTGACTTTTCCATTTCTGTAAAAAATTTTGGGAATTTAATAAGCATGTCATTGACTATATAGTTCACTTTGGGTAGTAATGACACCTGAACAATACTTTGTCTTACTGTACATGACCAGTGTATGTCTTGCCATTGGTTTTGGTCTTCAATTGTATTCAGCTGTTTTTTTCCTACTTTAGTGTACAGTGCTTCACCCATTTCATTAAATTTATACTTAGGAATTATTCTTTTAGATGTCAATTGAGTGGAATATTTTCATTGTCATTTCAGATAATTTTTTGCCAGACTGTAGAAATGTAACTTATTTTTACGTTTTTGTTTTGTACCATGCAAATTTACTGAATTCTTTTATTAGATCTATGAGGTTCTTTTAGTTTTGGGAGGATTTTGTATACAAAAGATCATGTTATCTTTATAGAGAAATAGCTTTACTTCTTCCTTTTCAACTTGTATGCCTTTTATATTCTCTTGCCTAATTGATCTGGATAAAACTTCCAGTAAAATTTTGAGTAGCAGTAATGAAATTGGCTTAAATTAACCTGTTCCTGAACTCAAGTTATGGATTTTCAGAATTTCACCATTGACTATAATTTTAACTGTGAGCTACTGTTCATGATCTTTTATCACATTGATGAAGTTAATATCGTGTACTATTTTCCAGAAGATTTTTTACATGAAAGAATGTTGGAATTTAGAAATACTTTGTGTCCTTTGAAATGTTCATGCAGCATTTCCTTACTCTACAAATATGGATTATAACATTGATTGATTTTGTGTTGAACCACTCTTTTATTCCTGGGATAAATCACCCATGATCAAGATGTTTAATCCTTTTATTTTTTTTATTTTTATATACTTTTTTTTGTTTTTGTTTTTTTAAAGATACTTAGATTACATAAATGTTACATAAAAAATAAAGGGGATTCTCATATGCCCCATCTTCTAGCCCTCCCACATCTTCCCCCATTAGCAACATCATTCATTAGTATGGTACATTTTTTTTACAATTGATGAATACATTTTGGAGCATTGCCACCAAGCTTAGATTATAGTTTACATTATAGTTTACAATCTCTCCTGAACATTTTTGTAAGTTATCACAAGGCACATAATGGCCTGTATCTGTCATTGCAATGTCATTCAGGACAATTCCCACACCCAAAAAATGCCCCCAAATCACAGTGATTTTTCCCTCTCCATCCCCTCAGAATCTCCAGTGGCACTGCCTCCATATCAGTGATAAAAGTTGTGCCATTGTTAGAATCACAATAAACCTATAGTAGAATAACAGTAAGTCTACTGTAGTCTATTGTTCATATCCCAATCCTAAGGATTCTGGCACAGTGATGCCCCCTCCACCTCTGATTGAGAGGTGGCTTTGATCACATGGGACAGATGGATGGGACTATGTTGCTTGCAGTTGCAGCTTCTCTCTGTTCCTTGAGATTGTCATTGTCTGTCATCATTTCCTTATTGGTTGTTCTTGGTGAGTCCAATGAACTGGAGAGTAGGTGTTGCAAATCTCTTGAGATTCAAGTCCCAACTGGTATGCGGACAGCTCAAAGATTTAAGTCTCTTGGACTTACACCTGTCAACTCTGGTACTAAGTATAGGTTCAAATAAAAGGGACAGAAGAGCCATGTGTAGGGAAAGCACAACTGAGTCCAACTCTGACACACTGGGGAGCATAAATTCCAAAGTAGGGCCCACTGGTAGGGTACCAAACTCCTGAGCTGTCTGTTCTGACTATAGTGTCTGGATGTCTCCAAAGCCTTTAGGAGCCCCACTATATGAGGTAATATTTACTTTGGCAGTCAATGAGATCCTGCTGAGATGTGCATAAGCATAACCTCTGGAAAGTTTAATCCTTTTAATAGGAAGTAGGACTTGAATTGTTCTTTTTAGTTAAGGATTGTTACATCTATTTTCATAAGGAATATTGGTCAGTTTTCTTTTCTTGTGGTGTTATCTGACTGGTATCAGAGTAATGCTAATCCAAGAGAATAAGTTAACAAGATTTCCTTCCTATACCCTTTTTTTGACAATTTATTGTCACTAGGCCATGAATTGATTTAAACCAAGGTTTTACCAGTGTGCATGATAGAGTCCAGGAGAGGAGAAAAATCTGTTCACAGTCACCATAGATGTGAGGCCAAAGTGCCTAGAATACTATCTCTTGCCCTGTGGTTATCTGCTGTGATGCACTATGTCCTCCATAAATTTACTTAACCTTTACTGAACATTCTCAGAACAGCATGTGTATAGATCTGGGGTATTCAAAAGCATGAAGGAGCCTTGTATACTACAACTCTTATCTTTTGATAAAGAGAGAGGGCACAAAAATTGTGTTATACATCCACCTGTGGACTGGGTTCAGTGACCTCCACAAATTACAAAGTACATTCAAATTATTAAGCTGCAGAACATACTTATGATATATGAAGCCTGGGAAGGCATTTCTGTAATCCCTGAGAATGTGAACAAAGTATAGAAGACACACATTTTTAAGGTTTTGATAGATATCATTCTTACTAATGTATATATTTTCTAATGTTCATAAGATGATGATGATATAATATGGCTGGAATGTTTTTGTGTTCTTAAATTGTTAAAGTTCTGTAAAATCAAATGAATTTTTCTTTTCACGAGTTATTTGTAAAATAGTGCTTTCCAATGCAGCAAGGTCAAGTATGAAGTGAAAAAGTGGGGGACCATGGGAAATATAAAAGTTACTTTGTGCAATGTTGGTATTTGTGCCTGAAGAGCAGAGCCATTTGGTGGTAAAGTTGCAGGCCCAGTTAGAAATGGCTGTATATCCCTGTGATTGGAAATCAAAAGTAGTAGAAATTAAAAAAAAAAAAACTAATAATTTTCCAACCACACAAATTACTGGAGTAGAGAGCAGCAGGATGCACTTTTCCCTCCAAAATGACAGGAAGACAATGTAGATTTCTCAGTGCAGAGGAAGCAGGGGGGAGTGACATGGGCAGCCCCACTGGTCACAAAGAAATCTCAAAGAATTTAGAAAGATTGAAATTATGAAAAGCATTTTCCCCGAGTACAATGGAATGAAGCTGGAAATCAAAGGACAGATAACTGGAATAGGCACAAATAATGGAAATTAAACAACACACTCAAATGGTGGATAAAGGAGGAAATTGCCAAAGAAATAAGTAACTACCTCAAAGTGAATGTAAATGAGAACACAACAGTGAAAATTTATTCATCCATTTCACCATCAATTTATTTATTTATTGGACATATAAAGAGGATAAATTGAAAAATTGTATGCCAATAAAATGGACAATTTAGATGAAATGCATGAATTCCTAGAAACACACAAGCAACCTACCTTGATGAAAGAAGAACTCAATAGAACAATCACAAATAGTGAGATTAAATTAGCCATTAAAAACCTCCCAACAATGAAAAGCCCAAGACCAGATAACTTTACAGGTGAATTCTACCTCTCAGTCCAGAAAGAACTAACACCAATCCTGCTCAAACTCTTTCCAAAAATAGCAGAGAAGGAAGCATTACCTGATGCATTCTATGAAGCCAACATCAGCTTAAAACCAAAGATGCAAGAAGATACTACAAGAAAAGAAAACTGCAGTTAAATTTCTCTAATGAACTTATGAAAAAATCTTGCTAATGTAATCAAACAACACATCAATCAGATTATATACAATGATCAAGTTGGTTTTATCCCAGATATGCAAGGATGGTTCAACATGAAACAATCATTTAATGTAATACACCAACTTAACAAATAGAAGAGAAAAATCACATGATCCTCTCTACCAATGTAGAAAGGCACTCATGAAAATACAGCATCCTTTCTTGATAAAAACACTTCAAAAGATAGGAAGAAAAGGAAACTTCCAAACATGTTAAAGGGTGTATATGAAAAACCCCACAGCTAATATCATACTAAATGGTGAAAGGATAAAAACTTTCCCTCTAATATCTGGAACAAAACAAGAATGCCCACTGTCAACACTCCTATTTAACCTTTTAATAGAAGTATTTGCTGAAGCACTTAGGAAAAAAGAAATAAAAGGCATCTAAATTGGAAAAGACGTAAAACTTTCACTATTGGCAATTGACATGATCCTATATGTGGAAAGTCCCAAAGAATCTACAGCAAATCTTCTAGAGCTGATAAACAAGTTCAGTAAAGTGGCAGGTGATCAAGATGCAAAAATCGGTAGTATTTCTGTACACTAATAATGAGCAATATGAGAAGAAATCAAGAAAAATATTCCATTTATGATTGCAACTGAAAGAATCAAATACCTAACAATAAACTTCAAAAATATGTAAAGGACTGGTACAAAGAAAACTTCACAATATTGCTAAAGGAAATCAAAGAAGAAAATGGGAGAATATTCCATGTTCATGGATTGGAAGACTAAACATTATCCTATGCAAATTTATTTACAGATTCAATGTAATCTCACTAAAAGTTCCAAAAGCATTTTTTGTTGAACTTGAAAGACCTATTATCAAGTGTGTCAGGAAGAGTAAGGGGTCCATAATAGCCAAAACCATCTTAAAAAAGAACAAAATTGGAGGAATCATTCCATCTGACTTTAAAGCATATTATAAAGCTACAGTTGTCAAAACAGTATGGTACTGGAGATTTCAGCTATAGACCCACACATATATGTGCAACAGATATTGGATAAGTCCACCAAGCACACTCAACTGGGACAGAATTGTCTCTTCAACAAATTGTGCTTGGAGAACAGGATATCCATATCTAAAAAAATGAAAGAGGGTCGCAATCTGGCACCCTATATGAAAATTAACTGAAGATAGATCACAGACCTGTGTATAAGAACCATGATCTTTAACTCCTAGAAGAAAATGTAAGGAAGCATCTTTAAGATCATGTGGTAGGGAACAGTTTCATACATTTTATTCAAACTACAAGCAATGAAAGAAAAAGGAGATAAATGGGAACTTTTCAAAATTGAAATCTTCTGTGCTTCAAAGTTTATCAATATTGAAGTTATCTGGTTTTAGCTGAGTAGCTTCTAACATTGATATAAAAATTAATTTTAAAAAGACTAAATGCAGAATGTAAAAAAAATTGAACAGGTATTCATTGAATTAATGAATAGAAAAACCATTATCCATTGGCTTAGTGAGGGCAGAATCTGGTGCCAGGTTGCTTGGCTTTTGAATACTGGCTCCAATACATGCCTACTGTGTCACTTTGGACAAATTATATCACACCTTCCTGTGACTCAGTTTTGCCATCTGTAAAAGTAGATTTAATAAGAGATTTTTTGCAGATTAAGTGAAACAATGTCTGTAGATTATATAGTAATCTGGTCTTAGTACGCTAGAGGAAAGGAGCTTGGTAACATATATTATCTTTTCATGGTTTTGGACTTAAATCAGTTGAAATGTATTTCTCTACCACAATTTTATTTATAAAAGTTTGCTTAATTCAACATAATGAATTATAATAATAAAAAATAAAACACCAAATATGTATGGAAATATATTGATTTGATACAAAATAAAAAGAAAATTGAAACCCTGAAATAACCACTCAAATATAAATTATAAAAGCAAAATAAAATTCAATATAAATTATTACAAGAAACAGATGTTTTTAAATTACAGAAATATATATAAATATTTTAAAATAATGTAATTCAGAAATGTAATATATTTTAAAACATATAATTGAAAATGCCTTTAAAGATAATTGATTATGAAAATAATACACACTTATAAGGAATGACTAGATTTTAACAAAGTGTTTGTAGATTTATCCTTTCTATAGAAGAGCTTATATTTAAAAATATTCAAAAGTTAGAAGTAGAAACAAATTAGAGATGGTAATTTGCAGTAGAAGTAATGAAAAAGAAGAACCATATTTAAAGGGGT
Organism: Tolypeutes matacus; assembly: GCA_026826555.1. Taxonomy (NCBI): domain Eukaryota; kingdom Metazoa; phylum Chordata; class Mammalia; order Cingulata; family Chlamyphoridae; genus Tolypeutes; species Tolypeutes matacus. The sequence continues at coordinate 53,880 of JAKSZT010038955.1, read as the reverse complement.
AAAAGTATAGAAACAGGAATCATCAGGGTGAGAGACTATCATATTGTTTAGAATTTTAAAGAAAAAATCAGGAGAGGCAGATCTGTATTTTGGAGAAAACTTTTGAATCTTAATTTGCTCTACACTTTAAAAAAATTATATCAAATGCCAAAGAAAAAAATATTCATGTTTCTTCCAATTTAGAAGTAATATAAAGAGAAAAGGAATAAATGCAAAGTAACAGCACAACAAATGAATGAGAGTTCTTCACCACCTCGATGTATATTATTTCCTGAAAAGTACTTTCTCAAAATCAAGGTAAAAGGCATTAGGAAAATGAAATAGTATATCAAAGGGTATCATAAATCAGATAGGAATACTCAAAAAATGAAAGGACAGAACATAAAAAAAGAAGAAAACATGAAAAAATCACTTCCTAATTGAATTGTAAGCTAGAAGAAAAAAGTGACAGCATAATACCTAAATAGAAAGAGAAGATGGAAAGAAGGGAAGTGCTTAAAAGAACTTAAATAGGGAATATAAAACTTGGAGAAAAAATATCAAAACTTGAAGATAAGCATAGAAAGTCCAATATGTTAATACCTAAATGACAAAAATGAAAATAAAACAAGGAAAAATATTAAAAATCATAGTGCTTTTTTTTTCAGTAAAGAAAAAATCTTTGAAGCTACATGTTAAAAGTAGATACAGAGCATTGACTCAGAAGGACAAAAGGCAAGGTATATTCTAGTAAAATTACTAGGGTTTAAAGAAAAAGTAAAATCATTTGTGCATTAGAGAAAAGTAAGTGGCATTATGGAAAGAACATTGGTTCATCAATTCTTTCAAGAAAATTACACTGTTGAAGAAAATGAGTAATATATTTATGGAAAAAAATGGGGATCATGGTTTTCTACAAGGAAACCTGAAATGTAAGTAAAAAAGGTGTTGTTCCCTGTCATCCTGCTAGACCTGGGGTGATACTGAATCCATGATTCCTTCCAAATAAATGAACAGATTTCATTAAATGAAATATCTAGAAAGTATTGACATGAGGACAGATGTTAAGTACTAAATTTGAAGTATTTTTTCAATTAACTATCAATAAAGATTCTATGAGATAGTAGTGACCTTGGTGAGATCCCTTAGGGAGACCAAATACAATAATTCATTAGCTCTAACTTTGTATAGGATTCTTATCAATAAATGTGCTTATTATACCAATAAATATTAACAAAAACAACTAGGAGAGTGTAGATATTGTTTAATTTAATAACATCTAACATTACATACAAAATATATTTTTAAAACTCAACATACATCTATCAAACAAAAGACTAAGCTGTCACTAAATTGGCTCATTCAGGAAGGAGTAGGAGATGAGGACTGTGGCATCTCCAAAGACCATATGATCTCTAGCTTCACTGATGCTCAGACTGAGGCCTCCAGCTCAAAGTCTTTGGTGCTGGTGGTGGTAGGATCTGCAACACAAACAAAGGATCTGAAATCACTGAGGAGGCACAGAGATGGATGGAGGTTGTGTTGCACTGGAATGCATTGCAGGACCCAGAAGGCATCTCAGGCCCTGGAGAGGCAGACTTGGCCCCATGTATCACCAACAGCCAAAGCCAGACAGCACTGTATCCTAGCACTATTCTCTGCTTAAGGTACCATCTTTATCATACAGTGTCTATAATTGTCCAATGAAAGAGATTTAACCGGGTTCCTTGGATGGGCACCCTTCAGGTGGCTGCTCTCAACAGTGAAACTGATACAGAGGAAAATGTGGGTTGTAGAACTCCAAGAAAGAAAGGCAGAGTCCCACATACCTGGGCCAAGTGAGGAGCAGAAGGTCTGAAGGAACAGGTACAGAAGTGGTAGCCCTGTCCCCTCCACCCCTACCCTAAACACAGCCCAGTCATGACACCTTAACATTAAAAATGGACAGCTTCATTTTGAATTCTAATGACCATTTTTAGTCTAAAATTCCAAAGCTTTCCTGTGCTTTTCATTTTTAAAAAAGTCATGCTATAATATTAAAAGCATAAATTTTCTTACTTTAATATACCACATGTGGAAACTTTTCAAAAGACCTATTAAATATATAACCAAACATTTGTTTTTATTTTAATTATTTGTGAAATTACAAAATAACAGATGTAACTTGTAATGCTCCCTACTTTATGCTTTCCAAGTGAGCACTGCATTGCAGTTTTTTTTTTCTGGGGTTGTGTTTTTTTTGAATTCTACATACATAAACAAATTCTAAAGCACAGCATCTTAAGGAAAGGTGCCATTGGCTGAATGGGGACCAGGGCAGGACACTACAGAGGCTGAGAACTCTCAGGACTTGAACAACTGCCAGTTAGGATGCCTTAGGTCCCATTAAGAGAGAAAAGTAGGTCAGAATAGTAAGATGATTGCAAGGAAGCACTCTCATTATGGATTGAGTCAGGTTACCCATCAAGTCATGTTCTGGTCCTAACTTGCATTCCTGTGGGTGTGAACTCCTCTATAACTGGATCATCAAAGATCCTATTGTGAAGGTGTTTGGCCAGCTGGATCAAGGGGGTTCTTAATCCAGTATGACTGGAATCCTTATAAGTAGAGAAAATAGGGTCAAATTCAGGCATAGGAGACAGGAGACAGATGGTCAGGTGAGGGAGGAAGGTGTTGAATTATTTATTGCTGGCAAGATGCCACCAGCTTCAGAGAAAGCATGGTCCTGCCAAGAAATCATGGTCCTGCCAAAACCTAGATTTTGGCTTTAAACTCCCAAACTGTCAGACAGCCAATTCCGGTGTTTAAGCCAACTAGTTGGTTTTAATTAAAATCAGCCCTGACAAACTAAGACAAGGCTAATTCATGTTTTCCACAGGAAACCTGAATTGGGGATGTTCAAGTCAACTCCACACTATTCACCACTTTCAGTAAGAAAGAGGGAAGCCTCTTTGCTGATATTAAGTGGGCTGGGTTGGCAAACCTTGTCCCAGTAGGACTGAGGTATTGAGCAAATCCAGGGACAATCTTAACAAAGAATACAATGTGGACATGTGACACTAAAGACAGTACAGCCCTCTCCTCCAAATGAAGGAGCCTTTGGAGGGCATGGCTGAGCAAATTTAAGGCTTATATGGAATGGGTTTCCTGTTGCAATTGTGAGGAAGGCGTTCTCAGGACACCCTTCACTTGCCTGCTCTCTTTTGACCAGAGTACCTGTCTCCTCCTCCATATTCACACTCAATAGCAGCCACCCCAGTAAGCTCCTCAGCAGGCCTGATTTTCTTGAAATGCTGAAAACAAAGTTAGGAAGCATGGATTGCAGGGGAACTTGTTTTGCTTCCTCTCTCTTCACATATTAAATGCCTTCTGTGTTTTCCAGGAAAAGAGAATTTATGTAAAGAGACTCCTATTCCTTGAAGAGTATAGACAGCTGCAGGAAAAGAACACACTTGTGTGCCCACAGCCCCATTTGCAGGAACACACCTGTGATGGGAGAGCACAGCCCAGAACCAACTTCACAGGTGTCCTCTCAACAAGGTGGGCCCTTGGCATCCAGCCCCTATCCCTGCCTGGGCCTTTCAGAGTTACAGGAGATGGTACATAGTGCATAGTAGGGTTGGTAACCAGGGAAATGCTAAAGAAGCAGGCCAGAACGGTGTAGAAAGGTTCCATAAACATCATAGTACCTCTGACCTCCACTTCCTGCATGAGATGAGGTCCTTCAAGATGAGCATCATAAAAAGAGGGAAAGACAGAAGAGGTACAAAGAGAAGCTTACAAATAAGAAACAGAGTCTAAAATATAGACAGAAGGAGGAAATAAATTACATGGAGATTGTTGTTCTCTTTATCAGAATCTTCTGAATCCATGAAGAATGATTCTGAATATACCATGGCAGTAACCATCATGGGGTGGCCTTGAGAAAGGAAAGCAGGAAGTTAGGGCCAAGGGGGAAGCTCAAGCTCTTGCTGTTCATGTCATGATGTGACTTGATCCTGGGACCTGATTCTTTCCTCCTCACTACACTCCTTTCTTAGAGCCTTGATCACTTCATCTTCCACCTGGGAATTGCCTGGGATCTCCAGGGTCCCTTTTTGGATCCTCACATATAATTGTAGGGAGGACTGCCCACATCCTCCTTTTCTTCAGTGAATGCACTTACGATCTCCAGGTCTTCCTGAGCAAGATGTTGTCTTTCTTCCCATGTTCCTTCTCTCAGTACTGCCCTGGCTCTCTTCTCTCTCCTAATAGTGGGATTTTTGTTCCTCTTGTCAATCTCCTCAATCATACTCTTCTCCCATATGGTGACATGGGGGGAATGATCAAGGATGGGCTGCCACCCTTTCCAATCAATAGATTGATCAATAACCAGTCCATCCTCCCCAGGGCATTAGTTTCAGTCCTGGAGTTGAATCAGGTCCTGTGGAAGACAGCCATCTCCAGTCCCACAAATCAAGATATAGTCATGTGCCTGGTAGGATATTATGTTTGTGGGAGAAATTTCATCCTCACAACCTCCTCATGGGTTTCCTAAAACATTAGTAAGGATAAAGTGATATTAGAGGTAAGGTAGCTTGATCATAACCCCTTAACTTACACAGGAAACAATAGTGGTTGTGCAGGAAGTGTGAACAATTAAATCAATAGAATCTTCTATGATTTAATCAACCCTTTGAAGGGTTGCTGAACTAGTCTGTGGAAAGTATTTGCCTTTAAACTAAGACTGTGTCTTTAAACCTGACATCACAGTGAGGATTAGGCAAGAATAAAGTGCAACAGATTTTTAACAGTACTATTTTTAAAAGTTGGAAAAGTTGGAAGACTACTCTTCCGCATACTTAAAGAAATTTTTTTTAAATTTATTTTTTATTGTGGGTAAAAATAAAAATTTTCACAATACATACCAATATTTGTAAAATGATATATAAATATATATGCATATATGTGCATTTGCTTACAAAAATGTTATATATATATATATTTTTTTAAGAGGTGCTTAGATTACCTAAAATATTACACGGAACCCACTGGGATTCCCATGTTGCCCACCTCCCACACCTCCCAACACATCCCACACAAACATTTCCCACAAGTGTGACCCACCAACCTCAATGGACTTACACATCCTGGGGCCTTGCCACCAACCATAGACCACAGTTCACATAGTAGACCACACTCTCTCCCACACAGTTCTGAGTGGTGTGTGCTGATTTAAAATGGCCTACATCCATTGCCACAACGGTACTCAGGACAACCTCCAAATCCCAAAGAAGCCCCTGTATTTCAACTACTCATCCCCTCCCTGCCCCAAAAGTGTCAAGTGGCCATAGGCTCCACCTCATTGTTATAATTTCTTCCATTGCTAGAATCACCATATGTGTACAACAGAATACCATCAAATCCACTAAAGCCCATAGTTCTTCCCCCAATACTCAGGGGACTGGGATGGTGATGTCCACTCCACCTCCAAGTGAGAGAGGGCTTATATCCCATGGATATGGTGGGTGGGATGATCCTTCCTGCAGATGCAGGCCCTCTCCATTCCCTGGGATGGCCGTTGACCATCGTTGTCTCCTCGCCAGGTGACTTGGATGAGTCCATTGAGCTGTAAGGTATGAGTTTCAGCTCCACCGAGATTCCATGCACACCTGGCACATAGGTAGGCCAGAGGGTCCCATCTCTGGAAGTATACCTAAAAACTTCAGCATCACATATAGATTTGAATAGAAGGGACTGATGAACCATGTGCAGGGAGGACTTATTTGAGTCCATTTCTGTCACTCTCAGGAATGCAGATTCCAAAATAGAGCCTACTAATAAGGCATTAGTCTCTGGGGCTATCCCCCCTTATATAGGACCTGGGTGTCTCCAGAGCTCTCAGGAGCCCCTCTGTGTGGGGTGATAGGCACTTAGATGTTCTATGAGCTCCTACTGAGGTGTATGTAAGAGTTACCTCTGGGATGACTTCCTGACTCTCTTTGCAGTCTCTTAGCCACTTGAACTCATTTGTCTTTACCTTTTCCCCCTTTTATTCAAGGTCTTTTTCCAGTTGTGTTGCCAGTTGGCACTTGGTATAATCCCTCCTTGCCAGGGAGGCTCATCCCTGTGAAAGTCATGTCCCACGCTGGGGGAAAGGTAATGCAATCATATGCTGAGTTTGGCTTAGAAAAAGGCCACATTTGAGCAACAAGGAGGCTCTCAGGTGGCAACCCATAGGCACCTTACAACTGCAGGCTAAGTCTCAGTTACAAGAGCAAAGACTCACAAGGGTAGTCATCAATAAAAAGAACACATCAGGGGGTCATACTCTTTTGACAGACACTGTCCCTGCACTCAGAGGACTATTGCTGCTCCCTTGGAGACTGTGGCAGAGCTCTCCATGCTAGGAATTCAGATTCTCTCATTTATTGTGTGATTGTCGACCCATTGTGACCATGCCCCATTTTTTGATCTTTTGAACGATTTTATATATCTTTCATGTATATTAGGATGAACTAATTCCCATGAAACCCCCTTCCCAGACACCTCCCACCAATAATCCCCTGCAGTATCCATTGTAACCCTTCTGTGATCCAAATCCTCCCTGAACATGTAGTCCATAAAATAATCAAATACACTTACTAGGAAAAAGAAACAACTATGATAAGCTTACATGCAAGAGACAAACATAAGGAAACTCAGGGAAAAAAAAAAGAGAGAAGAAAAAAAAACAAATAAACAAAAACAAAACAAAACAAAATATAATTAGCAGATTGGGACATTCAAAAAAATGGGCAAAAAAACAAAGGAAATGCCTTTAATATATATATATATATATATATATATATATATATATATATATATATA